>CM033792.1:9891680-10235894 GCA_019656835.1 Rhododendron ovatum
AGTTTCAAAATCAAAAGGATCAGATTGCAGTAGCCGTGAACGGCCACAAGCACAAGCTTTAAGGAAAACATATCCGCTTGAATGTTGTGTCACCCCATCTCTTGAAACCAAGCCATTAGTCTCAACATCATGCCTCTGATGCATACATGGTTTTCCGGTCAAACTGACTGCATCACACAGTTGCCTTCCAGAGCTCCAAATAGATGTGCATTCATTCTCCAACTGTTTCATGTAAAGTGGCACTGCAGGTCCCTTGACCATTGAGCAGAAAGCACGCAAAGCCTTCTCCAACTGCGCTTCATGCTTTGAAGTTGGGTAACAAGCAGGCAAATCAGATAAATAAACTTCCATAGCAGTGGGAAGGGCTCTTTGGCACCACAAAGTTGAAAACTTTGTGTTAAGTCCTTTACCACTCTCCAGGCAAGATACTGCACTTTGTAGAGGATTATCTGTAACTCTTGAAACAACTCCTTCAACTGCAGGTGCAGTGTTTTTCTGACCCGGGTTTATTTTACTGCTTTCAGATTCAATTATACACCCACTTTCTGCAGAGAGAATACCCTGTAAAATAACTAAACTAGAAGACAACCAGATGTCAACACTAGGAAGTTCAGGAGCAGTAAAAGATTTTCCAGATGCAGCTGATGCGGCGGCGGCGGCTGCAGCAACAGCCACCATACCAACGCCAGCTGCCGAGCCACTGTTGGCGTTAGTTACCATTCCCCCTCTTCCTCTTAAAATATCAGCCTGTCTGTAAATGAACTCTTTCACAGATACAATGTCCTCTTGGGTTGCACTCTGACTATAGGTTTCAAGCAAAAGGGAATCTGAGGTTGCCTTTCCATTCAAAACGTCTTCCACAAGGCCAGTGGCAAAATCAAGAGATTTGCCACTCTGGTTTGAATATATATCCAACAATGCAACTGCTTTGGATGCATCGAGCGAAAATAAAGGTGCTGAATTTGAGATGGCCCCACTTCTTGAACCAGCATGACTAGTTTCAGATCCCGCAAGCGTCCGGCATTTCTTAATTGAAAAACGGATCTGTGCCTCAAGGGATGACTGCAATTTCTTCTTCAATCCACCTTCAGATTTACTCACAGGGCGTGCTAGCATAACAACTGGCGCCGATCCTTTTGGAGGCAAGCTTGTCCTAGCTAAATTGCTCAAACTTGAAGACTGGTTCAATGAGGACGTGTCAATTATCTCCTCTACATTACTAGTACCAGTATTAAAGTCTGAGAAATCATCAAGAAAAACAAAAAGTATAACCGGAGTACACTGTCCAGGAAACAGTGAAGCGTATGAACCTAAACCCGACCTAATCGAAATCGCTGAAGCATTGCGACTTAAGATGACACCACTTCTACCGGGAGACCGATTGTTAAAAGATACTCCTGATACAGAGGATCGGGATGATGAAGAATGAGAACTAGATGTTGAAGGTGGCGTAGTTTGAGATTTGACAAGTGGGGACATTGCATGCTTGGCAGATTGTAGAATACGAAATCTCTTCAAGATCTGGGTATCAAAGTGTGACCCCTCCTGGATAAATATGATTACATGGCAAACCTGCATACTAAATGCAAATTTAGTCACTTAATAAAATTAAGAAAATTGTGAAGACAATTCATTCAAGAATGCTTCACCTCTACGTGGCATAAAAATCGAAAATAAATCACTGCAGTTCATAGTTATGGTTGCAATAGCACCTACGATGTACATTCTCCTAGAAAAACAAAAGCTTCCTCAAAAGTTAAATCTAAATACTAAAACAAGTTGACGAGCATCTTTGAGTTTTAACTTTCACACAGGCGACAAGCAGCTCTGATGCTATGTTTGGACCTAGAATATACCAAAGAAAAGGAGAAAGAGATAAATAAATAAAAAAATGAAGCTGCTAGCAGTTGTTCAAACCAAAGTTGTCAATACCGTACCGGCCAGCGTACCGTTTTCACTACTGGAATGGTACATACCGGTACCGGGCTGTATCCCGGTACCGTTCCGGATTTACCGCAATTAATATTTTATATATATATTTAATATATATCTACCATATTTTAAGTATAAACATAAATAAAATGTAAAAAAAAAAAGAGAGAGAGAGAGAGAGGGTAATTTTGTACCTGCCGGAACACCGGAAAATGTCCGAAACAGGCCGGTATTGTCCGGTACACCCGGTATTGACCGGAACAGGCTGGTATTTCAACCGGAACGGAACATGACTCTTTGCGTTCCATTTACGCACCGGTACGGAACGGATTTGACAACTTTGGTTCAAACAATGAATTGGGTAACCAAACAAAAAAGAGAACCTCTATAGAACAATAGCCTATCACCTTTCATCTCATTTCTTTTTCTTTTTTTTTTGATAAGTAAGAAATTATATTAGAAACAAGGGATTAAGGGAATGCTGGCCGAATACAAAAAAAAGGCCATCAACACAAAAAGGCCCTATACACCACCCCTATTTGATAAAAAAAGCTCAAACCAATCTAAAAAATGATCAATAGAGGGATTACACTCTCCCTTGTCCCAACCATACAAACTACTAACCACAAAACTTTTGATTCTAAATAAAGGCTTTTCAACCCCTTCAAAGCACCTCAAATTCCTTTCACAATGATTCTCCGCCTCCGAATCAAATTATCGATAGTAAGGATCTTTCCTTGAGCCGTATACCAAACAAAAAAACTAACCCTCAACGGCGCCATTGTCTCCCAAATCGCTTTCCAAGGGAAAGACACATTCCCACGTCCACCTAAAGCTTGATAATAAGATTTCACTTGAAAGCATCCAGACTTGGACAGTTTCCAACGTAACTCATCCAAGAAACTCCAAACAACGTGCAAATGTGCTCTATAACAACCTAGCTAGGGGGATAGAAACTCCAAACAACAAAGAGCACCTACCTCATCCATTCTTACCTGTCCTTACCTTCTATAGCTATTACGTATCTTTCTTTCTTTTTTGATAAGTATATAATTATATAAAAGAAGGCATTAATAGGTCTAATGCTTATTGAGTGCTCCAACGCTAGAAGAGCAGCAGAAGCCCTCAGGTATTACATTTCACGGAGTCCCCTTGCTAAATCCCACTCCCAAGTTGCCCCACCAGAAAACTTACATACTTGCAAATGTTGCCTAGCAAGATTAGTAAATCACACTATGCACTAGTTGCGTCACTGCTGACATGCTTGGGTGCCATGCTGAAAAGGGAGTCGGTCCACCAACCGTAGAACTTAACACTTCTCTCTCTATCATTCCGCTACTCTTAATTTTGTTTTGCCCGGTTGTCATACCATTATCACTCAATTGCTTTTACATACAACTATATGGGTGTATAGCTTTCCCTCCTGGTTTAACTCAAGACAATTAGACAAACACAGGAATTCGTTCATTACGTCCTTTCAACTTGTCTAACCATTATCCATGACACTAATCACTATTAGGGCTACAAGCGAGCTTAATCAAGCCGAGTAGTGGGTTGTCCAAACTTGGTTCCAAACTTAATGAGGTCAAAATTTTGTTCAAGCTGGTTGTTCATAAAATCATAATTCACACCAAGCATAACAAAGTTGAATCGAGGCCATCGTGAGCTGAGCTCGAGTAGCCAGGATTTACTAAAGGTTACAACCTTCATGAGCCAAGTAGTGAGTGCTTCAAGATCAACTTGAAACGTTAATCGAGTCCATGTGAGCTGAGCTCGAGTAGCTTGACTTTCGTAAACATTATAAGCATATTGAGCCAAGTAGTGAGTTGTTCGAACTAAATTTTCAAAATTCAACGAGCATTACTACTAAACAGTCGAACAAACTTCCGCAATTGATAAGGGACTAAAAACTTACAGAGAACATGAAAAGCAGTCCTTGGAGATCCCCGAACTCACGCTCCTCCGACACCGAATCGAAACCAGAAGAACAACAAGAGGAGTCGAAAAACCCTTCCGTGGCCGGACAAACAGTGGAAGAGAATTGCAAGTAAAGAACCCCTTTTTCGTCATCATCATAATAGCTAATTCTACGACAGTCAAACCAGCCGTCCCCTTTCGGAAACCCTAATAGATCCTTGTCCAAATTACCCGACCCGAACACGTTGGCGTCGACGACTCGGTTGATGAGCTGGGTCACGTCGGTGGAGCGGCGGCCGATGAAGCCGACAACGACGACGCCGTTCGGGGGGGACGACGGGGAGGGGTGATCTGTTCGGGTGGGCGGGGGGTGTGGTGGGATTGGAGGAGTGAGAGTGGGGTTGGGATTTGGAGGACGGGTGAGGACGCGCATGGAGGAGGAGTTGGGCGAGTCCATGGGGTTTGGAGTTGGGGATTTTGTTAAGGTTGGGTTGGGAGTGGGTGTTCCATGGGTGATTCTTGGTTGAGAGCTTTGAGAGAGAGAGAGAGAGAGGTCTTCTTCTTTGGACAGAAGACCAAAAACCTCTCGCCCGATGAGTTTAGCAACACATTGAAACACTTTTAGCACCTGAATCCTTCGTTGCCAGCTAAGATGTGTGTTTTATGGACTAAAATAAATATTTACTTTTTAGGATTAAAAGTGATGTATTATAAGAAAATGATAATTTTGTAAAATTAAAATAAATACTTAAAAAATAAAAACTTTAACGAAACGTGATCTAATTAAAAATCTTATGGGGTCAAAAAGTTTTAGGCCCGGTTTCTCTTGATGTATTATTGGAATTATTAAAGTAAAAAATTATGATTTTTAAACGATTATATTTTTTTAAAACATTCAAAAAAAGCCAAAAAAAAAATAAAAGGAACTTAGGATTTATTAACATTTATGTCAATGTGTCTTCCATGAATGATCCTCTCACATCTCGTGAATTGTTTCCTTGTATGTTTCTCTTATCTTACACTAAATACTTTCTTAATTAATAGCAAAAAAGATCTCTATGTTCGTTCCCGATTCTTTTTGGAAACAAATAAATACAGATACTTTAAAATATACTTTGAACACGTTACATGGTCAAATCAAATGGCCCAACAGAAATTCAACAGAAATGTAGGGAGGTTCTCCCGAGAAAGCAAAATTAATAGCCGAACGAGTGACATGTGAATAAAACGAGTCACATTGCCGAGAAGTATGGTGGTTGGTGGGAAGTACAGTCAACACGAGAGGCCAATGATGAGCATGAGCTGTTCGGTGACGAGATAGCAGAACAATAGAAGAGCCCAAACTCGTCATGTTGCCTTAAGTGATAAGGCAGTAAGGACATTCCAGAAAGTTCTAATACAGCTACACTCCGTGATGGAGTAAGGTCCTGAGAATAAGGGATCAGATTGTGTTTCCTAACGAAGATGGAATTCTCGGCCAGATCATGGGGAAGAGTTCGTGAGGGACAGTTTCCTAAAAGTTTAGGTAAACAAGACCATGAGAGTCCAATGTATTATGGGTTTTCTATACGAGATAGGAGACCTAGGGCAATTAGAATGCTTGGGCAACAAGCATGAGTGTATCTATATATACGAGTCAAACCTAGTGGTAGAGGTACGCAGTTTATTATAATTGAATCACTTTTCTACTAATAATTAGGGTTTCTCTAGTACGTAACACTAACTTAGGTATCGAGAGTCTTTACCAACAAGAGGCAAAAATGCACTCATTCCTAGTTGTTTTGCAGCTAGAATTCTGGCGAAGAATTAGGATTGCAACAAGGAAGCACGTGAGGCCGTTGAACCAAAAAAAACTACTACTAGCACTAAGAGGATTTATTCCCCTAACAAGAAACAACATAGTAATACAACAAAGAGATCAAAAAAACTAAACAAAAGTGGGTGCTCTTTTTGATGGCCAAATATGATCTTGTTTACTTGAATTACAGATGAGAGTAAAATGAAATATGGTGCATAAAAATAGCAATAACGTCTTGCTATGTATATCAATATACGTATGCCTTTCGTCGATAATAATGTACACCTCTTAATAGTTTCATATGTATGTATGAACCACATGTACGTATGAAACTATTCATATGAAAAAAAAAATAGTTTCATATGTACTCGATTCATACTAGAAAGTATAAACTACTCCTTAATGGTAATAAAAATCTCATGTCCTTTTGTAAATTGTTGTTCTTTTTTGGAAGTATGATTTCACAAAGTATATTTTATTGCTCTCGCATTCCCATCTCGTTTTCTCATAAATCAGTCACTTAGGCCCTGTTTCACTAACTAAAATAATGGCCCGTTCATGATAGTGATTAACTTGTATAAAAGTTAATTTTATTTTTTATTTTTTCAATTCCTCTCGTCATTACCCACCCATTTAATATAAAAGTTTGGTGTAAAATTAAAAAATACAAAAAAAATCTAAATAAAGACAAAAGCAAAAAATTATTCTGCATAAGTTAATCACTAGCGTAAATACCCTCTTAAGTTATTTTTTGAATTATTAAAGGTAATGTATTGTGAAAAAATGATTTGTCTCGTAAAATAAAAATTATTTAAAAAATAAGAATTTTAGCGAAATGGATTTAATTAATCATTCAAGTTCTCCGTTGCATCTTTGCATGGATAACTGCTGTACTCCAGTTTATAACTACGTTTTAAAGTTTGGTACTACGTTGTTTACAGTTACTCTTATTTTTTTTCTTCAAAAGGTCTACGTAAATGTGGAAAATGAAAATGCATTAAACAATTCAGACCCATGGGCTTGTTCATAACATTTAAAAGCTAAATAAAAAAAGTTTTCAAAACTGTGTCATTTTTTTTACTGTGCAGAACGAGTTGAAATGATCTCAAACAAACAATTAGGACCACCTTAAAAAAAAAATGAAGGAAAATAAATAAATAAATAACCAAATTGTCGGCCGGATAGATTTTATCCGAGGAACAGTTGAACAGAAGCCAGCAAAGATTTCATCCTCTGCAAATGCAAGCCGCCATCGCAGCCATGGCCGCCCACACAATCCTCTTCTCGTTCACCCCATCCCAAATTCTGCTCAACCCAGTTGCATTCTCGACCCCTCATAATAACCCACAACTCCTCTCTCCATTCCACGGAGTTTTCCTCAATAAACTCACCCGCCAATCCGTTACCCTCGCCGCCACCGCCCCGAAGCCCCTCACCGTCGTCGCCTCCGCCAAGAAGGCCGTCGCCGTCCTCAACGGAAACTCCAATGTCAAAGGCGTCGTCACCCTCAGTCAAGAAAACGAGGGTCTGTTCTCTTTTTAGCATTTGACCACTTCAATTCTGATGAATGTGTATCTGATTGGTATAGACTGGATAGTGTATGTATTGGTGATTGAGCAGGAAATGAGGATTTATGAGATGGGTGTAGGTTTTTCAGCAAGGCCGGCCGGGATTAACAGCTGTAATTCTGATAAAATGTAGGTGCTTTGTGTAGTACATATATAAATGTTTGAATTAAAAATGAGAATTGGTGAAACTCCAATGTTGAAGGCGTCGTCACCCTCAATCAAGAAAACGAGTGTCTGTTCTCTTTTCAGCTTTTAACCACTTCAATTCTGGTGAATACGTATGTGTTTGGTGCAGTGTAGGGTATGTACAAGTGATTGAGCAGAAAATGAGAGTTGCGAAATGGGTTTAGTTTTTTCGACAATGGCCACTGCAATTAACCATTGAAATTCTTATGAAAGTGGTGCTTTGTATAGTACATGTACAGGTGTTAGAATTAAAAAGAGAATTGGTGAAATGGGTATTATTTTTTCATCTGTAGCTGTCAGTAATTGAGTTAAATTTGACAATTTAGGAAGTGGGTATTGTTTTAAATAACCACTGCAAGTCACCGCTGCAAATCTTCTTAATATGGTATCTGATTTTGTGGAGTGGGTATATATAACTATCTGAGTTGAAAAGGAGTATTGGTGCAAAGTGGGTATTGTTTTGTCAACAATAACCACAGCAATTCACCTCTCTTGAACATGTATGTGTTTCATATGTGTGGATATGTAATTCAGTTGAAATGAGAACTTGTGAAGTGGATATTGTTTTCCAACAGGTCCGACCACCGTGAATGTCCGTATAACAGGACTTGCTCCAGGACCTCACGGGTTCCATCTAGTGAGTATCTCCTCAAGTTAATTCATTAGCTTGATCTAGTGAAGCACATAACTGTTGTTTGTTGTTTTGATGTTGTGTAGCATGAGTATGGAGATACAACCAATGGATGTGTATCAACAGGTTCGATGGATAGTAATTGTAAAAAATAAAAAATAAAATTTCTGTTTCAGATCCGGTTGAAATGCTGTAATTTACTTTGGGCTTATTATTGCATTTTTTTTTTCAATTGTGTGTGTAACAGGAGCACATTTTAATCCTAATAAATTGACACATGGTGCTCCTGAAGATGACGTCCGTCATGCGGGTGACCTGGGAAACATAATTGCTAATGCCGATGGTAAGTATGATATTACGTTTGAATCATTCGGTCCTTACTGTTATTGAATTATTTGTTGATTTGTATAATTCAGGGGTGGCAGAGGCAACAATTGTGGATAGCCTGGTAATGTTTGCGTCTGATTGTTTGTATGCGCTCTATAGCAGTCCTATGGAGACGTCCTTGTCATTCTTTACTAAGTTCCATTGGCTGGGATGTGCAGATACCGCTTACTGGACCTAATGCAGTTATTGGCAGGGCCCTTGTTGTTCACGAGCTTGAGGATGACCTTGGAAAAGGTAAAATTCATGTTTGTTAGTTTGTATTCAGTTGCAATTAGCGTCTTCAGGTGTCGTTGTACTACTTTTTACCCTAAAAAGTTTGTTTTTAGTAATACTTCCCGAGAGAGTACCATCGTCCGTCTGCTAATGATATTGCATTCTCAATGTGTTCATATTATGCCTCTGTAGGTGGTCACGAACTTAGCCTTACAACTGGAAATGCAGGTGGACGACTGGCATGTGGTATGCTAATGACCTTCACAGTCTTCTACTTGTTTCCCCATTTGTTTCTTGTTTGGTGTGCTTGGAGAGAGAATACCTTACACTTTTCTTTTTCTTATTTGAGTATTCTGGCTTCTGGTTATAAGCAAACTGATGGGTTGTGCAAAAGCTATTGTAGCATGGTGAGAAAAGGGCTGGTGTGGCATTTAAAAGGGCGAGTGGGGTTAGTAAAAAACAAAAAGAAAGCAAAAAATTATAGCTTGCTAATAATCATGACACCCCTGAAGAACTACTGGAGACACGACTAACCCAAGACACTTGTGGAAAAGAATAAGCTTATACTATAGATAATGTAACCGATTTTATGAATCCCCCTGCATTGAAAAGATGGACGTCCTCCATCTGCATCGCATCATAGTGGATTGATGTTCCATGGATAAGTTGGATTGATTCACCGAGTCTGGAGTTAGATAGAGTGCTAATTTGCCATATGGTTGCATGTCTTTCCAAAGTCCGGGGTATATCTTTCTTTAGTAATTGTTCAGCGATAGTGACATTTTATTTGGCTGACATTGTATGGCATAGGTATACGGTTCCAACTTCCAAGCATCTTTTGGGGTGGGATGTTTGGACTTTCATTTGACATGTATATTTGCAATTTTGCATACACATTGACTTTCAACCCACCAGTGGCTGTAAAGACTCACATTGGATTATTTGAAGGACGAACACATGAAACAACCAGATTTCAAGCATATGATGTAAATTTTCTATCTAGATTTCCTTCAGCTGGGCATATTTCATGCAATGATCTATTCATTTCCTAGTGCATTGAAGGCTGCTCTCAAACTTGAACCTGTGGTCATGAAGTTTCTTTAAAGGATATTGAAGTGTCAGTTGAAATTTGTATCTTTTGCAATTCCTCAATGATAGGTTTGATGAATGAAACATCTTCCTCTGGCATCTCTTGATCACTTTTACTTTCTTTGAGCTATCACATTGTGGCACGTATTAGTTAAATTATGTGCTGCTCCATATAGTCCTCGAGTCCTTGCTTACCAGTGAAGTTTGTTTGATCTTCTGACCCTGCTTGTAGATATGTTTTCCACTCTTTTCCTTTCTCTGAGGGAGACTTTAGACCCTCGTACATTCACGCATCTTTCTCTAATACTTAAGAGTACTCTTCTTTTGGTACCCTGTTAGTTTCTCCTACAGATTATCTTATTAAATTTCCAGATCTCTTCCCATTTCTAGTAATTAAGAGAACTCTACTGATATGAGCTGCCACTTTTGTTAAAAGTTCCATGTCTATTGAAGACCAATTATCTATTATGTAGA
Organism: Rhododendron ovatum; assembly: GCA_019656835.1. NCBI lineage: Eukaryota > Viridiplantae > Streptophyta > Magnoliopsida > Ericales > Ericaceae > Rhododendron > Rhododendron ovatum. The sequence continues at coordinate 9,901,876 of CM033792.1, forward strand.
TGCACTCGTACAAAATGGTGCAATATAAACTGGTAAATGGTTCCTTCCATATCAAAACGTGGAACAGTATCACTCTAGAAGTACACACCATTTCCTGTTGTGTTGGTACGTTTGCAAGTCTTCTGTAACAACTTCGTGTTCTCTGGTGCGGCTTGTCATCCATATTGTCTAGGCATAATTGTAATTTTAATTGCATTTTAATGCTCTATTCCCATTTCGTCTATTTTCATGATCACATTGCCTGAACATGACTGCAAAAAGTTTCTATTGTATCCTCGCTGCAATATATACATACATGCATGCATGCCTTAAATGCACTGGTTGATTAATGGTTGAGATTTCCTTTCATCTTTGTTTCAAGGTCTTACTGAGAACCTGTATATGCAGGTATCGTTGGTTTGACTCCAATATAAGGACAGATCATTCTTTACGGTTGACCTACTTTGCACTATGTGTTGGGTCCTTCGCATGTTTCACTTACACGTCAATGTTACTCAAAGCCGTGGGTTCTCTCCAGATCGTACTGCCATGTTTACTGGTAAAAATTGCAGACTGGTCCTTGTTTTTGTGTAATCCCTATCCAATAAATTTGAAGTTGGTAACCCATTCATGTCAGCCTATACCATCCGCTTAGGTGCGACGTGTTACTTGTACTATGATCATTGTTTTCTAAACGTAATTGACTTGGTAGTGAAGGCACGTACATGTTAATGTTGCCATTGACTTCTTTTTTAAGTCACAATGAGTAGTGCACTAGAAATCAAGGGAAGCTTATTTCTTGGTTTTGCTATTTTTTTTCACTCGTGTACAGCTTAACAAAGCTACATACTCTGGAAAACCAATTCGAAAGATGTCCTTTTTCATAAGATGCGAATATAGCTTCCTTGATACTGGGACTATTAAACCCAAGGGTTGATCGACTGAGAGTATGACAGCGAGAACTTACTCTCCAAGGTCACACATTTGTTTCTCACCGCTAATTAATAAAGAACCCTTGAGGCTACTGAAGATTTGTCCGGTGGTTAACTTTAAGGTTCTGGGTGCTAATAAAAAAAAACTAAAGGTTCTTGGATTAATCAAGGTGCGCATAACTTGTCGTGGACGATCGGTTATCAAAAGAAGTCCGGGACGATAGGTTTATTTCCGAGCAAGCTAAATGGCTGCCTAAGCAACTATGCTGTATATAGTTACACATTTTCACTTGTATCTTATTTCCCTAATTAGGATTTTATTCACGAGGCAGGTGTGAGGGTAACAAGCAAGAGGATCATGAGTAGGAGAGTGGTGTGATGTGGACTAGCTCAATATTTGGCTGGAAGTTGGCATGAAGTCCTTGTCACGAATGGAAAGGGTACCCTATCTTCCACTTACTCATGTGAATGTATCAGTCACAACTTCCCCAAGTGGTTCTCTTGTACATCACTTGCTAGCGAAAGATTACACTATCAAGTCTAGCAATGAAAGTAGTTGAAGCACGGATATGGGTACGACTATGTGTACAACAATTGAAAAAATAGGGACAGATATAGGCCGACACGTCAGAACAAATACATACGAGTGTGAACTTGTAGTATATCAATCGCTATCGTATAGCTAGGGATCCCTATCGTGTCCCTACTCGTTCTAACTTAAGACACGTATGTTTTCAAACCTGTCTCCAACGTATCCCAGCGTGTCCTTAGTATCTTCCCTTATTACAAATTCAACAATTTCTTAGACGTGTCCTCAGTATCTCCCCCGTATCCTGTTACGTTTCGTGACTCCATTACAGTAACTAATTAGGCATATCGGTTGGAGTCTTTGAATGTGATGACTTTATTTGATATATCAATGATAAGTTTATGTTTCCTAAAAAAAAAAAAAAGTACCATTATTACAAGATCGAGCAAAAGATCTCCAACTAGTATTCCTGATAGCAGGAGAGAGAACCAAATTTATGATTTTAGATATTCATGTCACTCACCGAAAGTGCTACACACAACAGTTGTGTAAAACACAACACACAACCAATTTCTAGCCGTCCATTGCTCTAATAAATGGTTAGGATTCGCTTAAACTCTTTCCCGAAAAAGTTAAACTTTTCTCTGGAAGAGTTTTTTTTTAAATCTAGACCGTCCAAATACATCTGGACAGTCAAAATTTCGTGCACAACCAACACAACGATTGTGCGCGTAGCATTTTTGGTCAGGTTTAGTGGCAGCCATTGGTAGTTACCTTTTGTGGCTGCTGGCTTATTTTATAGCGTCTCTTCCATCTGATGTAGTATTTCTTTTGTAAATTTTTTTCAACGGTCAAAGGTGTCTGGGCCAGCTTACGCGCACTTCGACTATTCTCCTCCTCAATCCTCGGTCCTGTCAAAGGCAGGCAATCCACTTAGATGTCTTTATCAAGGGAAAATGACGGGCAATGACGTGTTCTGATAATTAATACCTGCTAATGACAGTTTCAGCATTAACAAATATTCTTATCATGTCCTAGGCGGGTATTAATTATCAAAACGCGTCATAGGCTGTCATTTCCCCTTCATCAAAGATTTATTGAAAACTGTGCCGAGAGTTAAAAATTACTCTCAGAAAGTTAAACCAAACAGAGTGTTAAAGGTTTGATTCCTCCTAAAGTCTCTCTTCCCAATCTCACATGTTATCAACTTCTTTAGGATCAGTTTATATGAAGCTTTGCTCCAACTTTAATTGAGCTTCTCACAAGTGCCCGGTGAGATTGGCACTCAGAATTAATTAAGGTGCGCGTAAGTTGACCCAGACGCCTGAGTTATTAAAAAAAAGTTAAGTGAACCCTCAAGGAAGAAATTAAGAAGCATGCTTTACAACTTGCCCCACCAAAACCAGATGCAACGAACAATGACGACAGCACCATAAAAAGCGGCGTCGTGCCACTGCCAACCCTCCTTACTCTTACGTGCCTCACTCGACCAACCACTGTCAAATTTTCTAACCCACATACGTATGTTTTATCGACTTTTTTGTCTGTCAATGCGTGCATGTGTCTTTGTTTGTGGCCCTAGAAGAATTGCTTGCACAAATCGAGTGCGTGCCTAACTGCTAGCAAGTAGAAAAAACTGCTTTCCTTAATTGCTTCATTAACTGGACAAACATACAATTTCAAGAGGTTGATTCGGTGGTCAAAACCTGTGATTTAAGAGTTTGCTTTCTTATAAGGTTTTAGGTTTGAGATCTCTTAGGTGTTATCAACTTCCTTTGGAGCCCGTCATGGAGCTTTGCTCCGACTTAATTGGGTTCACCGCAAGTGGGTGGGGGGATTGATCCTCCAAGATTAGTCGGGTTGTGCGTAAGCTGCCCAAATGCCTAAATTTTTCTTAAAAAAAGAGTTTGACAAACATAAACATACATGCATGCATTTTGATTATGCGTGTGTATTTGGAATAAAATAAAGAAGGGTTTCTTTTTTGCCAACGAAATTAAAAAGGTTACCCAGTACTCTAATTATTCGATAGAGGTTAGACTGGGTTACTTATATATGTCGGTCAAATGAATCCTGCCAAACTACATATATTCATTGCACCCACATATCATTTATTTACCAGGTAATTAATCACCACAATTCGCCTCCAGATGCAAGTATATGTCCTCTTAGTGATAAGATAATATCATCTGCCCTTTCTTTTTTGTAGTGCTGATGTCTCGGACTATCTTGCACGTGGTGGATTTAGGAATTTCCCATAGTGGGGGCACCAACATATGAGGAATTCAAGATTTCTACGAGCACTTATTGATCATAATCGTGTAATTTTCTTCTCATAACATGTGCATATGGAAGTCGTAATTTTTCACCCACAAATATAACATTCAAAAATCTTACGTATCATTCACGTACTAATTAAGTTAATCCGAAAACAAACAGTTCTTAAAATGGAGCTAAATAAAAATATGATCGAAAGTCCTAATCTATTTACCTAACAAATAATCAGAAAGATATGAATAAAAAAAACTCCTAATCTTTTCTTAGACTCGGTAGAAGGTTTCTCTCTCTCTCTCTCTCTGAGAAAGTTAGAATTGTTAGATTAGCACCCTCTCTCTCTCTCTCTCTCTCTTTCAAAGAAAGTTAGAATTGTTAGATTAGCACCTTAGAGGAGGAGTTGAACTCTTGAAATTCTTACTCCTAGCTAGCACTTAAGTGCACCCCTTGATGCTATTGGGCCAAAGGCCTCTTGAGGATGATATTTATCATAGTCCATATTGATGGTGACAAAAACTTAGTTTTTGCTCGTAAATTGTAGTACAAAATTCAATTTAATTCATGGGGATGCTACCGTACTAACGATAAATATTAAGGCACTAGTGGAATTTTCATTTTTTGAAGTACGGGGGTACGTGCCCCTTGTGACTCAACATAAGTTCGCCACTGCACGCACCTTGAACTAATCTCTATAGCTCATCCCACGACCGTTTCACACGCTTACATGTGAGGATAAGGTGGCTTTTAAATTGCTAACAAGGAGAATCGAGCTCGAGACGTTATGAGAGAACAGACCCATAAGTTTTAAGTCAAGATTACTAAGTCAACCCTGGCCTAGTGATCAATGCTTGAAACTTAAGGATTTGCTCTCTCTGAAGGTGTCGGGTTCGAAACTTGTCAAATTCTATCAACTCTTTTGAGATTAGTCCATACGGAGCTTTACTCCAGCAGTAATTGGGCTCCCGGCAAGTGGCGATGGGATTGAGCCTTCAGGATTTATCTAGGTATGTATAAGCTGACCCAGACACCTAAATTATCAAAAACAAAAAACCAAAAACCAAACCCTTGGGCTTTAATATCATCTGCCTTAGTATTAATCGCCTAAATATTTTTTATAACTGATGGTTTCCGGACAGCTTTTATTAATTAATCACCCGACTTGTTTTAATAATACGATGATCGGTTTTTTTTTATCAACAAAATTTTTTATTAATCACCGAATTAAAAAATTACAGGGATTACGATGATCGGTTGACTCCTCAACGGTCTCAAGTAATTACATGGGGGCGCAGATCACCCTTTTCTAGATTACAAGCATCAAAGTCATGGTCTGTTGGGTAATCATTTTTAATTTGCTTATTTTATATTTTAATTAACTTACAAAAGGAGCAAATTAGCAAATAAATAATTAATTAATGTTTGCCAAATGGTTCATCAGAGCATCTTCAATCCATCTTCAAAACTTTAAAATGGAAAATGAATTTGACATATTGATAAGAGATTTTGTAATTTATTATTATTATTATTTTTTACTTTTTGTATTTTTTGAAAGAATTTTAAAGGGTCCTATCACTCTTTTGAGAGATTTGGTCTCCAAAATGATAGTACAATCTCCATATTTAGGAACTTAAGAGCAAGTTTACCAGATGATGCATAATGCCTTTTATAGTTATTTTACCTAACAAAAACACAAAAAGTCACCTGCAGCATATAGATGAGCTAAAGGAGAAGGTAAAATAGATTTGAAGAAATGGTTAGCTATTAAGAGCATCCGCAATGATAATAATCAAAATCAATAATCAAAATATGTCACGTCAACATTTGATTATCCATTTAGTCTATAATCAAACTTAACAACCTATATCTCTATATTGGTTATTTTTGTATCCCTAACCAAAAAACCCCAACAATACACAATGCACATCTATCCAATTGCAAATGAGTTTCAGTCACGCATCCGACCACACTAATTATTCGTCTCGATGAGACGATTTCAATGCAAGGTGTTTTTGAGTTATTGAGTTTTGAGTTTGATTATTGAGTTTTAGTTACTGGTAAAAGTTGTTCAGTTTGGTTATGAAGTGGGTGAAATTTGGTTATTTGCTAAAAGACTTGTAACTTTGCTTATTACAATGCATGATATTTTTTGAGTATTATTGTTAAGTTTACTCATCCACACTCAGTTGCTTATTACAATGGAGATGCTCTTAATACTTATGCACTATTTATGTGTCATTCTTAAACAATTAATTTCTCTCTCCTCCTCCCCTCTCTCTCTCTCTCCAAAAAAGAAATAGTATTTTAATAAATAATAGATAAAGTAAAGAGTATTGGTGTGAGATTGAGAGAGATTTGAGTAGATGAAATGAAAAAAATGCACCTTTGAAGAGGTGAAATACATTTTCATTTGTGTACATGCTCTAAATGTAAATTTGGAAACCAAATCTCAAAAAAGAACAACCGTTATTCTGATTTCTAAGCACTTTAAGAAACACTAGTCCTAAAGGGCTGTGCTACGTGCACAGCAAGCTGTGCACAGCAGCTGTGCACAACTGCTATGCACGAATCATTTCTGAGTCCTAAACTACTTGCAAGACAAGAACCTACTAGTTGTTGGGGCCCATAATTTCCATACGTCAGGTCATGGGTTGACCTCAAGGGTTGGAAAATTAATCTACTAGTTTATCTAGTTTAGCACGGGCACTATTTCAGACTATTTTTAAGGAATAGGTTGGATAATTACCTGGCTTACAAGAGATGTGAGTGAACAAAAAATACAAAAAATTTAACGTATTTTACCATCTCATTTTCACTAACAAAAAAATACTCCCTCCGTCCCTTTTTAAGTGTCCTGCTTCGTAACTCCAACTTATTAAAAAAACATCATCATTATACCTTTCACATTAACGTTTTCCTCCACTTTCCCAACTTACCCATCATCATTACACTTTTACTCACTTACTTTTCTAAAAGAAATTTACTTTTAGGGACAAAATAGACAATGCATCAACTTTTACCCACTAATTTTACAAAATAGACACTTATTAAGGGACAACCCAAAATGAAATATTGGACTCTAAAAAAGGGACGGAGGGAGTACTAAAAATGTAACGTATTTTACCAATTGGTTTCCGCTAACAAAAAAATTAAGTTTTTACCAACCCAACAACTTTTTCATTCGCATACCCATCAAAACCTTGTTCACTAGCTACCATAAACAATTTTACATTTCTCAACAACTTATTCACTATCAAAAACACTTAACAACTTTTCACTCACAAATAAAAATCTACTAATCGTTCACTACAGGAGAGAGAAAAAAGTGTGGTGATCGGGCTGCATATGGCATTGTTTCTCCACAAAATGTAAAAATTGGCTTAGGAATAACGAGTAGTGCAGTTCTAGGCCTGATGCGAGTGTGCCAGGACAGGTTCGCTGTCCAAATTTGTATCAAGGCCTGGATGCCTCGTACCAGGACTGGATTGCAGTCCAAATTCGTGCTAAAGCCTGAATGCCTCAGATCTAACTTCGTATTAAGCGATTGCGTACGACCTAAGAGGTGAGGCCATATGTGGTTTGTGGTTTGCCTTGTCGGGATAAGGACTTAGTATTTCCTAATCGGTGTAAAAAATGGAAAGAAAAAAAAACAGGACTGAACGATAAGGTAAATAAACTTCATTAACGGTTTAACGAAGTTTAGGTACAGTGAAATGAAAGGAAATAAAATCTAGGCTGGGCTAGATTCGGCTGAAAGATAAAATACTTTGCGGGAAAGTAAAGATAATTGAAGTAATACTTGAAAGAAATGAAAATGTAGGTGTATAAGCCGGGGGCTTGATGGTCAGAGACCTTTGCCAAAGCCTTCAATTCTGGTATTTATAAGCAATGCTTCCAGGCCTTGAGCTGCTTCCACAGGCCTTCATGCATGGCTGCCATGTGGCCTTCTAGCAGAGGCTTAGGCTTGAGCAGCTTCGAAATGCTCCAATGAGGGGTTGTTCTTTGACCAAAACGTGCTCTTCACTCCAAGAAAATGGCCAAAGCCTGAAAAATCCTCATTTTCTGCATAAAACTTTGTAAAAGAGCAAAAGAAATTTCAGCATCCAGGTCTTTGAGCTGCTTCAACACTTAAGCTACTACTTGATTGGACATCCTCTAGGCCCACCACTTCTGAAGACCAATACTTCTCCAAGCCTTCCTATCATTTTATTGGTCCTCTATCTCTTGTGGGCCCTTAAATCCTCTAATCTTGATTCCTTATGAAAGAAGAATCGAGAAATAAAAGATTAACCAGACTTGATTGAGCTGCTTGTGTGCAGCTTGCTTAGGTCCGCATGAGTCATTCACCAACAGCTCCAAGGGCTGCATGTACGCCACCTATCACTGGCCTTGCATCATGCTGAAGAATGGGGTCCCACCAGTTCAGACCTTGAGTTTTTTGTAAGCAACTTACCTAGATCAGCCAAACAAGAACATTCTAGGCCTTTGAGCTGCTTATGAGCAGCTTGAGGCCTTTGAACTGCTTATGAGCATGGATGTTTATAAAAAATGGATATTTGGGCCCACTAAGGCCAAAAATGCAGGCCTAGTTAAACTGCTTGTGAGCAGCTTATGTAATGTTAGATAGAGGCCTTTGAGCTGCTTGTCCAGGCCTAAGTTGCTTGTAAGCTGCTTGGGATGTCTCCATGCATGGTTGCCACGTGTCTCAAGCCTTGCTTCATGCTAAAGGATAGTAAAGACTCAGATCTTGAGCTGCTTGTAAGCAGCTTACCTAGATCTGCCTAGCAAGAACATTCTATGCCTTTGAACTGCTTGTGAGCAGCTTGAGACCTTTTCCCTGTCAACTGAAGGCCATAGGTGACGTTTTCTTTAAGAAATAGGCTCATCTATTACTTGGGCCTGAACTTAAAGAGCATCATAGGCCTCTTCTCTTTGTAAGCCATGCGAGTCCAAGTCTAGAAAGAAAACTTGGGTTTTAACTAATCTAGATCCACTTAGAAGGCCTTATTATCTCTAAGAATTGGCCTAGGCCTGGATAAAACACTCAGATCTAGTGGGTCAACCTAAGTCTTTGGCCAATCTTGGGCTTGGGCTTGAGATAACGAAATCTTAGGCATAAATTGGCCCAGGCCTTTGAAAACTCAACTCGATTAGTGGTGTTCAAATCGGCCAGATTTCGTGGATGACCGATCATGAGGCTTTTTAGCGCCTGAGACCTTCATTCAAGGCCTTCTTTTAACCACAAATTGATTTTTTGAATTTTGGCCAAAAATGGATGTAAACAGGCATCGAATTCTATTTTCGGCGTTTAATTTATGTCTAACAATCGGTGAAGTTATTATTGTGTGTGTATATATATATATTGGTTAAATTCCGACCAATTAAAATGGGGGCAGGAATTAAGAATATGAGAGAGGCTCACTGGTACCACTTAACAGAGTATATAGTTCAAAGCATATTATATATGATTTGGTTCGATTAATTATGTGACGTTACTTGGGATTGTGGAGTACGTCTATCACCACACAAGGGTCTATTGGCTTCACCATGAATTTTGCCAAATAAAACCAGTCAAAAGTAAATTAAGTGGAAAATAATCCAAGACACAGAAACAGTAGTACTGTAATACTTTTCGGAAAAAGAAGGATCTACTACTATTTCATATCAACTATTTACAATGTTAATGGAGAAAATAAGTACTCCCTCCGTTCCATTTTGATAGTCCTATTTGGAGATTTCAACTTTTTCAAAGAGTATAATGACTAGATTAAAAAGTATTTAATTTTGAATTAGGTAGTATTTAATTAAAAAGTGTATATATATATATATATATATATATATATATATATATATATATATCCAAAAAAGTGATTTGATTGATGTAGGTAGTTGTACTTCAATTTAAACATAAGGCAATCGTCAACATTTCTATAGTTGATTATGGAAAACGGGACATGCATTTGGAACATTCCAAAATGAAATACGAGATTATCAAAATGGCTAGGGAGTACAAGGAAACATAAGAAAGGAGGAAAGTAGCATAAAAAACTTCCAGTTAGTTTGTTGAGAAAATAAAAGAAGAAGAGAAAGAAAGGAAACTGAGACGGGCTTCGTGTGCTGAATGCTATCCCTAATGCGTACCGATCGGCTTTGAATTGACCATAAGAGCTGACGGACACGCAGGGCCCACCTCTGGACTCGCACGGATTATTCGAGTCGTTTAATAGTTTAAAAAAGAGAGTAGACTTCTAAAAAATCAACTCAATCTTACACATATATGTGTAATTGCTCGTTCCAATTTTTCATTTTTTCATTCAGATTTCAGGATCCCAACATACTAGGCATGTGACAACAGCACCCCACAGTATAGTACTCTGTACAGTGAAAAAGGGCAAAATTTAACTGTTCAGTTAAAGTAGTCCTTAATTTGCCCTATCATCACATGAAGAATATGTGGTTAGGAGTAACATCTAAAATAGTAACCATTTATGAAGTGGTACTGCAAACCAATGTGCCATTAAAGAGGATGACAACACTTAAAAAATACTACTAGTGATCGATCACAATTCAAGTGGCCACGCCATGACAGTTACCAGTAGTATTATGGTGGACTCACTCACACACTCCTCTCACCTTCTAGCCCACTTGTTTGTGTCCTTAACTACCTAGAGTAGAGACCCTTGTTCCCCCACCTCCTCCTTTTTTTTTTTTTTTTTTTCTGTTTTTCTTTTTTTTTTTTTGTGTGTGAGAGATAGGAGGAGAGTCTCGTGGCCAACTCTTGGAATTTGGTCGAGTGGGTATGAGAAAGTTGATACTTCTTTGTCCACTATGATGTCAGATGTTTGAATTTCATGAGTGCCAAATATTCCAAATCTTTGGACCACTGTAGGATTTGTCTGGTTATTAACTTTAAAGCCTTAATATTAGTTGATGTGCGTACAAATTAACCCGGACATTCAGTCGTAAGGAAAATGAGAGTGTCTCGTGGCTACATGACTTCCAACCCAATCCAATCAGAAGAATCCTTTGAGGAAAATTGAAGTAATGGGTTTGCTTGACAACCAACCGAATCTCAGTGCTCTCTCTCTCTCTCTCTCTCTCTCTCTCTCTCTCATGTTAGTAGCGTACTTTGCTTTAAAATGACATGGAGTGAGTGAGGCGAGGGCATGCTTTGTACGTGCGATATCCCTTGCTTTACTGGTTGTTTTTATACGTGAGATCACAAAAGGGTAGAGTGAAACTAACCGCTCTAACTATTCCTTCCTATAATACTACTTGTCTTTAATTTTCATCTACTTTTTTCCTTTTCAAAAATAGCAAAGCAGTAATTACAAGTGCCCTATTCTTTTTATTATTATTATTATTATTATTATTATTATTATTATTATTATTATTATGCCTAATAAGTTTCATAAAATTAACAATTCACCCGAAAATCATTTACGTATTTTCATGACACTAGTCATAAGAGATGAGTAGAATTCGCACACCATATATACCTAGTTCATTTTCTTTTGCACGAACCCATTTATTAATATTGCCACGTACAATTTTTGGAGAACACAAAAGTCATGTGCACGCAATTTAGTCTCTATTAATAGGGGGCCTCTAAATAAGTTTTTCCTCTATTAGTATAAACCAATTCTTGTTTTCACATTGGAAATCCAAGGAAGAATGGTTTGTTTCTAACTCCACACACTGGTTATAATATACCATTCACTATATATAGCACCCCCACTCTCCATCCCCTCCTCCTGCCAATTCCCTTTCTCACTCCACAACCATCTCTCTCTCTCTCTCTCTCTCTCTCTATGGAACTCCTCCAAGAAGAATTCACAGGCTCTAACGACCACTCTCCCCTCATAAAACGCAAGCGTGCCAAGCGGAAAACGCCTCTTTCTCCTCCCACGACGGTGACATCTAGCTCATCCACCGGCAGCGCCCACGGCGAAACTTGTCTTCCGATTCCCTCCCCAACTTCTTCGGGAAACAATTCAGCTACCAAAGAGGAAGACGAAGACATGGCCAACTGCCTAATCCTCCTGGCTCAAGGCGGCCAAAAATCCGACTCGTCCCTCTACGATTGCAAAGCATGTAACCGGACCTTCCCTTCCTTCCAAGCCCTCGGCGGCCACCGAGCCAGCCACAAGAAGCTCAAATCAGATATTGAAGAAGAAGAAGAAGAAGAAACAAAAGTACCCAAAACCAACAAGACGATTACCAGCCCTCCTTTTCCGTTCCATTCGGAAACTAAAAAAGCAGCACCTACTGATCATAACAAGTCGTCGACTAGCAAGGCACATGGATGTTCGATTTGCGGGGTGGTGTTTTCGTCGGGCCAGGCTCTGGGCGGCCACATGAGGCGGCACAGGGCGCCGCCTCCCGCGACGCCTCGAGTTTCCACGAGCGACAAGGTGAATTCCACCGCGGAGTCGCGTGATGCGGATGACGAACCGCCGAGGAAATTTACATTGACTCTAGATCTGGATCTCAATTTACCGGCTCCCTTTGAGGATGATTTCGAGTTTGTAGCTAGTAAAAGACGTTTTGTATTAGTATCTGGTCCGGCGCTGGTGGATTGCCATTATTAGGAGAGGAAAAAAAAAGGGTTAATTAAGACTAGATTAATCGTTGAACGGGAATTATGTTGCCGGCCGGATTTGTCAATCAAATATTGTTTATATTTATCAAATTCTTTTATTGCTTTTTTTCTTTATCTATCTCTGCGAATTCTTTGACTTTTTTTTTTTTTTTTTTTGTGTTGGCATGGTTGTGTATAGAGTGTTTTTTTTTTTAATTTCTTCTTCTTCTTCTTCTTCTATATGAACATCTGTTTGTTGAAGTTGAATTCTTGAGTGAGAGTTCAAGTGGTTAGCGTTTTAAGGGTTGCCTTTCGTTCACGAAAAGAAAAGTGAGTGCTGGAGCTAGCAATCTTTACGTTTTTGTTTTCTGATGACAAGTGATTTTCACATGAGCAATGCTACGTACATATTTACCGATCATTCCTCTTACATATGTGTCGGCTCCACTTGTTAATTATGAGATGAGTCTCACACTCACACATATGCGAGAGAGGAGATGTTGGTAGGAGATTGTTTTCACACTCTACTTGTGTAAAAATATTTTTATTTTTTTATTTTTAGTATGCAAAAGAATAAAAACAATTCGTGTATCTATATTACATTACACAACGGTTTTGTAAAATGTCCCTCTCACAACTGTCCTTCGTGGCAGGTTGAAGGGTTGTGATTGAATTGTGTTATAATTCTTCGTTCAATCCTAGGGCCCAGATTGTCCCCTAATGAGTTTTGGTAGTGAGGAGTCTATTATGGCATTCTTTTTGGACAAAATTGAGTGTTGCTTATTTCCAAGGGTGAAAATTGATTCTCTTAGATGGAATGAATGATGGATTGAAGAATATCAGTTTTGATTTTCCAATTTGAGATCTTTTCAATTTGAGATGATTTCTCTCTCTTTTATTTCAAATTCAAACGAGGTTCCACTAAAATGAATTGGGTTAGCCCACAAAGGGCTCTCTCTGAAAGGAAGGCAGGAAGGAAAATGAAGTGCGGACTCCTCCGGTGGATATAAAAGCAAAAAAATGAACCAAAGCAAAAATTGGAGAGATTCGGTCGCTCGACATTAATTTAATCCGCGGATTAGTTTTTGGGATGTTTTTGGTGTGTAATTTTAACAAAATAGTCTAGCAAACTTTAATTGTTACTGATTTTGTAGATATAGTTGTTAGTTTGTTTATGTGCTGATTCAAGTTAACCTATGGATATACTTTAGCTATTCTTTTTTGCGTAGTTGAAATCTCGCGAATGGGGCCCAAGGCCTTCAAGAAGTTAGAGGGACAAAACTGGATAATTTGTTCAAAACCAATTTTGAGTCGTGTCTTCAGACACGGACATAAACTAGTATATATTGTGAAAAAGCCTAAAGTGCATGTACCAAAGGAGTAACAAGAATTGATTAATGAAGGCAAATTTGGAATTTTATCATGAAAGAATAGTGCATTTTTTAGATGAAAATAGTAATGTGTAAAAGTTATTTTCTCACTTTCCTAAAAGGAATATCGTTTTAGATCTTTCTGAGTGGGAAAGCGATGTGTAAGTGTGTAACACATGAGAGAGAGAGAGAGAGAGAGAGAGCATGGCACGTATAATGGTTTTGGCAGCGCCAGCAGCACCACAAGTAAAAGTCGTGGATTAGGTTCCTCTTGTTTTTAGATTATACAATAAGAAGCTTAAAAAACAAAACTCTCTCTCCCGAATTTCGGATTGGTAGTGTGCGCAGTACCGTGCTGTGCTTCTTTGAGCTGTCAGATCATGCATTCGATGGTTCGGATCTCATCTCAACAATAAACTACTCTCGAGCTTTAGTTGCCGAAATGAGATCCGAGCTATCGGATACACGATCCGACAGCTCAAAGAAGTGCAACATGGTGCTGCGCACACCATGTACACTACCATCTCCATCTGCTCTCTCTATATGGTCTGTTCCATTAAATGACAAAAGTAAATGGATAGGAAGCTGATGAGTTGGTTATGCCTTTCCCATGTGTATCTATATCTACCTACCTGTATTTGCCTTTCTGTTTAATTCTTCACTTGCAAACTACTAAATTTCCCAATGTCAATAGATTAGTGGTTCAACTCACTCAGTCACTTGTACCTCTCATCCTCCCATTACACCTAACCATTCACTTGAGTCATCCCTCAGTACCTATCAAGGGTTTTTCATTATTTCCTTTTATAACTCAGTATTCAACCCGAGTCGACCAATCGCACTGTTCACTAGGACCGGCCCATTTAAGTCAGGATAAAATCTCATTCAAACTACTTGCCCGATAATGGAATTGATCGCATTGGAGTGATCGAGAGTGGAATCACAAACAAATACGTACTTCTCTTGCACCAAAAAACAAAAATAAAAAATAAAAATAAATAAATAAATTCCTGAGCTCTCAGCTGGTTGCCAGAGTGATTGCATGTGTCAACCTCTGGAGTCCGGAATCTTTTCTTCTCTACTATTATTTCTCAACGGAAGAAGAATTCTTCTCTGGTTAACTAATTAACCCTAAACCATTGGAAAATACGTGATACCTACCTGTCGATATCAATTCGATATTTATTTTTCAAATGATAAAATTGTCGCAATTTTTTAGCGGAGTTCCATTCTATTTGAAAATTATGGTTACATCGTTGATAGTGTGTGTTGCACATGTTGAGTCCATCCTCATCCATATATATATATATCTCCCCGTTTGATATTTGTACTTCTTTAGGTTTGATGCATATCCATTGTCCAATGATGTGTCAACAAAGATAGTTAAGCTCATCTTCTTTTTTGGTAACACGAGTGTACCGGACCAACTTGTCTCTAACTTGGACTAATTCCTACTGACCTCTCCACAATCGTTTCACGCGTGGCATGAGGTAGCCCCCTTGAGTTAATGCAATGCTAGTAACTCAATGGGAGTCGAACCTAATTCTATAATTAAGAGAAAGTAAACACGAAAGCTTTAGGTCTTGATCACAAAAAAAAAAAAAAAAAACCGTGCGTGATATGTCAAAAATATTTTTACTTCTTTAGGTTTGATGCAAATCCATTGTCCAATGATATGTCAAAGATGTATAGTTAAGCTCATCTTCTTTTTTGGCAACGCGAGAGTACCGGGCCAACTTGTTTGTAACTCGGACTAATTTTTACTGACCTCCTCATAATCGCTTCACGTGAGGTAGCCCCCTTGAGTTAATGCAATGGTAGTAACTCGATGGGAGTCGGACCTAATTCCTTAAGAGAAAGTAAACCCGTAAGCTTTAGATCTTGGTATATATATATTTATATATATCCGTGGAATTTAATTAACCTCACCTTAGGTCACAAAATGATACTCAAATTTCCACACCTCCTATTTTTCCCTGGTCGGGTGGGGTTTGGTAGGTGGCTGACTATTGTGTAAACTTGATTACAGGCTTCAACTAAAATTGCGTGAGTTAGCAGTTGTAATTAAGGGGTTGTTACTTACAGTATTATGGAGAGAGAGAGAGAGAGAGAGAGAGGACTCAAAGTAACTCCTCACTGTCATTCACTCTTTCTCAAGTGCTATGTTTTTTTCCCAAGTGTTTGTTATGTGCACGTCTTGGTGTATGTTGGTAAGCCAAAGAACGTGGGCATGTTGCGATGTGAGAGAGAGAGAGAGAGAGAGAGAGAGCCACATGTAGTTGGGGCCTAAGAATTTCCGAAATACCAAAAAAAAAAAAAATTAAACAAATAGTTGGGGCCTAAGTTGTCAACTTAATGCCGAAAGATTAAGAAGAGAGCTAATATTAGGTTTGGCCTAATTTTTTTTTTTTTGTCTTTTCTAAATTTCTCCTAAAATGTTGCATTAATTTTTCATATTAACATTCCTCTTTTAAAAGAATTAAGAAAATTAAAAATAATTCACTAATATAAAAATAGTCCCGAAATAGATTTTTTTTTGTTGCTATTTTCTGAACTTTTTAAAGTTTGATCTATTCTTTAAATTTATTTTTACAAATTCAACGAATCCAGAAAATAATCAAAAAGCTAGAAAATTTTATTGGAAATGAAAACAAGTTACTTAATTATTTTGGAAAAATAAGCAATTCAATTTGCCATTATTTAATTTACTAGCCCCTCGACATACTAATTAGCCAAAGGAAGATGAAGAGTTAAAGATCAAAAGACTACACGTACCTGTATTAATAAATGGATATTGTAGGAATAATTTCAATGGTCTTGGAACACCGCCAAATAATTTTTCAAATTGTAGGGCCGGGCAAGCTGGCTAGAAACATGAAATTAATTCCACGTGGTAGGCTTCCCAAATTGACTGCTGGTTGGCCATATTTATACGAAAACTGCTATTATTTGGAGTCCTGTAGTCACTATTCTGCTCTTCTAGCTAGTGTGTGTTTTCAAGTTGGTAATTAAACATGGCATGTGCTCTCTGTTTAGTGCTGCAGACAAATTTGTGCCTCAATTTGGTTATCAAAGGAGCTTGCGACTTGTCTTTGTCCCATAACCTCATCTCCCAAAGTATACATACATGGCCACACCGCGTCTCATTTCGATGTCTCACCTAGAATATACATGGCAAAGCCGTATCTTATTTTTCGATATTTTGATCACTCTGCATCCAAAAATTGTCTTTGTCTCGCAATTTTGTTCATCCTCCAAAAATTAGGCGGATGATACTTACTCAGTGTGGAGCCAACACCGAGTCTTGTTTGATACTAGTATTTTGATCCATTCATTTTGCAGCACTTGATTTTCTAGGTATATATATATATATATAGTGGTTAAAAAAATCTACTCAACTAGATATCAATAAACTCTTGATCAAAAAATTCAGTTTTATGTTTATAATATTAAACTACTACTAAAATTTTGAATATTGACAAGTGTTTTCAATCTAACATGTATTCATATAAGATTGAGCTGATCAATTTTTCCCAATATCTTCTACACAAATAAATCTTTAGGAAATTGAACGGATTTGATAATCACATCTCATAAGTAAGAAAGTCCAACAACATACTTTATAAATGTAGGACAATTAACCTACAAAAACATCACCATAGGTGGAGTACAATTAATATGAAAATTTCATACTATGAGAGTTAATCCGTTACATTGGGCAAAGATTAACGAGGTGATTTCTTATTAAAAAACATGTACAGATGACACGCTGAGCTAACCCAATTTGATTATGATATAGCTAACTCGGTTAATTATGATATACCTGTTTGTACCATATATTCACCGTCTGTCGATGATCAACCGAAAGGTGGCAATTATGAAAATGCTTCCTATTTTATTATTTCGTATTAATAATATAACTAGTTTTTATTTGTTTGTATTTTGATAAATTAAAGTGTAGGACACTTGGTATGTTCCTATACATTTAGAAATTAAAAAGACACTTGTCATTGTTCTACACACTTTGAAGTTGAAGGGAAGTTGTTTGTATACTTGGAAGCAAATTAGAAGAATGAAGAGTGGTGAAAAGTTAGGAAGTTATTTCCTACACATTTGTTGTTTCCTATAAATAGTCTCTTTTGGCTTCATTGTAATCTCTTCAACAAATCAAAGTCTTAACTTTGTTCTTAATTTTTGTCTTCCTAGGAGTAGAATTAACTTAATCTTCTTACTTTTAATGAGAATCCGTCTTTCTTGATTGTAATTCTACCTTAGAAAAATAACAAAGTCCATTTGTTATTTTTCTTCCACCCCACCCCGCCCCACCCCACGCCACTCCACTTCACTAAACCATCAATCCACTCCGCCAATCGATGGGTTGATTCTGTTCTTGAAAATTGGCGGGTGACGGTCTTCTTTTACGAGTCAATTCATCACCACCAAAAAATAGCATTTGATTCATTCGCCATTTCTTTTCCAGTGAAGTCCTGAAACACGGCGTGGAATCACGGATACGTCTTGTGGAGACATAGCCGCATTCGCCCTTATTTTTGTTGTTGGCATTGTTTCCCGAAATTTCTGTCGATTTCGATTGAGGGAAAAATTGGTAAACAATACCACACACGACGACAATGTCTGAATTCCATTTAAAAATATGATACCCAACCAGCTAGCCCGGTTTATGCTAATATGATTATTGAATTGGATTAGGCTGAATATAAGATTTTTGTTGTGTTTTTCTTTTTTTTCTTATTTTTCGCTTCATAGGATTAATCAGGGCTTTTTGACTTTTTTGGTCCCTAAAATATTTCCGTCGTGCCATTTTGGTCCCCAATATTTCAATTGCTAACATTGCATCTCCAAAGTATCAATTTTGTGTTTAAATGGTCCCTGCGGCTCACGCCGTTCCTCTCCTCTGTCAAAACCAAGGGCAATGTTGGTATTTCACCTCAAAACGGCGTCGTTTGGTTGGAAACGACTTTTTGATTTTTTTGATCTCCAAAGTATTTCCGTCATGCCAATTTGGTCCCCAATATTTCAATTGCTAACATTGCATCCCCAAAGTATCAATTTTGTGTTTAAATGGTCCTTGCGGCTCACGCCATTCTTTCCCTCCGTCAAAACCAAGGGCAAGGTTGGTATTTCACCTCAAAACGGTGTCGTTTGGTTGGAAACATAGATTTTTCTTTTTCATGGTTCTTTTAGGGTTCTCATTGAAAGCCTTAAAGTCAAAAAAATAATTATGACTCTTTAGGATAAAATGATCAAAAAATTAAGATCTTCGCATAGGTTCAAACAGATTGAAAATTTGAACACTTAATTTTTTCACCATATTTTTTAATTTATAAACAGCCTCGAAAAATCAAGTTTTTCAATTTTCAACCCGTTTGAATTGGTGCGAAAATTTTAATTTTCTGATCATTTTATCCTAAAGGGTCATAATTAATGTTTTGACTTTAAGGCTTTCAATGAGAACCCTAGAGAACCATAGAATATAAAAAATTGTTATTTCACCTCTTTAGGATAAAAAAATGATTATAATCTTTTAGGATAAAATGATCAAAAAATTAAGATCTTCGCACTGATTCAAATGGGTTGAAAATTGAAACACTTAATTTTTTTAGACTTTTTATATATTAAAAAATATGGTAAAAAAATTAAGTGTTCAAATTTGCAATCTGTTTGAACCTGTCACACCTCGTCCCGGAATGACACCCGAAGTGGGCCCGAACCGGCACGACCACGTGATATTCCACACCAAAGAACAGAATCTAAAAGATAAACCATGCACATAACAGAATAAAACCCCAGCGGAAGACTTAACTTTAACATAAACAATGTGTCAACAATTTTACGAACTTACATAATACATAAGTTGCTGCCTCTTATCCCAACATAAGTAATTAAAACATTAACAGAGTTTTCCACATAATTAAAAACTTGAAATCATAAAGTACTTGACAATCTTAGTCACAAAATGAGTTTGACTCATTACAACCAACTCGACCCAAAAATACCAACACTTGATACTAATCCAAGTGTCCCCAAAACGCCGACCGGTAGTGGACCAACTCTACAACCACCTGTGACCTGGCAATCCAAAAAGGAAAACCAGAGTGTGTGAGATATAGAATACATTCAATAAAATACCACAGAGCCCGAAGAAATATCTCACTTGAATGTAAACCACACAAAACTCAACATAAGTACTCAATCGTATAACCACATGTGTAAACACCAATATACAGTGGCACGTCTGCCACATCCCATGTACCCAAGGTATTGTGTCCCGCACACCACACTCCCATTCACCGTTAATTAGACGGCATGGCCCACGATATAGTGTGACTCACTCCACAATCCTTTAGCGAGTACAATCAACACCCAACAAACACATATCATTAACTAAATCCCAATTAGCATGATATACAATCACCACCATGTAATACTTTATTGACATAACCATATCAAACACACTCACCTTTGTGTCGACCGAAGTATGCCAAACTAAAGTTTCGGCACCTCCCGAATGACCGGCTCTTTACCTAGCCACAAGTTAACTCATATTAGTTACTAATTCAATGAACACTTGGCACAATGTTATAAAGCTAATAAGAAGCTAAATAATGTCTAACGGATACAAATATGTTCAAGTCCATACCTAAAAGTATCCCACGATAAGTGTGAAACTCAAACACTTCCCAATTCTCAAAAAAGACAACATATTCCACAACCAATCTGTCTTAAAATGATCATAACATTTAATAGGTTTAGAACTAGTTTATGATACCACCACCGTTAGAAAGTACACTTCCGGTACATGAATTTTGATATAAAGTTTGCCCAACATAGTGTCTGAACGACAAAATTATGCTTGTCCGAAATTACTCACACAACTGTCCAAGATTACAGATTTTGTACGTCCACCAACTTCAAACCAAAAACTGATTTAACCTATAACAAAACAAGCCATAAACCCTACATATTCAGAAAGGCATATAAGTCTAGTTTCCAATAAAAAAATCGGTGCGCAAACTCGATACCCGAACTAAAAGATATGACTGTTTTTCCCAAGACATGTCGGAACCACAAAGACAAAATCCAGCAGGATCACACCAACTTGTAAATTCCGTCAAACCTAGAATATGCATCTAATAAACCCCAAATTTTGTACACACCATTATCACTCATCAAAGTTCATCCCTGATTTTTCCTTGATTTTTCAAAACAAAGAAACCTAGTCAAAATCACCCCCGAACTCAGAAATTCTGAGCAGAGCAACACAATTTCTAGCAGAACAGTTTGTGTTCGAAAATTCATAAAAAATCGAATACTTAATACTTTTTAGTAATTCCAACGCCAAAATATCACCAATTTATCAATCTTTCAAACCCAAAAGGACCCATAATCAAGAGAATCGTTTAACCATAAAAAAATTCATGAAAAACGCAGCTCTGTAAGCTGTCTGTTCAAAAATAGAAATCCTACCACAGCTTGGTTTACGATTTTTATCTTTTTTCATATTTCTCAGAAAATTCTGAAAATTTAACACAATACAATAAACACACTATTGAACCCTTAGTAAAAATACCAAAAATTAACAAGTTTTCTAGATACCTTGAATAATTTCGTGAAGAACAGATTAGGGTTTTTCTCCTCCTTCTCTTCTCCGCTTTTTCTTCTCCTCTTTCCAACCGTCTCTCTCTCTCTCTCTCCCTCTCTCTCTATACACGTACACGTTCATGTACGAGAGAAGAATGGGAAGAGAAATATCTCCCCAGGATACTCGTAAACCTATATAAAGATTATCGTGTGCAAGTGAAACCTATTTTTAACTTATGTTCTAATCGCAAATCACCTATAAGACCCTCGCAAGTTCTATTATTTACGGTTTTTAACCCCCAAAACATATAATTCAATTAAAAGTAATTGAAATACCGAAATTTCCGGGGCGGGTATTACAGAACCTGTGCGAAGATCTTAATTTTTTGATCATTTTACCCTAAAGAATCATAATTTTTTTTGACTTTAAGGCTTTCAATGAGAACCCTCAGAGAACCATGGAAAAGAAAAATCTATGTTTCCAACCAAACGACACCGTTTTGAGGTGAAATACTGACCTTACCCTTGGTTTTGATGGAAGGAAAGAACGGCGTGAGCCGCAAGGACCATTTAAACACAAAATTGATACTTTGGGGATGCAATATTAGCAATTGAAATATTAGGGACCAAATTGGCATGATGGAAATACTTTGGGGACCAAAAAAGTCAAAAAGCCGTTTCCAACCAAACGACACCGTTTTGAGGTGAAATACCAACTTTGCCCTTAGTTTTGACGGAGGAGAGGAACGGCGTGAGCCGCAGGGACCATTTAAACACAAAATTGATACTTTGGGGATGCAATGTTAGCAATTGAAATATTGGGGACCAAAGTGGCACGGCGTAAATACTTTGGGGACCAAAAAAATAAAAAAGCCGATTAATCAGATTTGCTTTTTATTTAATTACTCTCACTGTCATAGACGCAGTAGTCCCATGAAAAGGTAAAGATCACATACTCGTCCACTGTCATATTACATCCGGATGACAATGGACGAGTAATTTCGATCACCAGACTAATAATGCCAACGCCGGACCTAACTCACAAAATGTGCAAGCAGCTGCAGGTGCAGGAGCGCGAGTATAAAAGCGCCATTCTAAAATTTACAAAGCAATTAAAGTTTTTGAGTGCGATGATTGAGAATAGGAGCGAGGGCCATTTTGAAGGATCATAAGAAGTGCTGGACTTAATCTCCCTAAATTTTTGGTAGTTTTTATTTTTGTTCGTCTTTTAAATTTTTTTTGATAGATTCACGTTATATTTTTTGGATTAATCATGTGTCTCGATGAGAGGAACCTAAAAAGATTAAAAAAAATTTATGATCAAAAGTCAAAACAAGTTCACTAAAGACGAAAAAATACCATACGGCTGAATTTTTTTTTTTTGGTCTTGAATGTCGTCTGATTTGAAATTTTTTCAACTTCGATCCATATGTTTTGTACTTTTCTGATCGATTATTCTCGTCGAGACGAATTATTAATATCAAAACTTACGCCAAAAAGTATGAAAAAGTTGAAAATACTGGGGAAAAAAATACCAGACCAACATTTAGGGAGAATGGGAAGACATGGACTCAAATCAAAAGAAGAAAAGCATCATTGTCAATGAAATAGTCATTTGCCTTTTTTTGGTAGCAGGCTACAATACCAGTCCTCCTCAATCTACTCTCAAATAGTAGTTGTTACAAATGGAAAAAAATATTACACTATTGATTTTGCACAGTGAAACTTAAGTATTTTCCAATGGTTTCATCAGATTTGCAATTCTCTCCTTGCATACTTTATTTAACAGGAGCAGAGAATACCACTCTCTATCAACAAGCAAAAAACAGTACTCCGAATAAGCTTGGAAGCAACTTGCTGCAAATTGATAAGTACATTATTTCGGGTTTGCGTCAAGGTATTCAGCTTAATCAGACAGTTTGCACAGACTTGAGTCTTCCAGAGGAGATAGTTATCAGAACTTAACTTGATTGTCACGAGCAAGTGAAATTTTGAGACCAGAAAAGCTAGGGCTGCTGGCATCGAAACTGCATTTTCACTATTTTGATTTGATTAGGGGACTTTCGTCGCCAGGGCTCTAAATACCATGAAGAAATTATGAAATCATTCTCAAGAAATCAGAAAACTGAAAGAAAGGAGAGAGAGAAACGAGTTTTCATTTCATTCTTGAATTCAGGTCGATGATTACAAAGCAGGGATCTAGTCCCTTGTATCTCAAAAGAAGCACCAACACATTTGGTGTCCTGCATCAGACTTTTCTTTGATTCCGGTAAATGCCTTGGCAACCTCTCCTCCTGCACCAACAAATGGTAATAGATCTACTTAGCAGACATCACAAAATCACATAGCTGTTGGTAGCAAAAATGTCCGACACCCCGAAGTTTAGAACCTGCATGCATCTATCTGCACTGACACAGCAGAAAATTTTCCTGAAATTTTTAGTTTCAGGCTGAACATCAGTAGAAGATAGTTGGAAGAAGGCTAAGTCAAACTTGATTCCCAAACCAAATAAGAATACTAGCTACATTATGCAAAAGTTTCTCTCTGTGAACCAAGTGTACAGGCCAGTTTCTCAAAAGACAGTAGCCCGTGTCTTCCGTCCCAGTGAGACAGAAAACTTGGCTCTCCGAAGCAAGAAATATGGTTCTTTCAATACCAGCTTCAAAACTATTCTGAGTCTGAATAAAACTTGATTCCCAAACCAAATAAGAATACTAGCTAACATTATGCAAAAGTTTCTCTCTGTGCACTAAGTGTTCTGGCCATTTTCTCAAAAGACAGTAGCCCGCTGCTTCCGTCCCAATGAGACAGAGTACTCAGCTCTCCGAAGCAAGAAATATGGTTCTTTCAATACCAGCTCGAAAACTATTCTGAGTCTGAATACCAAAAAGAGTAGCGGAGGACAAGGAAAGCATGAGCTCCATGGTTATGAGTGTTAGGGAAAAAGTTTGAAGAAATTGGCTTCAAGCCATCGAGGACCAGAGGGCTCTCACATTAGTTGATTACTTGTCCAGTCGTAATTTTCTATCACCACTTGAGTTCTGATACTATCATGAACTTTGTATTCTCCTCTAATAAATCCCTACCAGACAAGTGCTTACCTTGACGCAAACCCAAATTTCAGCTCTGCGGGCTTCAGAGATGTCTGTCCTCAATTGCCATAAACATTCAATCTTATTTGCGCTGTGACTTCTGGGTGAAGCTTCAGCTCTGCCAAATATTCCCCTGTTTCCCGGATCTCTGGTAGAGTAATAATTTTTTTGTCCACATCCCTAAGGAAAAAAAGACAGGAAATAAATAGAAGTATAAAATCCAACATCCATGAAGGGAACTAGTACGTTGCTTATTGTTGTATCGATGACGACTCGATACATGAGTAAAGATGATAGTGAGAACAAAGTTAACTCGATACTCCGTCCATGATCGATGAAAATAATGCTTTTTGACTTACTATAACATTTACTATCCAGCTTGTGTTCTATACACTCACAGGTGAAAGATATAAGGGAAACACCAAAATTTAGCCCTTATAATGGTAGTACAGGCATATCCTTGAGAAAGAGGGAAACAGGAACAGAGATACTTTAACTTCTACAAGTTCATTTAAGATATTGGTTAACAATCTAAAGCCCCACGCAAGAAAAAATGAAGCATGCAAAAGATGCCAGAATATGTGAGGACGCATAAACAATAAATCTTTAAGAAATTACAACCCTTGTAGAGGTGACAAACATCTTTAGCCTGAGTAGATTTGAAGACAGTACCTTTGAAGCTGTACCTTGATTATGTCAACAAGATCTTGAGAAGTAACACTGCCAAAATAAGAAGATATTGGAATCATGCGAACAAAAGAATAGATTCACCACCAAAAAAAGAGAGAGGTGCTACATGAAACTCACCTGCCAAAGATTTGCTTTCCTTTCGCAGTCTTGCGCTTCACCTTGAATGCGCCAACAGTTTGAAACATTAAAGCAAGCTGTTCAGCCTCTTCTTTTACCTGCATACAAGATAATATCAAAGCCCTATCAGTCCACGCAGACCTTTGAAAACTATAAGGGTTGCACCAATAAGGCCTGCGAACCCGTAATACAGATCACAGAGAAGACTGTAAGGTGGTGTCGCATAAAGACAACACTATGAAGCTAAATTACTGCATCTAGTTTCCATAATCAGAATGCACACACACTAATACTTCAGGCAGGCATTTGAGAAGGAATATAATTTGCAGTTTTTGTCAAGATGTAATTCAGAAATCCACAGTATTTCGTTACCCGTCTTTTCTCAGCTTCAATTCTCTCCACTTCCATCCGCATTTCCCTGGAAGAAAAGGAAGGAAGAAATGGGTGAACACTTTAACCAGATAAATCTCTTCCACTACAATAATGGGTGCACCCGCACCCGCCATCTAAAGCCACAGTCAAAATCATCTCATACTACAAGATTCCGAAATATGATCATAAGGCTGTTTTTTAGGATCCACACTGGTCTGTATTAATTATGCAACAACATTGATCTGATACACGCACAAATGAACGTCTTTGAGCAAGGAATCTCTATTTCAATGACTCGGAATTACATAGATAAGAATGAAAAGAACGGAGTTAAGAGCGACAATTCCCATAGTTTACCAATGTCATATGCATGTAAAAAATTTGTTGAGTGAGCCAGCTTATAAGAAGTGTTTGAAACATGAAGTTACTACCTAATGAGTGACGCTATTGTAGGATGTGCATACACGTGAGGTACAATCTTATTTTTCTTTCGTTTCTGATTATAACAGAATGAATTACAGAAGTTGTCCTTTTTTAAGCATATCCAACGGTGACATCATCCCACTCCCATATACGCATTCTTCTGCCAAGGTGACCAGAAAATTCGGATCTTCCTATTGCAATCTATTCTGTCTATACAGGGAGAGCACCATATCGTTATGGACTCAAAATTGAGGCTAGCTCATTTCCAATTTCCAAAATTACCCTTAACATTTTCTTCTTGCATCTGATAAGTGCAAGGGGTAGTTACAACATGTCCGACCAAAACACTCAAACACTAAAAGAGACATATCAGTTGGATGATCACTTTTTGCTCTGCATTAGTTTCCCTCCTCTAAATTACCCTACTCTTGTTCCATTAACATTTCATCCAGTCCCATCAAACAAGTTCCTTATAACTAGTTATCTTCAATTGACACCAATCAACTATGCCCCCTAAAAATCATTTCAACAAACACCTTGCCTACGCCACAAAGGAAAGAGACACCGAAACAACCACACACTGTAAATCAATAACACTAATGCTCGGAGACCGAAATTGAAGCACAAAAAGAACGCAAAGCAAAACCCATAAAGTTAAAAACAACAAAAATCGATCAATTTGCCAAATGCAAATGGTTTTCAAGTTGGGACAGTACTTGATCAAGCGAGGAGTGACAATCTGGGCCATGCCCATGGGCAGCAGGTAGTTCCTGAAATAGCCGGGTTTGACCTCGAGAAGGTCCCCTTTCGTTCCCAAGGCGGCCACGTCCTCCTTCAGTATTATCTGATTGCAACGCACCACAAACCCATTGGAAATTAAGTCCGAAAATTGACAAAAAAAAATGAAGGAAATGAGCTGAAAATGAGAATGAACAGGTTTCGGGTTGTGTGCTGCACCGGGTACCTTCCGGATTTTCCTGGCCTTCTTCTGAGCCACCACCACGAAGGCTGAGGTGGTTTGGTTAGTGGATTTGGTCGGTTTGTGGGAGTTAAGCCATGAGGTGGAAGCCCATGATAGAGTTGCCGATGTCGATGCCATTGCCGAAACTCACTGGCCTTGTTCTCTCTCTCTCTCTCTGTGTATGTTCAGCAGAGGGTGCGATAGCTATCGTGATGATCTTATCCGGAGCGCGTTATGTTAAGTGAGACGAAAAGGGAGCCAATGGTAAGACAAGGATTTATTTTTTTTTTTGTCAAGCGGAAAATGGGTAAAGACAAGGCTTTTGTCACTGGAATTATGACCGCAAACGAGCTGAGTTTTACGGGGTTCAAACTTATTTATTAAGGTCCCGTTTCGGAACGTAGAATAAGTTCTTATTTTTTAAGAAGGCAATTTCAAATTCAAAAATAATGAGTTTATTAAAATTTAAAAATATGCAATATGGATCTTATTTGAAAGATCTCGATGAGATCTTTTATACAGTGTAAAAAAAATTAAAAAATTACAGTATTTTTTATTTACACTATTTTTGAGTTTGAAAATGTGAAATAAGTACTTATTTTTTAAGAAGGTGTTCTGGAACGGAACCTAAGTTTTTAACGAAAACAAGCTCGAGCTCGAGCTCAGTGAAAACTTAACGAGTCGAGCTCGAGCCGAGCAGGCCTTGGTTTGACTCAAGCTCGAGCTTATTCACGAGCCTTAACGAATCAACAAAATATATATATATATATCCTCTCATAGACCTAATACAACCAAAAATATTTTGATTATGAAGGTATATATCTTTCATTTTCCTTTGGAGCAGGGGTGTACTGATGTGCATGTGCTATCGCTTCCCTTGGTTAACTAGAAAATGAAAACGGAAAGAACAAATTATAAAATAACAATAAAAATCTTAAACTTAAGTATATAGACCCCGGCTCACGAGCCGACTAGAGCCGAGCTTATTCTAGCTCGAGCTCGGCTCGTTTACAAAATGAGTTGAAAAAATCAGCTCGAGCTCGTTCGGTTAATTTTCAAGACGAACTTGAACGAGCCACTAATGAGCCGAGCTACAAGTGGCTCGGTTTGGTTGCAGTCCTCACTGGGATGGATGCAAATTTTAATGTGATGCCCCATAATTGTATTACGGCATGGATTGTCCTGTAAATATGAACTTTTAGATTGAAAAAATAGATAAATCTCAGCTATTATCAAAATCTTACAAAAATAAGGTGGTTTAATGATTTTTTCGCGTGCTACACTTATTACAATGTATGAGTATACTTATCATAATATACTTACCACAATCTATACTCACATTTACAAGAAAATTTTTGGTGCCGGATGGGTACCACGGAGTGTCTGTGCGGTGCATTCGGGCCGTCCATTTCAGTTTTTGACGGCTCGAATTTGGAGAGAGAAAAATGTGAGAGAGAGAGAGAGAGAGAGATAGAGAGAGAGAGAGAGGAGAAAGTTTCAATCTGGGCCGTCTAACACTCTTTTGGATGGCCTAGATGGGCTATTTGGGTACCACGTGGGACAGTCACGTGGTACATACCCAGTACCCAAAAATTTCTCTACATTTACCACAATGTTTGACCATATTTACCGCAATAACTGACCACAATCCGCTGCTACCCACACATATAAATAGGTACATATTTTACACAAATTTTTTGTGGGGCCCACCTCGGGTCCCACACAAACAATCTAAGTCGTTTATTAAATGTAAAACAATTTTTCAACGGTCCTCTCAAAAAATCAGTTCAATCCGATACTTATAGGTGCTCGATCCAATCATCTAATTGTTCATTTTGATTTCCGGATAATGAATAGTTAGATGATTGGATCAAGCATTTATATATATTGGATTGAGCTGATTTTTGGCAGGAGTTCTTAAAAAAATGTTTTACACTTAATGAGCGGCTCAGATCGTTTTTGTGAAACCTAAGGTGGACTCCACAAAAAATCTGTATAAAATATGTATTCTATTTATATGTGTGCTTAGACTTTTCCGTACTAATTCTAATACCGTAATTGTTTGTGTGTGTGTGTGTGTGGGGGGGGGGGGGGGGGGTTTGGTTTGGGGGGTGGTGGGGAATGGAACATGAATGCCCCAAAACCACGAGCACGATCTCTTAGCTCATCTGATTGCATCTCTTGATTTTTAAGGGGAAAGTTTGGAATTTTGAGTTTTTAGGGTATCCAAATGGCATGATCAAAAATAGATAGTCAAAATTTATCATATCAATTGTTAGTTATCCATTTAAGAAATTGCTAAATTCAACAATGCTTCATTACAGAGAATTTTTTTTTTTTGTCAAGAAAAGAAAGAGAAATTGTTGGAGTTGGTAGGTCTTCTCTTTCTCGTGCTTGCCGTGATATTTAGGTTAATATTAAGCTTGTTCCCTAAGATGGCCAAAAAGATCCAAAGAAAATTTGACTCAGCTATTCAAAATTTATTTGGTATTACTTCTAGTTGAAGAACTCAAATAAACTACGTACCGTTAATTAGGCCATTATTTAAGTTTTCATTATTTGTTAGTAGATGTCATCATTCTTGACGAATGCATTTGGAAACTGAATGAATCATTCTAACTGTCAATCAGAAAATGGGGAAAAAATATACCTCAATGGAATTTCTCTATCAGTATCTGCCCCTTGAACGGCTTCACCAACCCTTTTCTTTAACATAAATAAAAAAAATTGCTAAAACATACTATTAAGTTAATTATAAATTATGTCTTAAGTTAATTAGGTAGCGTGCCCATGTTGTACCGTCCAACCATTGGAAGTCCAGATAGCGTCATCCAGATAGGGGTTAACATTTCTTTTAATAATTTGGTGTCTTGACTAACTTGCGCATGCACAAGATAAATTCCACCGTCCACTGGTGGAGGCTCAATCGAAAGAGTGACTAAGCCCCTACAATATACAAAAAAATCGACCGAAAATGCAAAAAGTTTTGGTGTGCGACAAAGAATTAAAGTAATCAAACGTTGCAATTATCCGAATCGACTTGACTCAAAAAGTTTATTAAACTTTTCAAATTTCAAGCATAGTTTGTTTTTGTTTTTGTTTTTGTTTTTTTTTTTTTGGTGAAACAAACGATACAATTACTAGAATGGGTTAACCCTTCAAAAACAAAATTACTAATTGGAAGAAAAACGGAAAAAAAAACCCCCCAAAACTAAGTATGATATTGGCTTGAGAGAAAATGTAAAACCGAGTTTTATATTCAAAAGATTTGCACACTTTGCTTTTGACAGTTATGATTCGAAATTATGAAATAATTTGACATTCCTAATTACACATACCTACAGTATATTGAGAGAATTACTTGTCTCGTAAAATATAAAATAAGTACTTAAAAATAAGAATGCCTAAAACCAAAAAAAAATAAAAAATTGTTGTTTGTATACTGCGTAACAGAAAAAGGAGCTTTTTTTCCCCCTTTCATAGGGAGTAGCAGCCGTAACAAGAAACTGTAATTTTATTGTATGCTCTTCCATTAATTTATTTGGATCCGATTTTTTTGCAGTCAATTGCATAGAAAGATGTGCGGTTCAATATTGACAATCTATCAATGGTTTAGATTTGTTAAATCTTTTACGGGTAAAAGTCTTTTATTACAGGTAAAAAATTGAAAATAAATCTGAACCATTAAAAACACTATCCGACGGTTGCAATCACTAGGACCACACCGTCCAAACTTGGACTGCAAACAAGCTAGATTCAATTTATTTTTATTAACCAATGCATATGCTTTCATTCTTTGATGTTGGAAGCTCTATTGGCTTGTATGTTTTTTGCCATGGTAATTAGAAGAAATTTCATTTGCTTAATGTTCAATAAGATTAGAATAATATTAATTTAATATTAGTTCTGTGCTACTGGCCCAGTATCCTTTGTATATATAAATTACTCACGTTTAATGCCAGTACACATGCAATTGTTATTTTTTGGTGAATAATTGCGACTTCTATATTGAACTTATATAGTTGACTCACAATTTTCTAATTCGAACCTCTTGTTCTAATCTACGCGGGAAACTAGGGTAAGAGAACTTGAGTAAAACCTAATTGCACTGATACAGATACAGATACAGATGTGTTTGGAACCGTCAAAAATGTGATTAGTTGTCGACGCATTTGTGCGAAACTCAAGTGCATCAAATGGTTGTCGATGCATTTGTTTCCGGAGCTGTGCACTTTTGCCTTTGTCTATGTTGGATCAGATGCTAACCAACTCACCTAAAAGCAATTGCTGTTAAGAAAAAAAACAACTTAATCTTTAAAGGAAATCGCAGAACCCTACACTTAGCGGCAGCCGGACACGAGGGGCTTCGCAATGCTATCCAAACAGCACCGACGCGTAAAAGTGGTTAGTCCTCCCAATACGTTTGTCTCGCACCAGCAGAGAGCGTCTCGAGTACAAGGTGAATGTTGGCCCCCATAAAGCCAACAGTCCATATCATTGCCGTTTGATTACTGCGGGAGTAAAATGCATAGTGTTTTTAATACATGATCTACCCACACCACATAAGTTTACAGTAGCCATTGGATAAGATCATTCATCCACATCCGAAGTGAATGATGAATGATTCAAACTACTCTTATTCCAGTTGCTTGCCTGGATTACTCTACTTAGGCTGCGTAATGACGAATGATTCAAACTACTCTTATTCCAGTTGCTTGCCTGGATTAAAATGGTTACTCTACTTAGGTTGCGTTCTTTTTAACGGTCTGAAACTTATTTCGGTATTTTTTGTATTTTTCGTAACTTTTTATTTAGCTTTTCATCGTAATTTTTGAGATTAACTGTTCGTCTTGACAAAACCAATCGGGAAAGTATAAAAATATTGACCGATGTTAGAATGACACTTTAGACAAAAAAGACAGTTGTTTTATACTTTTTTGGTCTTTAGTGAACTTTTTTTAAATTTCCGTTATAATTTTGTACTTTTTAGACTACTCTCGTCGAGACGGATGATTAATCCAAAAAATATCACGCAAATCTAACAAAAATTCAGAAAAGACAAATAAACACACACAAAATGAAAAAATAAGTTAAGTTAAAAAGAACACAGCCTTAATTAATTCCTCCAAATCGTGCGGTCAAACCAGCTAAACTTCAAAAAAGTTTCATTTAGAAATATATTTAGATTAGTAATTTGCATAGTAGTATTTTTTTTTTAACACAGAAGGGTAAGAGAGCAATTCCACTCCATTCATTGTCTAAACTTCAAGGAAAACTGAACACATGAAATATTTACTTGACTAGAAATATTAGGCCTTTAGTTTTGTGGGATGTACGTCGAATGTCAAGTAACTGTATTGCAACATTGTCCTTGGAGTTCAAAGGTCTCTTGGAAAGAGTGCAAATGAGCCGAGTTCAAGTTCAAGTGAAAAGGAATTCTTCAAACTTGGTTTGAAAATTTCACACACGATCGAGTTTTCAAAAGTGTATTAAGAGTTTAGGGTTAGTTCACTTATTAGCCCACTCGACCTCAATGAGCTTCAATCAGACGGTATTCCAAGGCGTGCTTTAATTAACTTGATTTCTTTCTTAACTGGGATAAGTTAAACGAGCTGAGAGTAGTAAGTATCCTATATGTATAGGATATAATAACAAACTCAAGGAGGTTTAAAATTGCAAAGAAGCTTCCTTTGTAGATTTAGAAATTAACAACCTCGGTCATCGAACATGAGTTGAGCTTGAGTAACTCGGTTCATTTTGATTTACCAGTAAGATCGAGCAATGTTACACAGATAATCTTAAAACATAATTCCAGACACAATTATATCTAGAACGTACCGTTTGATATATGAACATGCATCAAATGATTTCGGACACGACACAATTGTGTCCGGAGTAGTGTATTTAAATATGTGTGCGTTGACTTTATGTACCAATAATATCTCTTCCAAAATCCTAGGAAGTTAAGGCCCTTAGTGTAAGAGACAGAGATAATACATTACTTCTGTAAATTAATTACTCCATTCGTCTCCTTTTAAGCGTCTACTACGATTTTACGTATCATTTCAATCATTGAATATCTTTCAATGTATATTATTTAAAATATGCAATATGGATCCTATTTGAGAGATCTTAATTATTTCTATAAGACAATGATTTTAAAAACATAGTAATACATAATATACATCAAAAGATATAAGCTATTGAAAAGGACATGCAGAACCGTAATAAACACTTAAAAAGGGACCGGGGAGTATAACGTATACTTTGATATAAACACTTTGCAACCAGTTGGAACATTGAAAAGAGAGTGTAGGGCAGTAGGCTTAAAGAGTGGGGGAAGTGGATTATGGCATAAAAATCGCCATGCATTGCTCTGTTTCACACATGCATGTTTTGTATATTATATTTATTTATTATTAAACTTGGTGTAATTAACAACGTAGATTAGTATGAAAACCCCTAAGTAGAACTTAGGATTGGATAATTAAGAGAGAGAAAGGAAGAGAAATAGAAGCACCTTCGAATGTTCTTATTGTCTGCCATCTCACTTATGTTGAAATAGTTTTGAAATACTCAATTTTATAGAGGTTAGCGATGCAGGAAAAGTATAAAAAAAAATGCTAAAATAATACATAAATAATGATTTATAATCAATGCACTCTTTCTTCATTCGATACGTAGCTGAAATGCGATTTGGAAATATTCAAGATAAAAAATCCCAAATTAAAGTCGACTTTTGGAGCTTTATCTTGAATATTTTCAAAAAAAATTTGGGTAAAAGTAAAAAAAATTTGGGTTTTTCGATTCCTCTCGTCAAAACGAATCAATATTAAAAAAATTGGCGCCAAATCAACAAACACGAAAAAAATTTGAATAACAACGTAACACCAAAAAGCCAAAAAAAGCCCTTAGGATGAATCAAAATATTATGTATGCTTCCGGGCATTCGACGTTTGTGATACTGTTTGGCCGATTTTTTAACACCTTGAATCCGCATGGTATGTACAAAACATTTCACCAATAAATCTGTGCGGTTCATATCATGTTATGAAAAGTAAAATCGACTGTATTTTTTGCTCGAGTACATATGTACAAAATTGAAGCACAAAAGGGCACGTGATGTGGATCTTATGAATTGTGCGCAGCCAACATAAACAGCTGCTAGATTTTCAACTTGAGGAGATGACAGCTGATCAGGACTCCCATGAAGGGGTCCTTTCTTGTCTTCCTGTGAGAGCAACCCCAAATTTTTTTTTTAGATCCAGATATCCAGGTTAGTTTGTCTGCACAGACTGCACCTCGACCAATTCTGCAACCCTCAAATTTTTGCCACCGTGAGATGATAAAAATACTGATTAATTTTCTCATGTTCGCTCGATCCAAACCGCTTGGGGGCAGAGAAGAGCAATCCCATTTGAATTAAAATTTAAACTGGTACGTGGACAATGACGCCATAGAAAGTATTATCATATTTATCTCTTCCTCTTTGCGCGGGGGAGAAGTTTGCTCCGACTTTATTTAAAAGGATTTTTACAGCTAAAGGGTGAGACAGTTTTTATACTAGTACTAGCATTCATATACTATTCACGCCTTTACACATTAATTAGTCAAACCTCATCTATAAGTTGACCAAACAGATATAGTACTTATTATAATGCTTAGGTCGATCGACGGTGAATTTCAAAATCTAAAACGTATGTGTTTTGATACCATAGTGAAATTAGGCCGAGTTTTCTACGGGGCTAAATGAGCTTATCATAGTTCACAAAATACAAAAGGAAATAAGTCTGTTTAGCTCATTTTGCTCTTTTACTTGATACGGAAATTCAGCCTATTAATCGTCAATTCATCTCAAGCTCAAAGTACGTGGAATCAAATCAACTACAATATTGAAAATCCTAAATGGAGCCAGAAGAAAACTTCAAGGTTGGTTGAGTGAAACAAAAGGCTTACTCTAAAGCCTGAAGGAGATAGATTCAATATTCACTATCAACAATAATTCATGAGCCACTGGAGATGTACTCGGTTGTTAACTTCAATATATCATAATTAGTCGAAATGTGTGTGAGATGACGTGAATATGCGGTTATTGAGACAACAAAGGAAAGGAAGTTAAAGAGAGAGAGAACAAATTCGCAGCTATCTGATGTCCAACATGTAAGAACATAAATATAGTAGAGAATTCAAGGAAGTCAATGAGCATTTCATTATTGTTGGTTGTTCTATTCCATACCCAAACTTCTCAAAACACTCTTTCTTCACAAAACATTTGTCTCCACATGAGATTGGTAACATGTGAGGAAGGTCCAAAAAGTGGTCATGACACATGTGAGGAAGGTCCTAATTGGGGATAATCTTTCAAGTTCAGAAGTTGACCTCCCTCCCTCTCTCTCTCTCTCTCTCTCTCTCTCTCTCTCTCTCTCTCTGGTAGTTCCTTTACCTAAAAAAACAGATTCTCTAAGTATCTCCCTATATAACCACTCATTCAAATAGCAAAGTTTTTCACCAAAAAAAGATCCCACAAACCATCCCAAAACAGAGAAAGTGTACAAAACAGAAAAACACCTCCATTTCCATATCCATAGATAATACTAGCTTCAAGATGATTCCAGGGGCCACCTCCTATTTTGTCACCGAGGACGCCGTTTCGTCTTCACTAGATCCAACCCTGCCCTCCGATTCTCACTCTAACTCCCTTCTTTACAGCTTCTCTCTCCTCAAAGAAAGAGTCCACCAAGTCCAGTCCCTCGTCACAATCTTAATCTCCCCCCACCACCACACCCCGCCCAACTCCGCCGCCAACGCCGATTCCACCGCGGGCGCCATCGCCGGCATGGGCACTTTAATCCAAGAAATCATCATCACGGCGTCATCCATGATGTTCGCTTGCCAACAGATGTCCCTCGGCTCGAGTCCCGCCACCCCTTCAGGAGGTGGCGCTGCCGTGGCGAAGCAAAACAGCGGCGGGCAAGCGAAAAGGGAAACTCAAGTCCAAAACCAAACCCAGAGCTTCTATTCGAGCGAAAATCTCGAAAACTGGTACGCTGATAATTATAACAACAACACTGGAGGCAACTGCAACGAAAATGACGATGAGAATAACGAAGGGGGGAATTGCGAAGAAGGGGTGTCGGGCAAGAACTACGATATAATAGAACTGGATGCGGCGGATTTGCTGGCGAAGTACACCCACTACTGCCAAGTTTGTGGGAAAGGTTTCAAGAGGGATGCGAATTTGAGAATGCACATGAGGGCTCACGGGGACGAGTACAAGTCCAGCGCTGCTTTGATCAATCCGTTGAAGCATGGCGGGGCTGGAATCGGGGGCGGCGACGGTGGGGACCTGAAGTTGCCGAGGAAATATTCGTGTCCGCAAGAAGGGTGCAGGTTGGTGGTTGTGGTTTCTGTTTTGTGAAATAAAGTCATGCAAAGCACTTTCATACACTGCGTTTGGAAACCAAAATGATCGTGTTTGGTGAAGTTTTTGTTTCCTTTGAGAGAATGGTAACAGTTTTCTAAATTTTTGAATTTTTTCCGAACATGGGTCAGAGGTTGGAAAACAAGCTTTTATCTTTTCCAGACTTCCTCCGTCCTTGGGTCACCGGAGGTGGTGGTTCACTATCACTCTAGTCTACCACCTCCGGTGATATTCTGATGATCCAACGACAAGCACTAGCTCCTTATATGGTCATTTGCGTTCCAAAGAAGCTCCTCCTCAGACCCCGTGATCTTAATTCTTGTGGTTTCCATAGTCTTTCCACTGAAGTAAGAAGATTGGAGCTCACAGAATGGTTACTAGAAAATTAAGGAACACCACCAGGATGGAAGCTAGGGGTGAGCGGCCAAGGAAGATACGGCCAGCTCTCGTTAGGGAAACTTTAGCTTTACTTTTCGTCCAGATTTGACGACACCCCAACCTTTGGCCACCACTTCCGGCGACCCTTTCGCGACTCCTCCACGTCCGGCCACCTTCACTGGCAACGCCTTTTACGCCGAAAATCTTTCTTCTTCTTCTTTTTTTTAGAGGAAAGATTTCGGCCTGTTTCGCTTTCTTTCTAAACCTTCTTTTTTAAAACGAATATAATTTTAAACTCATATATAACGAAAATGAAAAATAATATTTTAATTTTTTTACACCGTTTAAAAGATCTCAATGAAATCTATCAAATAATATCCATATTGGTAGAAAAATTATTTACGTAAATACATGAATTTTTAGTTTGAAATTATTTTTATTTTCTAAAAGTTCATTTTTTAAGGAACCGAAACAGGCTTTCAAAAGCATACGTGTACAGCAACGAGCATGTGTTTTGTTCTTGCATCTCAACAGTAAAATCAAATCAAATAACCAAAAACAAAAACTGTTACAGAAACCTAGCCTCTAATAATTTTCAAGACGGTCAACTTGACCCCCAAATTTGTTCTGTCTCGAGGTGCGTTGCATTTCCGATCATTGAATAACGGAAGAACCTTGAGATATGAAAGGGTTGTCACGCATTTCAATTGCTAATAATATATGAAATTATCGGTGCAGGTAAAATATGCACGAAGGATTGGGTTTTCCAAATCTGCCCGGATGATCAGGAGTTTTTATTAGTTTTTATGTAGTGGTTTTTTAATTTTTTTTTTTTTTTGTCTGGGAGGGGTTTTAATAGTTGGCTTCCGGTATTCTTTCACCTCAAATTACTTGTTAAGTTCTTGACGTGCTCTTTTGTGGATTATTGACACAAGGGTACTGCTACAAATAAAAATTGTCCTATAATGTGGTTTTTCCTCTTTTTACTTTAAACCAAAAGCTATTACTCCTTCCGTATTGTTAGTCTACTACGAAAAGAAGTGCAATTTCCGAATATAAAATAGAGTACTTACGTGCATAATTTTTCAAATTCTTTAACGCCACATTGAAGAAACAAACTGAGAACTTTAATTTGGCATCAAAAAAATTTTAAAAGATTATGCAAGAAGGTATTTTATTTTTTGATCCAGGAATCACAGATCCTTTCATAGTGGAGCAACAATATGGAACGGACGAAGGGAGTAGTTTCAATTCATAAGTTTAAAAATATCTGATTTTTTTCCTTTTCTTTCCCCAGATTCCACCATTAAAAAAGATGTTTACTTCTTAAAATACTCTATATACATAGGCGTGCATAATTAGTGTGCCAATCCCGCGCAGGTGGAATAAGAAGCACGCCAAGTTCCAGCCGCTAAAGTCGATGATTTGCGTGAAGAATCACTACAAGAGGAGCCACTGCCCGAAAATGTACGTGTGCAAGCGGTGCAACCGGAAGAACTTCTCGGTGCTGTCGGACCTCCGGACGCACGAGAAGCACTGCGGCGACCTCCGGTGGCAGTGCTCGTGCGGTACCACGTTTTCCAGGAAGGACAAGCTGATGGGCCATGTCGCCTTGTTCGTGGGTCACACCCCGGCTATCAAGTCTCTGATGAAGATGGGGAAATTGTGAGAGTAGATAAGAGGTGATCGTGACATTTTGTTCATTAAAAATTAGAATATCAGTTGAAAATCTTCATGTTTGATGTAAATTTTAAACTGATGTAACACTTGATTTTTAAATTTTAGTTTGGTTACAGGGTTGGCTTTTTTGAGAAGGGTTTGGAATTTTTTCTGAGTTGCGAGATGGATAGATATAGTTGTAGTGAGAGTTTGTTCCTTGCGAAACGCAGTGTCGATCAAAATTTTTGGAGAAACAGAGCAATGCTATAGTGACCATATTTGGTGACCATGTGATGTGTCATTATTATATTTTTAATGGAGCACATTCTAACAATGTAGTGATGACACATCACATTGCATTTCAAAACGGGGTCACCAAAGTATTAGTGGTGGAGTGAACATCCCACACTCCCTGTACATGCAGCCTATGCAGGCCAAATAACATGTTAATGACACACTTGTTATCACCTAACCGTGTCCATGTGGCCGGTCTAACGGCCGGCCTCTTCACTCATTAGGTATCGATAGAGATCTGGATGGTTATGGAACTTTAATAATAGTGATCGGAGCCGATTCTAACACTTAAGGGGTTATTTCTTGGTTTCGTCCAATCATTAATAACTTGATTATTTTTGGATAATAGTGGATAGAAAGAATAACCTAGTGGTCAAACAATCTCAGCACCGATTTCCTTTCCTTCTTTCTTTTTTGCCTTTGCTCTATCCTTTCGTGTTCGTGTGGAACCGTACCTCACGTGTCCTGGAGCGTGGGAGACTAGTCCCACTTGACTCTCTAAAAATTCCAACTCGATGTTCATTTACATCAGGTTGTCTTTTTTGGTTGGATATCGCCCAATTTAATTATAATGCTATCGGCTAGACAAACCCGATGAACTTGTCTTTTTCGGTAGAGAACGAGTTTATGTTTTTGTTTGATGTGACGATTGTTTTGCTTGCACACTTGCACTAAAGAAAACTTGCCTCGGTATTATTTTCTTCGATGATTGTCGCGAAGACTCAGTTCTGATGATGATATCGAGGACTTAGTCATATAGGAGGAGCAATGTCTGAAATCAGTTGGCATGTGGGAGGGAGACTCTGGGATTGTAATAACCATGCAGATTGGAGTTGCAAAAATGGAAAAGGCGAATTCGGTAATCGGTATAAGCCATGCATGTTAATTTGAGGAATGGTGGTGGAAATACACAAGCCTCAATTCAGTTCCCGCGCGCATTTTTGTTGCTAAAATTTGATACAAGAGGTGTTTTTCTGAAGTTCAAATGTGTGGTGGATGATCTGTGCGCAGGACCGGAGAATTTGCATTGCAGTCCTGCATGTTCATGTTCCAAAATTCCTCTAATCGTGTCACAGAAACTTTTGGAGATAGAGGATCTCTTTACCCAGCAGAATTTTATTTTTCACAATGTTTATCCCAATAATGACTCGTTAATTTTACCAAGTCCAACATGACGTTTAGAGAATGTGAATGGTATGATATTCAAACAAATAGCAGCTAGCAAACTTAAAGCGCCACTTTTAGGTTGGCAAGTACTTTTTTTTCATTTCTTCTTTTTGATTCCGTAGGAGCAAAAAGAAGAAATGAAAAAAAGTACTTGCCAACCTAAAAGTGGAAAGGGTAAATTAAGAAGATCTCATGCATTCCTTGCCATTGAGAGTTGTATCCGAGCTCTATGGGCCATATTCGTTGGGAGGGAATTATTTGTGGAGACCATCCAAAAATTCATACATTATTAGAAAATTTACGAGCGGATTGACAATTTGAGAGAACACCCCAAAAATTCCCTGGTGGTGTCTTTCTGTATTTTATAAGGTTGGTTTTATCATCATTTCAAAAAGAGAAGATGAAAATGTAAACAACCGAACATCAACAAGTTGACATTCGGTCAGAACACATGCAGACGGTGTAATCTCTGTCCAATCTAAATTTCTCACTCAGTTGACGTTCCATCGATATCCAAAACTCAACAGGAAGCTTCTAATGCGGACCTCCTCATTCAAGCAAAGTGTGGACCTCCCCTTTTCTGATCGAATTTCGATAATCCGAGCCGCTTAATGTGTTCAGAACGTGATTTTAAGGGTACCCGCGAGAAATCAGCAAAAAAAAAACCGGAAAAGACTTCATCCGAGCAGTTTTTGTTTATTTTTTATTGAATGGTTCAAATAAAAACTGCTCAAATCAAGCTCTTCCCGGTCATTTTTTTTGCCGATTTTTCGCGGCTACCCTTAAAACACATTCTGAACACATTGAACATTGAACGGCTCGGATCATCAAAATTCAATCGGAAAAGGGGAAAAATGGGGTGGTCCGTACTTTGCTTAAAATCACGTTCTGAACACATTGAACGGCTCGGATCATCAAAATTCAATCGGAAAAGGGAAAAAATTGGATGGTCCGCACTTTGCTTGGATGCGAAGGTCCGCATTAGAAGCTTACTGTATATATATATTGGAACCAGAAACACTTAAAACCCTTGCAATGCAGTGTACGCGGGCCAGGGGTACCCTCTCCCTTTGTGAGTTGCATGCAAGTGTTTGAGTGGTTCTATAGTTCTCACCAGAAAATCTTCTAATTCTCTTAAGATTCTTAGCTGAAAATTCACTTTGAATCCCAAAACTACTCCTCTGGTCTACTTATTTCAACAAATATATCCAAGACGACAACAAATGAAAACAGGATTTGAGATAAACAATTTCTTTTGGGTGATAGTATTTGGACACATTCAATTACAACAAACTAATTTTAAAACACACATTTGTAATCAATTCAAGAAATAGCCAACATATTTGACACAATTAGAAGCACAATATGAGCGGCAAAATGAAAGTGGTGAATGTTTTTGGCCAATTTCAAAGAAAAAATTTAATGACCAAACATTAGTTCTCTGAGAATAATTACAAGACCAAAGAATTTATCATTTGCAAAAATAGCTGATACTGTCCTGACTACAAATCCAGTGATATTTTCAAAGCAAATGAAACCCATGACCACAAAGCACATAGTAAGAAGACAAACCAATTGAACATGTATCCAAGTGACGTATCCCCACAAAACAAGTAAATACAACAATACAAATACCCTTCACATAGTAACCACAAGCATAACACTCGAATCCTGAAATAAAATCAAGTATTAAGGCTGCAGTGTAATCCACACATAGAACGCAACACTGAGAAGTAAACCCTTCAAACATAACCAAAACTACAGCACTCAAATTTGAGTACACCACCCATGTACCCGCAATATCAGAATAAAAAGTTTCATATGAGATCCTCTGAAGTACAGAGAGCTACATAGTCTAGTACCAAAACAGTTTCGAAGTTCTCCAATATTCAAATACAAGGTTTTACTAATAACATGTTCATTTCTAGCAGAAATATCCAGAGGGACAATAAAGGCCAGGAGAGACATTTCACTTGGCAACCAGGGTCTGCTGAACCTGAGTCTCCTGCTGCTGCTGATAGTTCAGGGGCCTCCTGAATAGCATAATGTGGGGCTCTGGTCGATGGATGGCATAGTGAACCCACCCTCTGCTCTGCTGCACCCCAATTGCACGCCATTCGTTCTGATTCACAAAATCAAATACGTGATACCATCAAATTTCCCAATGTATGAGTCTTAACCTTTCCATACTACCAAAACAGTCTATTCTGTTACAGAGTAAAACCAACAGAAATCATAAATTTGATAATAAATCAGAAGCTAGATACAAGAGGAATTATACACAAACATGAAGAATATACAGAAAGTCCATGTGAAAGATGTTGAAGACATGAGCTTGATCATTCCAAACCATAAGACCCACCAGGATGACCTAAAGTTTAAAGAAAAGCCCAACACAAAACAAGGAACACTATTTGGTTCCAGAAATAAGATACTAAATGCTGCAAACCGAGTAATTCGACTCACAATCTATTCAGTTACAGAGGAAAATCAACAGAAATTATATACTCCTACTAAGTCAGAAGCTAGATAAAGATTAACGATTCACAAACATAAGATTATACGGAAAATCCATGAGAAATATGTTGTAGACATGAGGCTGATAATTTCAAACCAGAAGACCCATCACCCACCAAGATGACCCATAATTTCAAGAATTATGTTAATTCCCTACACAAAACAGCACTATTTGGTCCAGAAATATGATACTTAATGCTGCGAACCGAGTAATTCAAATGCTGCAAACCGAGTAATTCGACTCACTTTATGTCACATTGGCACCAAAACTAATCTATACCATCATCTTCACAGCAAGCAACCTAAATAAATATGATACTTAATGCTGCGAACCGAGTAATTCAAATGCTGCAAACCAAGTAATTCGACTCACTTTATGTCACATTGGCACCTAAACTAATCTATACCATCATCTTCACAGCAAGCAACCTAAATAAATGCACAACCAATTATCTTTGAAACCCTAAACGTGATTCACACACAGTAAATATCATTCAGGACTCTATTCCATCATTCCCATGGCAACCAAACGGAGATAAATGTCAAAAAAATTGCACAAGCAATAACCTGTGAAACCCTAATTAGAAAAAATATTAATCATTGCTCTATTAAATCATTTCCGTACCATACAAAAATAAACGTCCAAGACAAAGCACAAGCAATGATATATGAAACCCTAAATAGCCCTACTAGTGTCCAATATGATGATGAAATTATTACACAACACAAAGAACACTATTCTAGAAAAATGATATGAGATGCTACGAACCAAATAATTCAATACGCTTTGTGCCGCAGTCCCACGTATACTACTATAGTACTATGTTCCATCATTTCCATAGCAAGCAAACAGGAAAAAAAAAATTCGACGATTGCACGAGCAATAATCCTTGAAACCCTAACATAGATTAAATATCAAGCATTACTCTGATCCACCATAGCAAACAAACCCAAAAAAATGCACAAGCAATAACCTACGAAACCCTAATTAGGAAGATACCAATAATTGCTCTATTCAATCATTTCCATAGCAACCAAACGAAAATAAATGTCCAACAAAAGCAAAAGCAATAATAGTATATACGAAACCCTAAATAGGGCTCGAATTTCTCACTTCAGAGAGGAGCCGATTCTTAGGGAGCAGTTTGGCCACTTCAGGAGGGAGAACCACGTGCCTGCAAAATCAACAATCCGAATCCTCAAGGGATATGCGATTCCGAAAAACCTTGGTAACGGAAATCAAAATCCGTAGAAATTAGGGCGAGATCGATTGGGTTACCTGTACTCGAAGGTGTCGTCGAAGTACTTCTCGGAGTACTGGATCTGACCCATAACTAACTACAGTGAACTAGGATTGCCTGAAAGAGAGAGAGGGAGAGGGAGAGGGAGAGGGAGAGGGAGGAAGTTGATCTGTCGAAT
Organism: Rhododendron ovatum; assembly: GCA_019656835.1. Lineage (NCBI taxonomy): Eukaryota > Viridiplantae > Streptophyta > Magnoliopsida > Ericales > Ericaceae > Rhododendron > Rhododendron ovatum. The sequence continues at coordinate 9,945,650 of CM033792.1, forward strand.
CTGTGAACGTACAGAGAGGACTAATTACAAACCCTAATTCAGATTCGATGGAATTGTGAACGTAAAAGCGAGACCCACATACCTCCGCCTGTGTGCTTCAGAGAGAGAGAGAGAGTGATGGGTCCGGAAAATGAAATTCTATTTGCGTAACAAAATCTAATTTTGTTTATGTGGAGATAAGAAATTAGTTTGAATTTCAAAAAAATTCCCGCTCTGGTAGTACAGTAGTACTAATGCGTCTTCAAAGGCTTGTCTTAATTGGGTTTTGCAAAATTAGAGAGTTTGTTTAAAGACCCGAACACTAGATTAGAGGTGCTAATCGGGCACGTGGGCCCTCACTCTCGTAGTTTGGGCTGTGGCTTATCTCCTTGAATTACTTTTTAATTTTTATAATATTCCGGTAGTTTGAAGAAAGGCAAATTCTAAAGTCGGCATGCAAGCGCAGGTTAGGTCCCGTTCCGATTTTTTTAAAAATGAACTTTTCGAAAAGGAAGGGAAATTTAAGTTTAAAAATTATTTATTTATGCAAATAATTTTCTATCAATATGAATCTTATTTGATAAATTTCATTGAGATTTTAAAACGGTGAAAAAAAATTGAAATATTATTTTTTATTTTCGTTATATTTGAATTTAAAATTACTTTTTTTTTGAAAAAGAATATTTAGAAAGAAAGCAGAACGGAGCCTCAATGTGTGCCACGTGCCCATTAATTATTCAAAAATGATACTCATACAACAATCCAAACACAATACTAAACACAATTTTTTACATATATGTGGGCTCCACACACACTACAATGTATTGACCTTACATGTATGTGAGAGGTTATGTAAGTTATTGTATTTGGATCATTGTGTGAGTAACATGTTGTTAATTATTGCCTGTCACTTTGGCTTTCAATGCGATGGCAGAGATCAACCGGAAGGCTTATGCCCCGTTTCAGAAACCTTCTTAAAAAATAAGCAGCGTATTTCACATTTTCAAACTCAAAAATAAAGTAAATGAAAAATATTTTTTGCATCATATAAAAGATTTCATCGAGATCTTCCAAACAAAATCCATATTACATATTTTTCGATTTTAATAAATTAATAATTTTTTAACTTGAAATTATCATCTTAAAAAATAAGAATTTTTTTTAAATTCTGCAACGGGGCCTTAACAGGTGAAGCCAATTAACAAAATTAACCTTCAGCTTGTTCCCAATACATTTTTCCAGCCAACCTTTTTTCTTTTCGGCACTTTGTCTAATTGAACTTGTGGGGAGTCTGGGACACGTCTCTGTTTGCTTTGGTTTTCTATTTAATTATTAATCTTATTTCTTTATCTATATCTCTTGACTCATTAATCATTATCTCATAAAATCTCCCTCAAAACTTAAACAAACATGTCTTAACACAGTAAAAAAAATGCGGTTCCATAGGATCCACTTCGAGATCTGTCACAAATAATTGGAGCCACTTTATTTGCTTAAAACACCTATTGAGGATTTTTGTAATAAATTAGCTTAGTTAGCTATCAGTAATGACTGACAGAAAATTGAGCAAATAATTGATCAAGTTCTTACCGATATCTGGCTGAGCTAATTTTTTTTATATAAATCCTTAAAAATGTTTTCAAAAAATTGAGCGACTTTGATCATTTATCAAGATTTGGTGTACACCAAAAATAGTGTACCCATAGTAGGGCAATAACCCTTTTGAATAGTGTACACTCTGTTTTTTTTTTACTCTCATTCTAATTTTTTTCACTAGCATGATTCTGGTATATTCTGAGTTCTTATGGATTTTACAAATTCTGAAATATTTCTTACCGATATCGAATTAGGCTAATTTTTTTTAGAAATCCATAAAAAATATTTTAAACATAACTTACTGTTTGAATCATTCTTGTAGGGTCCGTAATGGGCCCACAAAAATCAAGAAATTGTTGCGACAAGGGCCCTGTTTGGTGCAGTTAAAATGAGCAAGAAAATGATGATTTTTGCGGGGCCCATTACAAGTCTTAGAAAGACTATTTAAACTACAAGTTATTCTTAAAATATTTTTTATGGAGTTTTGAAAAAAAATTAGCTCAATCCGATACCAATAAGGACTATTTCAAAATTAGTAGGACGCCCTATAAATTTTGGAACAACTTAGGGGTTCTGAAACAACCCTTAAAAATAATACTAATAAAAAAGACCATGCCAAAGTTCCAAAAAAGTTATGCAAAAGAAGAAGAAAAAAAAAAAAGGCAATTCAAAGGAGAGAAAAAGGGTAAAACTGTTAAAAAAAAGAAGAGAGTAGTACAACATCATTGGGGTAACAAAAAGTCTACACTTCCCGACCCATTATATACACACAAAAAATAGAGTGTTTGGATCGGCTACCTAAACACGTCGGATGCCATTAATTCTCGCTTTAGCCCACTCGGATTTTTTTTTTAGAATTTTTGGACGGCTCGGATCAGCCGTCCGGTGGCCGGAGTGGGCCGAGCGGAGCGTCGGGATTCTGATCGAGATTCTCCGTTCGGGAACTGTAGCTTTACTCTTGGGGTAATTGCAATTCCGACAAAAAAAGAACAAAGCTGCTACTCCCTCCATTCCAAATTTTTTGTCCAGTCCGCAAAACGGAGTGTTAAAAATAATGTAATTTTTTTAAGAAAAAATTCAAACTTTTTTCACAAATTAAAAATATTCATTGATATCTAGTAAGTTATTAAAAAATTTTAATTTTTTATTACAAAAATTGTATTATTTTTAATATTCTGTTTTGCGGACCGGATAAAAAATTTGAGATGGATGGAGTAAAATACTACTCCGTATGTAGGCATTAATGGACATAAATTATTAAATTACTACTCTAGTTACGAGAAAGCAATGCAATATAGCAGAACCGTTGAAGAAATAAATGAAGTACAGTACAGAGTAATTCTTTTGATCGACAATAAAACGTATATATAGAGACAGTCTATAGTGATGCATTAAGGCCCCGTTTGATAAAAATTTTGGAGGATGGGATTGGATTATGAAGGTGATGGTTTCTTATTACTTTATTTGGTTTCACGAAGTTGGGGTGAATTACTAAGCCGATGGATTATGAATACCCTAAATCTTTCAAAGGGAAAATGTATCATGTTAAAGGCTAGTATATATTATCTCTGTTCCATAATGAATATGGGACATTTTACTACTTCAACCACTTAAAAAAAAATATTCCTATGTCTTTATTTTAAAATATTTTTTAATATGTACTATTGATCTTGTTTGATAAATTTACTAATTTCTTTACACAAAATTTCTAGAATTACAAATATGATAAAATATAAACAATTATTTGAAAAGTCTATAGTGAACTATGAACCATTACTTTGGGAAGGAGCAGTAGTTTTCAATTACCCGCTAATCTCTCTCTCCAGATCCTTAACGATCTTTAGATTCTCCATGTTGAATCGTTGATCATTCACAAATAAAGATAATAATCAGTGATCATCATCACCACAGTCAAGTAGGTTGCATATTTTATGATTTTATGTGATCACAACTTGTCACATGATGTAGATGTAATACAGAGTCGGCAGTGGCCTGACTCTACCCAAAAAAAAAAAAAAAATTTACTATATTGCTTTGTCATATTTTCAAAAGAAAATTTATAGAATCTTATGCATGATTAGAATCTGGAGCAAATTTATTCTCAATATAGTACCAAGTTACAAGATCTCAGGATTCGAACATGGTGGTGTATTATTGCCTTGTGATACCACCTATCACTGATACATAGTATCAACAATGTCTCCGGTCTTAATTTTTTAATTTGCAAAAAAAATGTTCTATAGGAATGAGAAGAACGCCTATTAGTTTCGAAAATTATTTTACAAAATTTCTCTCTTTCTTAATTTGGCCTCCATCCAATCTAAAATTCAGGCTCGCCCACTGTTTGTCATGTATGTAATTATCAACGCGTATTGAACTCGAGGTCTTGAGTGATCTTTCCATTACAACATACTATGATCGAGTAGAAATGAACAACTTCAATTCAGGGCTGCTTTAAGAACTCCTTGGAGGTAAAGTATAAAAGAATCGCAAAAGAACTCTCTTTCACTTTTAAAAGTTCGACAGGAGTTTGAAAGTTCACGAGAGCATTGCTTGGCATCCAATATTGGAGTTTCCCTTTTCTGTGTCCACGCTAAGCATATTCATTTGCAGTTTATCACCGCCTAGCTACTTATTGAATTTTCAGCCGAACAACATTAAACCGGCGCATAGTTAGTAATACTATACAGTAACATTCTTTCGAGGAGAATTACCGGCTAATAGGCTGGACCGATCATTTTAGACATATTCTTTTCTTTTTCATCAGATGTAGAGTTAACCGTGTTTAGAAAGGAGTCAGAGCACCACAGTGATACCAATATATTATTCTTGTTGTCTCTCTCATCTTTTTCAAAAACAACTTGACACTAGGATCATGTGCCTTGTTTGGGGTATTGTATTAGGAGTTCAACTGCGAATTACCGGAATTGATAAAAACAGGGGAATCTGAGAAAACAGGGGAATCTGAAAACCATGAGATGACTTGAGTTTCATGCAAGAAATCAAACGCAACAGTGAGAGAATTCAACGTTAAGTCTAAAGCAATGCAAAGATAAAAGCAAGGAATCAATACATGAAAAAAGTAAAATTTCTTATCGGGATGACAACTGTATCTGTATTGTAGCTTCTCAAGCCAAACATTTCTCAACTTTATCATGTAGAAGTACTATAAAAACAACGTACACTCGTCGGCCAATTCATCACTCTAGAGTTTACACCCTCTCAATCTCTAGCCATGCCCAATCCACCAGCCCGAACACAGCCTACTGCCCGCCCGGGCCGCTCCAAGCTGTTCCGAACCATCGGAATCATCTTGCTAGTCATCATCCTCCTCGTCGGTCTAGCCATCCTCATCATATGGCTAGCCGTGAAGCCCAAACGCTTAGTCTACTCGATCGAATCCGGCTCGATCCGCGGCTATAACTTGTCCCAAACCAACCACCTCAACTCCACCTTCAACTTCATCCTGAGGGCATACAACCCAAACACCAAGGTCTCCGTCTACTACAAGAAGGTGGAGACCTCGGTGTCGTACGACGGCCAAAAGTTGGCGTTCAACACCTTGGCCCCCTTTCTCCAGCGCCACAAGAACGTGACTCGGTTGGGGGTGAATCTCGTGGCTCAGGACGTGGCGCTGTCTGGAGACACGGCGAAGGGTATGAAGACGGAGAGATCCGGCGGGGCGGTGGAGTTGGACGTCCGGATGAAGGCGAGGATAAGGCTTAAGGTGGGAGCGTGGAAGGGGCGCCGGACGTTGAGGGTTCTGTGCCCGTCGGTTTTGGTGCGGTTTTCGTCGTCCCCGACTGTCGTGAGGAAATCGTGCGACGTTGATACATAAGCTCCGGTTGTTTGGGTAGCGTGTTTGCTGTGGGTATAATTTTTTTTTTCCTTTCTTGTGTCATGTATGAGAATTTGGTTGTGTTTAATTCCTTGCATTGTGTTTTATCAAGGGTTCGTACTTGTATTAATTATTATTTTTTCATTTTTTGGGTGCTTGTGTATGGTGTGATGATATTAATTTGTTGAGTTTAAATTAAGGTTGGGAGAAGTTTGTAAATTGTGTGCAGAACGACGTTTCCATAATTCTGACATATTTCTGGCGTCATGGCATTGAGTTTTTTTTTTTTAACCAAAATGGTTGGAGTTATTATAATCAGAAAACATTGGAAATACCTCGAGGTTGTATATTGTTTCAAGAGGAGTAAATAATCAAATAAGAAGCCTAGCTATTCAAGATCACCCACTAGAGTCTCACAATCGGATTTTGCCACCTAATCGCCCATGACCGATATTCAAATAGCGAGAGCAACACACACCCTCAAGTGCGGCAAAGACAGTCAAAATAACACCAGCAACCCCGCACTGCGGAAGGCAAACTTTCATTAAAAGGAGAAAACCAAACCAACAAAATCTAAAACAAACAAAACCAAAAAGAGATAGGAAAAATAAAATAAAAATCTGGCCAAAGATGCTGTCGCCGAAAGCTGCCGCATCGGATCCGTCGGCTTATTCTTCGGATGAGAAAAGCCAAACCATCCCATCTTCAAATCTTCATCAGATCGCCCCAGTAAGGCCGGACAAGTGGACAAAGGAAGTAGGCGAAGGGTGGAGGTGGGGGGTGGAGGGAGAGGGGAAGCATAGGTGGAGCATGACGAGGCTATGAGGTGGAGTGACAGCCATTCCCCCCCCCCCCCCCCCGGCAGGAGAAAAGTTTAGAGAGAGAGGCTCTCATGTTGAGAGAGAGAGAGAGAGAGAGAGAGAGAGAGAGTTGAGGATGCCCAGTTTGGATGAGTTTTTGAAATTTTTTGGGTTTTGTTTTTAGGTAATGAGTGAATAGAGAAAATAGGGTAATGATTAGAGATAGAAGTAATAAGTGGAGTGAGATAGAGATAAAAATGAGAATAATGATTGAAGAGATGAGAGATAAATGATTGGAAGTAGGGGTAATAAGACCCCGTTCCAGAACACCTTCTTAAAAAATAAGTACTTATTTCAAATTTTCAAACTCAAAATAATGTAAATGAAAAATTTTTTTTGCACTGTATAAAAGATCTCGATTCAAACAAGATCCAAATTGCATATTAGACTTCATTAAAACCATTATTTTTTAACTTGAAATTGCCTTCTTAAAAAATAAGTACTTAAGACGGGGCCTAAGGCTCTGTTCTGGAAACGAAAATAAGTTCTTATTTTTTAAGAAGGTAATTTTAAGCTCAAAAATTATGTGCTTACGCAAATAATTTTCCTATCAATATGAATCTTATTTGATAGATCTCATTGAGATCTCTAATACGATGCAAAAAAAATTAAAAAATTATTTTCATTTACATTATTTTTTAGTTTGAAAATATGAAATCAGTACTTATTTTTTAAGAAGGTGTTCTAGAACGGAAAAAAAGTCTTTATTTTTTAAGAAGGCAATTTCAAGCTCAAAAATTATGAACTTATTAAAATCTAAAAATATGCAATATGGATTTTTTTTTGAAAGATCTTATCGAGAACTTTTATATAATGCAAAAAAAATTTAAATTATTATTTTATTTATATTATTTTTGAGTTTAAAAATGTAAAATAAACTGCTTATTTTTTAAGAAAAGTTTCTGGCACGGGGCTTAAGTGTTTTTTGAGTTGAATATTTTTTTTTTTTCAAGTTTGAATCCAAACAAAGCATTACTTTTTTTACTTGGGTCAAACCAAAATTAAACGCGATGCGCAATTAAATTTGGATCTCTTTTCCTGCAACCAAAAAACTTGTGTGAAATAACTGTGAAAAGGAACAAACAATTCACGGTACAAGCATGGTTAAGATCTTATAGGAGGGAGGGGGGCTGCTGTCCCCTTAGGGGCAGCAGCGGGCTGCTGTCCCCAAATTCGGGGCCCACTCCGGTCTCGATCCGATGATCGGAAACGTTCACTTCGTAGAGCTCGTCGAGTATGACTACTATGCAAAAAATCAGCTTAATTGGATATCATTAAGTACTTGATCGGAACCTTTTTATTTTAAAAAGAATGGATCCGAAACACTGGATTAAATCCACTGTAACCCATGGACTAAGAGTTTTATGGGCTCCGATCAGGTACTTAATGATATCCAATTAAGCTGATTTTTTGCATAGTTGTTCTACTCGACGAGCTCTACAAAGTGAACGATTCAGATCATCGGAGCGAGACCGGGGTGGGCCCCAAAATTGGGACAGCAGCTCCCCCGCGTCCGATCTTATAGTTGTTCCAATGCAAGGACGGACTTAGGCCCCCTCCACGGGCGTGGCGAATCCTCTCGAGACCCTCATTGATTAGAAGGGTTAAAAGGAGTATAAATATGTGCCGTTAGCAATCATAAAGTGGGCGTTTCACCCATAAAATTCTGTCGTTGTAAATGTTATCCTCCCTGTATATAAAGCACCAGTGTGGATTTGTTTTGGTTTTGGTACGGCGATTTCACCAAACAAAAATACCCTCTACCAAAACAGTTTTGCCATTGCCCACTTGTTGGGTAAAAAGGAGGGTTGCGATCAGGCACGTAAAGATATTCGATCAAGTTGATTTTTTGCATACTTGTTCAACTCAACGAACTCTACGAAGTGAACGTTTCCGATTGTCGGACCAAGACTGGAGCGGGGCCCCCTTGGCCGGGACAGCAGCCCCCCAAGTCCATTGTCTTATTCCTCTTATCTTGTTACCGTACACGTGGATTGCTATTCGTTTTGGTTCATAAAGCAGAGAAAACTCCATTTCGGACCTTTACAGTTTACAGAGCAAGTCGAGAAGATACAAGAGGCGCAGATGCCCAATTGCCCATGGCTATATCGTCGCTCCATTGACGTTCCTGAGTGTTCTCTTTTGCTCATTTCTTCTACGGTGCTTGATTCTGCTTGGAAGACGTGCAGGTCAGTTCAATTACTGGGTCCGAAACTCCAAATTCATGCTGAAAACTGCAATTCCCCTTTTTTTGGGCGCTTTTATGTGGTTGCATGTACCATTTATATTCTTGAAAGCTAAAATCCAGACCAGACAAAGTCTGCATTTTTATGTTTCTTGTGTTTCTTACACTTTGCTATACTTTGCATGCACCAGGTGTTTGATTGATTGCCTCAATGAGTATTACTCGTTCAAAAGGATTCAAAGCTCAAGCTAGATGCTAATTCATATTCTAGGCATAAATGTTGCTTTCATGTAATGTCGTATCTTAGTAATTGTTGAAGGGAAAAATGCCTGTATCTTAGTTTCAGTGGAGACATAGGTTCCACGTTCCAAATAATTAAACGGATGATGAAGTGTGAGAATTGTGGAATCAACGGAGACGAGATGCATATGCTAATAGGCGGCAATTGCTTTTGGAACAACAACGAAAAGCTGCTGGTACTAGACTTGATTGCTTTTTTAAGATTAGATTAGATTAGATGATTTGTAGATGTAGTTTCTGTTAGGATAATAGGTTAAGAGTGTTCTTAAATTTATATCCTTACTTTTAGGGTCTGTTTGGAACTTGTGGAAGGAAAGAAAAGAGGAGAGAAAATAATTAAGAAGGAAAATGAGAGAAAATAAGGGGGAAAATTTTACTATTCTTAAAACTCTATTTTGCCATTTTCTCTCCCCTTTCCTCTCCAACCAAACAAGGGAAGAAGAAATCTTTAAACTTTCTTTCCCTTTCCCTTCCTTTCCACATTTTCCAAACAAAGCCTTAACATGCCCAATAAATAGTGGCAACTGGATTAGTGTTGGTGAAACAAAGCGAAAGAGGGAGAGTGTGCTATAGCTAGATGCGCAACCAAATCAAGCAAACAAGCGCCCTCGTGAATTCCCATTGCTCAGTGAAAATAACGCCCGAGGAATGTGCGTAGTAGTTGGTGACAATGAGATTAATGTTGGCGAAAGGAGCCGAAAGAGGGAAAGTGTGCTACAGCTAGATGAGGAAAGCAATGAAGCAAACAAACGCCCTTGTAGATTATATAGACAGAGGAAAGAACAAAATACTTGTTAACTCTCAGCGTTCAGTGGGAATACCACCCAAGAAACTGTACAAAACGATTCACGGAATGCTTCCTCTCAAACATTTGAACTTGGTTAGCATTTTCACATTTCCTTTCTCCCAACCCTCAACTTTGTAGAGTTTTAGGTAGATTAAGTAACATGTACACAACCTTATAGTTATGGAGTTCTTCTGCAATAATATTCTGTACACAACCTTATAGTTTTATTTGGCTTTGCTATTAGGTTCATCTTCCCAAGTACCAAGTCTGCCAACAATGTCAAAGGTTATTACTTAAACCCATTTCTACTGTATCCACATTTATTATTCAACATATTTTCCTAACAACCATGGTGTTTGATGTGATAAAATAATAGGGCTGTGTAGCTTGAGGAAAAATAAGCGAACTTCTAGGATAGTCTTGACAATCCCACAAGAAGCATCCCAGCTGCCACCACAGTTACCTTGCAGGCATTGTTCTGCAATGAAGTATTATATGGAAGCTCCTGGTTTTTGTTGTGTGAATGGACAAGTCTCCTTAGTTGCAGCTAGGTTCAGGCCATGATTATGAATTCTGATATATGTTTTCTATTGCAAGTCTTATTTATTTATTTATTTTCATCTTTCCTTTGTTTCTTTTGATTTCATCAAGTATATGTACTTATGAAGCTCATGATTTTTTCTGCTAGTTCTGTCTTCCGAGATTAAATTTATTCGCACTTGACTATTCAACTAGACATGAAATGCTCCTATGTATCTTCAAGTGATCAGTAGCATTTAAGGAGCCATTACTTGATATCTTTACCACTTTTTAATGTGTTCTAAGGAGCCATTTGTTTCCTAGCATATTTGTTTAATTCTGCAAAAGGCATATTGGTTTAGTTCTGCAAAAGAGTAAATGAAGATAGAAAATAAGCTGAAGTTGTTTGGTTATCATTAGCTTATCAATGCTTTCACTCTCGTGGATGCAATTTGTCAATTCATTTCATTTACTTTAAACAAATAAAAAGAACAATTTGTTTGGTTATATAGGTGGAAAGGAAAATGTATTGGATCCGAGGAAAGATATTGATTGTATCTTTGGACCAAAACTTCTGGTACATGGCCTGCAGCAACTGCAGAAAATCCATCAGTGCAAGGGATAAAACTCTATTTGATTGCTTCCATTGCAACAGGAAAAAAGTTGTGGCAAAACCAAGGTGAGAAATGTTCACAGTAGCAAACTTTTCTCTCGAATCTGCAGCTATATTTACATTTTCAAAACAAACGCAGAGTCAAATTCGAAGTTCTTTTGACCGATGCTTCTGGTTCAATGACTGCAACAATGTTCGAGAATCATGCCGTAGAATATTGCTTAGTTGATGGGAAAACACGCATGAAGTATGCTGCCGAGGTAAATTTCAATTCTATAAATTAGATTAAATTCGCAAATACAGATTTCAAATAGACTACTGAACAACCAATGCTACTATTAACAGAATGACCAAAATGTTGTTGCTATCTTCCCAAAGTTGGCCATGGAAAATGAATACTGGATCCTATTGAAAACACAAGAATACCCATCCCATGGTGTCAAAGTTCTTGCATCCAACATCAACAACATCAAACCAGCCTTCAATGAAGATAGCTCAAAGGAAGAACAACCAACAACCACAGCAAACTCTCCATTAGCTGAAAACAAAGCAAAGAAGAAGCTCTTCCAAGAAGATGACAATCCCACAAGGGCCACAACTACTTCTGAGGAAACTCAGTAAATCACCGTAACTGCTTCAGTGGGCACACCAAAACTATAACCAAGCACCAACTTTATTTTTGTACGCACCGGCGCTCATGTGTGGCCTTTTGATTTAGGAATCCTAGCTACAACCAGAGCTGTAAATATCTAACAGCAACTCTTATGAAGCATTCTGCCTTCCTTTTGGGAACAACTACTACCACTCCATCCAACTACTACCTAACAACTGCTACCACCACTTCTGTATATATCTAACGGTAGCAGGCTCAAGGCATTGTGCCTTTATTTTGGTAACAACTGCTGTATATATCTAATAATAGCTGTTTTTGAGAAACCAATGATACCTTGTGCTCCAATTCCTTTATCTTCCTTTATCTTGGGCCTCAATTGCGCGCCTTGCGCACAATAACTTCACTAGCGCGTGCAATAACTTCACTAGTGTATTCGAATGATTCCTATATCTGAGAGAAGTTCCCATTGCGAACTGTTTTTCAAGGGCAACCCCTGTTGTGTGGCGTGGTAGTGAAATCAGCTGTGCAGATAGTTTACTGCATGAACAGAATGGGAAGTATGAATGCTCCATAATGTGTACGTTGACAGCGGGCCTCAGGAGGATTAGTTTGCTGACAAGAATTAGCTCACTGACGGTCAGCTACAAATAAATTTTATACGAGTAATTGGATGGTAAATAGAATTACACTCTTACCTTTCTGTATTTAAAAAAAAAAAACTGGGTGTAAAAAGAGATCTGGGGCTCAACAGATTTTTTATGGGGTTCAAATAGAATCACTCCTAATTAATGGATCTGGGAGCTTCTGACCTCTCTCCTCTGCGGAATATTTCGGCGGCAAATGAAATCTCCTTCTTAAAGGAACTAGCGATCCGCTTAGAGCTAGAATATCAAGAAAACCGCCCGATGGTGAGGGATTATCGTCGGCCAGCCGTGCCCGTAGAGGAGGAGGGGGGTCTTCTTTGTGAGTCTTGCCAGGTAATTGCCCCGTTTCGAGTTCGATTTCATCTCTCTTCGCTTCCTCCCGGGGATGCACCGGTTCCAGACAGTACCGAATCCCCGATATGGCAATACACGCAATTATAACGAGCCACGAGCTTGACGAACGGAGTCCGAAAAGACTCAATGCCTGATTCAGACTCGCGCTGAGGAGGAACTCCAGGGCGCCGAAATCCGCGTAAGGTTGGATGCATAAGAGAGCGCAGAGGCAGTAAACGGCAAGCGAGAGGAAAGTGAGCATGCAAGCGACGGATTTCTCGGAGAAGTAGTAGAGACCGACGTTGCCGAAGAACAGAAGCGCGTAGCCGATGGTTTTGCCGGCACCTTCGTAAGCGCGGAAGAAACGGTCGGTCTCTGAATTTCTCCGCAACGAAAAATAAAACTTCGAAAGCGCCAAGTTGCTAGCGGACCATGACAATACGATTGCCAAAATCAGGATGACGGAGACGAGGCCGGTGGCTTTCTTCGCGAAATCCATGGCCAAGAATGAGAAAACCCATGATGGAGACGAGATGATCCCGAGGCAGAACCAGAAATTGAGACCCGGCCAAACGGGGAGCAACATTGGAGGAAGGAGGAGGAGCTGGCTCAAGGGGATAGAGATTGATGAAGGGTGATTGATACTCCCACACAATTAATGTAGGACCATTGATGTGTTTGGTTATGACTTACGGGGCTATTATGATTAAAAAATAGTGACGTAAATCATACGTATGTTACAAATATACTTATAGTACTGTATATGGCAAAATCTACTGTTAGCCCACTGATTATAAGTGGACCCGGCAGTTTTAAAATTCAGTACGTGTCCTCTTGAAAATGTGGCAGGTAAAAGGTGCGTAGATTGTCTGAATTTTCGTCCTCTTGAAAATGTGGCACGTAAAAGGTACGTAGATTATATGAATGAGGAAAACAACCCCTCTCCTCCCTTTAATGACAAAACTAAGCATGCTGGGACTTCTTTTAACACCAAATGATGATAACTTTTTCCAAAGCAACTTTCCCTCTTTTTCCTCGAAAAAATGACGGTTAAGGACGTGTTTTAATAATTAATATCTGTCAAATTTTTAGTATTAATAAATGTTCTTAACTTGTTTTTAATGGGTATTAATTATCAAAATACGTCATGGGCGGACCTGAGGGCTCTGCTGCCCAGGGAGGCGCAGCAGCCCCTATCCATTACCAAAACGTCACCGTTTTGGTGAAAAAAAAATTCCAAAACCTTCCATTTGCAATCCTATGGCAAATCCTATGAAGCAGAAATGTGATTATGATAGTTTTAAAGACAAAATTTAATTATGGTTCTCTAGAATAATATGATCAGAATAATAACATCTTTATACCGGTTCAAACGGAGTGAAAATTGGAGTACTTAATTTTTTAACCATATTTTTTAATATATAACCGTCTAAAAAAATTAAGTTTTAAAATTTTCACTCTGTTTGAATCGATGTAAAAATCTTATTATTTTGATCCTATTATTCTGAAAGGTCGTAATTTATTTTTATCTCTAGGATTCTCATATGAAGTATATACTCTTTATTTAAGACCCTGTGAAGCAGAAATGTGATTATGAGAGCCCTATAAACAACAATTAATTATGACTCTTTAGAATAATATGATAAGAATAACAAAATTATATGCCGTGGCGAATCCTCTCGAGACCCTCATTGATTAGAAGGGTTAAAGGAGTATTAATATATGCCGTTAGCAATCTCAAAGTGGGCGTTTCACCCACAAAACTCTGTCGATGTAAATGTTATGTGAATAGAATGATTCCTACATCTGAGAGAAGTTCCCAATGCGAACTGTTTTTCAAGGGCAACCCCTGTTGTGTGGCGTGGGGTGATGGACAAGGCCAGCCTTGACTTTTCGAGTCCTTTTTTTTGGTTAGACTACCACAAGGGATTCGAAGTAAAAGAGGCCCCTAGAATTTATAATTTTTTGGAGGTCGAAACGCGAAAATGGCCGCACCATAATAAGCCGACTTTGTTGATGAGTCATGGAGACGACAAAGAGGGTAATTGCCTGGTTGGACAGAGAGGGCAGTGGTTGCCTGTGTAATTGCCTGCAGCGGTGTTGGTGATTGTGATTACTGTGGTGTTTGGATGTAGAGAGAGAGAGAGAGAGAGAGAGAGAGAGCATGATGCTTATTGGAACATCATGGAGGACTGGGAAGATTCGGCTGAAGTGTCGAAGGATTTGGATATCTTGGCAATAGTTGATCCCTTTATTTGGTTTTCAAATCTTTGTCTCTTTCTAAATCTTTCAATAGTATCTAATATGATGACATTAAATCATTGGACATATACTTATGTCCCCTAATGATTATGAGCTTAATTGGCAATTTTATTATTAGTCCGTTACAATATTAATTATGTGCGTAATTATTCTTGATAATTTGACTTGATTAAATATATCGTGGAGAGTTTTTTCTTAGGACTATATAAAGACCTTACATGGCCTTGTTTGAGGTAGAGAGAGACGATGAGAGTTGCATGGAGAGATTCGATTGATACTACTATATTATATACTTTCATACATGTTTTATGCACAACTTTGACCGGGATAGAAATCTAAAAGCACTTTTACAACCTTCTTTGTCATCTGAAGTCGACTTAGGAAATAATCGGAACTTGGGTCTCATTCGCATTCTTGATTACATAATCTATGGCATTCCAACAAAGAGTGACAAGTGAGAATCATTAGCTCCAAACCGTTACAGAAAAATCATATCGTTTTCCTAGGCTTTTGTGGGATTGAAGAAAATGGAAAACCTCATGGACGTTCGACTGTTTTTGCAGGTTTGTAATCGTGACTAAACGTGCGGTGATATCTCCTGCTGTTGAGGCAAAGATCAAGGCTGAGGGGAAAACGGAAGAATCTGGCATTGTTCTCAAACCAAAGCCAGAAATTTCCAACCACAAGTGCAAGGGTGGAGTCGCATAGTGTCAACTGTCAAGTGCGATCACTTGACCTCACTCGCTTAAAAAAAAAATCTCAAAACATTGTTATAAATTTTGGTTATTTATATCAATTCGACCCCACAAATATCAAACGATTGCTCCCAAGAAATCCATTTAGATTACAACAGTCTGTAATTTTTTTTTGAACATTGCTTATGTTTGGACCCCATTGCGAAATACTCCATTCTAACTCCGCCCCTTGCTATAAGTGAGGTTTACAGTGAAGGGGCGGGCTTAGTTTTAAGGCCAAAACCGGAATTGGTAGTGAAATCAGCTGTGCAGATAGTTTAGTTCACGAACAGAATGGAAAGTATGAATGCTCGATAATGTGTACGTTAACAGCGGGCCTCGGGATGATTAGTTTGCTAACAAGAATTAGCTCACCGAGGGTTGGCTACAAATAAATTTTATACAAGTATAATTAAATGGTAGGTAGAATTACTCTCTTACTCTTTTGTGTTTAAAAAAAAATAGAAATGATATTGGCACTTCAAAAATTGATGCAAACACTCCAAAAAATAAAGAAAAGTGGCTTTGGTCTTACACTGATTTTGGAGTGCCTGCATCAATTTTTGAAGTGCCAACATCATTTTAAAAAAAAAAAACTGAGTGAAAAATGAAATTTGGGGCTTAACAGATTTTTTATGGGGTTCAAATAGAATCACTCCTAATTAATGGTTCGGGGAGCTTCTGACCTCTCTCCTTGGCGTAATATTTCGGCGGCAAATGAAATCTCCTTCTAAAAGGAACTGGCGATCCGCTTAGAGCTAGATCCAGAAAACTGCCTGATGGTGAGGGATTATCGTCGGCCAGCCATGCCCGGAGAGGAGGAGGGGGGTCTTCTTCGTAAGTCTTGGCAGGTAATTGCCCCGATTCGAGTTCGATTTCATCCCTCCTTGCTTCCTCCGGGGGATGCACCGGTTCCAGACAGTACCAAATCCCCGATATGACAATACACGCAATTATAACGAGCCACGAGTATGATGAATGGAGCCCGAAAAGACTCAATGCTTGATTCAGACTCGCACTGAGGAGGAACTCCAGGGCGCCGAAATCCGCGTAAGGTTGGATGCATAAGAGAGCGCAGAGGCAGTAAACGGCAAGCGAGAGGAAAGTGAGCATGCAAGCGACGGATTTCTCGGAGAAGTAATAGAGACCGACGTTGCCGAAGAACAGAAGCACGTAGCCGATGGTTTTGCCGGCACCTTCGTAAGCGCGGAAGAAACGGTCGGTCTCTGAATTTCTCCGCAACGAAAAATAGAACTTCGAAAGCGCCAAGTTGCTAGCGGACCATGACAATACGATTGCCAAAATCAGGACGACGGAGACGAGGCCGGTGGCTTTCTTCGCGAAATCCATGGCCAAGAATGAGGAAACCCATGATGGAGACGAGATGATCCCGAGGCAGAACCAGAAATTGAGACCCGGCCAAACGGGGAGCAACATTGGAGGAAGGAGGAGGAGCTGGTTCAAGGGGATAGAGATTGATGAAGGGTGATACTCCCACACAATTAGTCGGTGTTCCGCTTCCTCCAAAAAGAACTTTTTGAAAAAAAAAAGTAATTTTAAACTCAAATATAATGAAAATGAAAAAAAAAATTTAATTTTTGTACCGTTTAAAAAATCTTAATGAGATCTATCAAATAAGATCCATATTGATAGAAAAATTATTTGGATAAACACATAATTTTTTAACTTAAAATTACCTTCTTTTTCAAAAATTTACTTTTCTTATAAAGCGGAATACCTACTTATTGTGGAACCATTGATGTCTTTGGTTTTGACACAGGGCTATTATGATTAACAAATAGTGACGTAAATCATACGGATGTTACAATTATGGGTTTTTTATACTCCCTCCGTCCCATAATGGATGTCATTTTTTACGCTTTTTTCCGTCCCAAAATGGATGTCCATTTTCAAAAGTAAAAGCATGAAAACACTTGATCTTCCCATTTTACCCTTGTCTCTAACTATTCAAATTATTCTTAAATAAAGGCAGAAAGAAATTTCAGTACAATTCATTCACAAAAGCCAACTTCATCACGTGTTCATTTAAGTGCACATTTACATCAGTAGAGCAATTACAAAAAACAAAATGAGGAAGATCACAACACGTGCACTTACACTTTCTTTACATACACTGCCTTTCAACATTAATTTTCATGAATTCCCAAAACTACATTACAATGCCAATCAAGCAACTCTCCAACTGAAGAAGTTTGCAAAAACATTTACCGAAGCTTTGTGGAGATTAACCTGAAAAAAAAAAGAAAAAAAGAAGTAGACTTACTGCTCAATCAACAATGAGTTATGTTTCCAAGTTCAAACTAAAAAATAAAAGAACGGAGAAAAAGAGCAAAAAAAAAAAAAAAAACAGAATTTTATGGGGGAAACCATACCTGACTTTCATAGAAACTTATCCTTGGAGATGAACTAGTGCATTTTCTACAATAGTTTGATCGCATTGAAGTTGAGAAGGAAGAGTGCCATCTTCTCTCAAGAGACAGAGTTTTCCCATGTGTGGCAATTTGTAATTGTTACCTCCATAAACCTTCATTACCTCAATCATGCAAGTTTGCAAGGTCAAAAACACCCAATTGAGTTTTTCGGATGGATATTTGTCAAATGATTTCTCCACGGCGTGAACAAGCGCATCAATGGTTGTCGGGGCTTCTTGATATTGCAATGATTGGATCGCCCTAAAAAATCCTAGATCTAAAACATTCATGTCTGGGCTTTGGGGAGGTTGAAACGACAAGCGAATGTCAAATCCTTCTTGGCTTGCAGCTTCGAGAAATTTGGCATCAAATTCTTGAATGTGTGGTTTTGCATTGTCTTGTTGAATATATATGGTCTTTGTTGCACTACAATGTGGCCATTTAGAACGAATAGCAGGCAAAACCTTTTCAATCAAACATGAGCGAATAACATCCTTCGTTACCGATGTAACCACCCTTGTCTCCAATGTACCAGCGGCACGATTTTTGCTATTCCTTTTGGCTGGTTCTTTGTACGTGAAAGGGAAAATCCCAATCTTTCTCGAAAATTCTTCATTTCCATCTGCATCAAAACGTGGCCGGGCCACTGCTGCCATAAACATGACTTTTGTAATGAACCGTTTGCTCTTGCAAGTACGATACGGCTCTTCTTCTTCGGGGAGCAAGTAATATTTCTCTGATTCTTTGGTCATGTAGAACCATTTTTCATCAATATGCACACAATCGTACATACTTTTAAACATCGGTTCGGTATCAAGAGTGCTTGGCTCAAGCATTGACAAGCAAAATCGCAACTTTGCTCTTTTAATTTCTTCTGATAGATGAGGCTTCAATGGGTTGGAATGCGGCCTTAATGCACCTTCTTTGATCCGCCTATGAAGTGTAGACTTTGAAACCTTTATGGCATTTGACAGCGAGCGGATAGTTGTTCTTTGACTCTTACGAACTTCAGCGCCTTTGTTGAAGTTGATTTCCACTCGCTTGCGGCGGACTCTGCCCGACAAATTAGAAGACACATCAACTACCATTCTGTTGTGAATGCAAGCTGTTCCTTGCTCCCAAATCCTACGAATCGTTCTTTCACTGACAGAATATCGCGCAGCAACTCCCCTTACAAAATCGCCTTTCAGTTTTCCCCTCTCACTTTGCAACCAGAGAGCTTGAAAAATTTCCTGACGGTGGTGTTTGGCTAGGTGGTTTTTTTTCCTACTGGGGGTAGAAGATGTTGCACAAAGTGAATCCATGTTTTCCTTGAATAGAGGAGATAAAATAAGAGAAGGAAATTTTAAACAAGTGACTGAATTGGTAGGTAGAATAACCTTGGAAGTACGTAGGAGAGAATTGGAGTAGCAGGAGGAGAATTAGTAGGAGAAGATTGGAGTAGCAGGAGGAGAAATCGTAGGAGAAGATTCTGCAGTTGGAGTAGAAAAGGGAAGGATAATTATTCGTATTGGAAAGAGTTTGAGTTTGGGGGGAAGTGGACTTCTTTTTGATAAGGGAAATTTTGAATTGAGAAGGAAAGTTTAAAACTAACTCCAGAATATTCTTTTAGGCGCCCTATTTAGAGCAATTTAAAATTGGTAATCAATCAAATTGGCGCCCCCATTTTCGGGATTTCTTCTTGGTTTCTGTTTGTGGGATTACTCCTCAGTTGAGCTTTACCCGTACTACTCCTCAGTTTAGTTGCCAATTTTTATGGGAATAGTAGTACTCCAAATTGATTTTAAAAATGGAAGGGTAGTTTGGGAAAGTTATATTAGAAATGGTGCAATAATTGTGTCAAGATAAATTTTGAGTTTCCCAAAAATTGCCATCCATTACAGGACGGAGGGAGTATATATACACGGCACCATTATGTTCGTTCCATATAAAATGGAAATTGGTGTGAACCTTTTAAATGTTATTCAACTTCATAGTTGGAGAAGCAAGTAAAAATCTCTGTTTCGTTCGCTAGTTTTCGCTTGATTGTTTTTCGTGCTTTGTTGACTTGGGCCGATTGCTCAACAAAGAGAAAAATGAATCAGCTCCCGTTCATTCCCATATCCTCCGTAATCTTTCATATTTTCCTTTCTTGGCCTCCATCCAGGCTAATGATTCACACCGCTAATTCCATACATTCCGAAAAATGAACATATCCATGGAAGAAAATCAACGATTGAGCCCCCCCAAGGGTATTATGCAGGAGATGAACTCAGAAGAAGAGAGATGTAAAAAATGCAAAAAGAAAGAAGCAACTAACTAGAAAGGGATGAAATCCTCTCCAGTTAATTACTATCCCGGACAATCGTGTAGTCCACTTTTTTTGTCACAATATAATATACTCTTATCGGTAAGAGTATCATTGTAGAATCCACACTTGTGAGGTACCTTCAACAACTGTCCCGGACACTTACTAGGGAGGATCCATTCCCTATGGAAACCAAGCCTAGCTAATGTTCAATTCTCAATCCCCAGCCCTCTTTGAATACCTTGAATTAACATATAACCAACTCCATAATCTGCAAAAATGGGGTTTTTAACGCATTACAATTATGGGTACAGGTAAAGCACAGGGTATGAGAATTGAGAAAACATAGATCCAACATTTGGGGTGAAGATGGTGCGTGTATGTAACAATCAGGGCATAAATGTGCCACAAGTGAAAATCAAGCCAAAGTTTTTGCTCCCAGCATTACTACCGGTACGCATGCGTGGGCAAGATATTTACGACTTGCTCTCATTAGCCATATGCACCGCCTAAGCTACAAAAAGAACTGCACCTAAGTTCAATGGGAAGTGCTACAATACACACCCCTTATTTGGATATGTATCATATGCACCCTTATTAAAATACACCAAAATGTTATGAATCCCAAAATGTTACGAATCTATTGCTAAAAAGTTACGAATTATATTGTTGAAAATTTACGAATTTTTAGTATAAAAGTTACGATACGAAATAAAATGTTATGAATGACTGGTCCTATAAGTAATTTTTTATGAGGTGACACAATATGAACTACACAATAAGTGCATATGGTACACACCTTAAAGGGGTGTGTATTGAAGACTTTCCCAAGTTCAACAGGACTAAGTCAGGGGTGGAGCCTGATAAATGCCGAAATGTACACATTTAGACAGCCTAATATACATTTGTTATGTCCTATATTATTATTATTTAACGTCTTTTGTTATATATCTGTGATTGTAGGTCAGAAGAGTGCGTACACCAAATTTGGCCTTAAATTGGGAGTTTTACAAGAAATGGTGGTGCATTGGTCCACACCTGATTATTTTCTACCTGCGACAGCCGTGCACTACCTGGTGGATTGCCTGGGATTCTGGGAATTGGATTAAATAAGTAAAGTGTGGAATCGGATAAAAAAAAAAGAGTAAAGTGTGGAAATGAAAATGGTTAAATAAAAGGGGAGTGGATAAGGATAAAAGAATTAAAAAAGGGAAATATTAAAAAGAGCTAAGGCCTAGTTCCGGAACGTTAAATAAGTAATTATTTTTTAAGAAAGTAATTTCAAATTAAAAAATGATAGGTTTATTAAAATCTAAAAATATCTAATATGGATTTTATTTGAAAGATTTCATTGAGATCTTTAATACGGTGAAAAAAAAAATCAAAATTTTATTTTTTATTTATTTTATTTTTTAGTTTGAAAATATGAAATAAGTACTTATAAAAGAGATGGAAGGCCAGGGGGACCTCAACAGTAGGCCAAGAGAAGGAAAGGAGTTGCGGGAGAGCCTCTGTTCAACAAATCTGTATGCTCTTCCATTTTATAGTGTAGAGGAAATTCTGGCCAAGTAATTTTAATTATTGTGTTTGATTTTTGGTTTGTCTTGCTTTATTCAATTTAATTGTATGGCTATTTATCTTTTATTTTGTTAAATGATTTTCTCGAGTATTCAAGATCAGGAGTTTGGCTTCTATGATTTCAAACACTACGCCAAGCAATAGGTTTCACAAAGAGTATAATTATGAAATGAGATAGTCCATCTTGAGAAGACGGATCGTGCTGAGACAGATTTAGTGTAGTGTAGAACTGAAGGCGATTGGTGACAGATCGTTCTTAGATTACGAAGTGAATAGTCGAAGCCGATTGGTGACAGGTTGGTTGAGATTATTAGTTAGAGTCAGAGACGGTCCATGCCTAATCAAGATAGACTGTGTCGATGATGAATTATATTTATACTCTTGACAATGCTTGTGGGGCTTGTAGCTGTCATGAAGCACAATTGAACAAAAAAAAATTTTGAAAAAGCCCGAAGGTAGTACAGATTACATCACAAAATACAAGATTGAACCAAAACTAACACAAGCTAGACACGAGCACATGCCAAAAGGACACCACTACTCTTGACACCCCTGCCAGAACAGGCCTGCAACTAGGTTGCCGAACTAGGAGCCAGTCGTCGAAAGTGACAGTAGAAGTCCCAAGGGACAATAGTCCAATCCCAAAACTAAGCTCAAGATGCAATCTGGTCGGGGACATGCCCAGAAGGAGCTCAAAACGCCGGCACACCCACATCCGAAAGCACGACGACATTAGCGAACCACCAATTGCATTGACCCCTCGGACACGGGTAGGACCACACCAATGCAAGCCTTGCTAACACTTCAGGCCCCGGCACGCGACCGTTAGCAGCACGACGAGCTCGCGTAACCGCAGCGGAGCACCAGACATGACACCCGAACACCAAAACCTTCCACTACAACCCAAATGAGCACCAAACTGCTGGCACAACCCAGACACGTAAAGGGGCAAACTGCAGCAAAACACTCCAGCCAACGACAAACTCTAACCTAAAATTATTAGCCCACCACCAACACCCACTGGATCTAGCAGCCTAGATCAGTACGGACTGGAAAAATCGACCGATAGAATCCAAGCCAAACAGCTGGAAAAGAAGAAAAGAAAGCAAAAACCCTAATCCCGTCCACCGCTTGCCAGACCACCACTCACCACCTTCTAGCTCCGGTCTGAACCATCATCGCCGAACAGCAAGGACAGGAACCCATCACGAGGGCCAGACCACCGGCCAAAAAACGAAAGGTAAAAGGACGAAAGGGAGGAAGTGGGGAGGAACGAAAATGGGTGGGTTGTGAGGAGGAGAGAGGGGAAAAGAAAACGGGGAGAGGAGGAGGCGGCGCCTACCCCCTACCCCCCACAATCTGGATCTGATTTTCTGCTGCTCTCTCTCTAGAAAAAAGGGTCTTCTCTCTCATTCAATCCAATTGAAGGAATTGATTTAAACCTTGAACTAATGCAATACTATTGTTACAAAGTCAGGATTGAATCTTCTCTATTTTATCTTTATCCTCCATTTTATTCTATGTTATTTCAATTTAAGCATTTCGCATTTTAAAATTCAAAATCATTTTATCTTTTCCTTGGACTAAAGTAGAAGTTAATTTTGGCAATTAAAACACTTATTTCCCTGTGGATCGACTCGGACTCCCTCGCTATACTATGCAAACCTTTAGTTGTAGTCTGGTTAATGTAAATAAATACAGTAATCTAATTTGACAGTCGTTCGGTATATATATAATGACAATTTCAATGACTTCCAAGTGGACGCATCATAGCCAGAAATACCAATGAGTGGAGTCAAGAAAATACGGGTTACGTAATAATCGTGAAATTAATTGTTTGCAATGTATTTTACAGTTTAAGTATTCGTTGATGTATGCGATTTCTTTTGCAGGTAGAAAAAAAAATGTCTTCAGTATTCTATAAGATACGAAATTGATTTGAAAAGACACCGATGACTTCTCATATTGAAAAGTGGTAATGCACATGCACAATTGATTGCCCATATACTTTTTTTTTTTAATCCGAACACAATTCATATCATTTCAAAGAAGTCATACAGCATCTACAGATATCTATTTGAAAACAACGACAAGGGAAACACCAAAACCATCCAATTGAGAATGAAATAAGGAAGATAAATGTCTAAGACCAGAAACAACTTCACACCGCTGTAAAGGTCGGGACACGTGAAGTATGAAATCCAGACATTCAATCCCCCAAAGGATTTGTTGAAAACTCGAGTCACAGCTATCAAACAATTCCGACGGATATCAAAACAACAGTGTACGATCAATTGCCTTGGGTTACTACCCAAAAAGCACTCCTGCCGTCTTCGGGGCGAGGATACGAGACGCCGTCATCCGAGGGCATGAACGAGTTCCCACACCGAAGCAGTGGAGGGGATCTCCGAGGCAAACCTACGCTGTCACGACAGGCCCCGATCGAGAAGAAAACCGAGAGCCAGAAATCCGTGTTGGCTAGTGAATCGGTCCTAAGATCGCGGCGGCCGACGACTGACCTTATTGCCCATATAATCTATCATTCATTATGGTAATGAAAGTTTCGTGGAATCGGCATTTAATCGAATGAGGAATTCTAACTTAAGCCAACTTAATTGTGAGATTTTTGTGTATGATTTCTTCATTAATTGCATTGTAATATTCCATTTGTAATATCCACAAGCCTATACAATGGATTCACCACAAACATTAACGGAAATCCTCGAAATTATGGCAATAATTTGTGCAAATTTTTGGACATTTACCCTCAAAAGTCACTTCAAGAAATAGCCTCCAAGAACCGGGCAGACAGACCCACCCTTCGTGTGCCCTTTGCAGTCTAAAAACTTTTGAGATCAAGTTATAGTTCTAGTTGTGCCAGCTAGCTGATGCACAGAATAAGCCCTAAGTGATACGTTTATATGGTTCTGTAGCAGAACAAGTTTACGAGTCAGTGAGTGTTTATTTGTGGTTAAATCTTGATAAAAGCTGATTAATGTTTAAAGAGAAAAAGAAAATTATCGATCGAAAAAAACTTTTTTGAATAATCGGTGAGATGGAAGAGCGTTGCTCCTGGAGCACAAAATAATCTCTCCGAAAATAGATGCTTGTCATTAAAATGAGCATCGCATCGTGTTTACAATCTAATCACGATGGCTGTGAGATAGATCCTCACCAATTTTCCTAAGAAAAATAACACAGTTGAGCACAAACACCCTTGGAGTGATCGAAACCTTACTCACCAAGCAGGCTTATTTTGACTTTTGTTCTTGGCTAAACAAATTTCTGACTAGGAAAGAATGAAAACAACAACACTCAAGATAATTAAGGGGTCTGAACATTAGAATCCTTGTTCTTTTCTGAAGACGGCCGGTTCTACAAGTCGGATGGCTGTATCTCTTCAATCATCCTAACTACCTCTTCCATACTCGGTCGGTTATCCGGGTTCATCTCTGTACAAGCCATCCCAATCTGCAACATCTGCACCATATCCTCTTGAAGACTCTGGAACAACATCAACGCCACGTCGAAAACATCAGCCGTCCGTTCCTCCCTCACGACCGACTGGACCCAAGTAGGTAGGTCGACCATGTCGCCGGGTTGTTTTCCAGTCAACATCTCAAGCAGTAGGACTCCGAAGCTGTACACGTCGGATTTGTGAGTCTGTTTTTGTGTTTCATTTACTTCAGGAGCCCGATAACCACCGTATTGAGAAGCACTGGCCCGGAAGCTCATTAATGGGGATAGACCGAAATCGGAGACACAAGCGTTGGTGTCTTGTCTGAGGAGGATGTTTGAGGATTTGATATTTCCGTGAGTGAATTTTGGACCGCCAACAGAATGGATGTGGGCGATTCCCTCGGCGGTTCCAAGGGAAATCTTAAATCTTGATTCCCAATCTAGCGGAGTTCTTCCGGCATCATCCCTGTTTCCTGTGGTTTTATAGGATTGATAAATCTGATTCAGCATAACAGATTTGGGGGGAAATAAATTTTTTACCCATAACATTAGAGATTCCGGCAGCCTGTCATCAAAATATTACTACTATTTTACTTCTATTATGTGTCTATGCAAAAGTGCAAGATGAGTACAAATAGCAAAATACAACCATGTTCTCTCATTAAAATCCAGCACCAGAAGGATCGAATCAAATCCGTCAAAAAGGAAAAAAGAAAAGATGCAAGTGCTTCCATAGGGTGGGGGGCATTTGGGTGTTGGGAAGAATTAATAGAGCTACCATTGAGTATGAATCCTGTGCTATCACCAGTGTCGATTACACTAATCGATCGGGGTGATGAGAGGGGTTTGCATGAAATTGATCGAGAACGAGACTTACAACAACCTTTTGCTGGGAAGGTCGACTGGAGCAACATTCTCACCCCCGGCAAAAGCATATGATCAAGTCTTGATCCCCACTAACGATTTCTCGAAGGGTTAAGGCTAGATACAAAGCTAATTTAGTTGTGCAGAGTAACCTACTCCTAGTCCTCAACTTGCATTATTACCATCTGGGCAGCCCATGCATTTACCAATTGAGACAGTTTATGGAGTCAAGAAAAGGAAAGAGGAGGAGAAAATGCATACCATGCAAGAGCGCATACAAGCTGCCACCCTGGATGTAATCAGAAAGCAGGAGCTTCTCATCTTTCGAGTAATAATAAGCCTGGAGCGGCAAAACATTTGGGTGCCGCCCGACGCTCCCTATAATCTCCATCTGATGTTCAAATTCCTTCTCCCCCACTACAACTTCTTTCAACCGTTTTACCACCAATGTTGACCCATCCTCCAACATAACCTTATAAGCAGACCCATAACTTCCCCTACCCAGTACCTCAGCTGATGCCCGCAATAAATCCTCAAGATGTAGATAAAAACTATAAGGCGACCCTTCAAAGAAAACCAGATCTGTTTTTTCAGGCTCCGGCACCCCACTACCGACAGAGGGCTCTTCTTTCAACAACACACTGCAATGGAAATTCTAGTGGTAATCCATAGTAGGAACAATCGTCATTCATCAAAACGTTATTTACTTTCTAATGAGTACGAAGGTATAAGAAATGTATACGAAACCTCACTATGTAGATGTAACAAACCATTAGTCCAACAAAGTCCAGTAATCACAACATTTACATAGGAGGATTCACTACATGCAAATGGTAATAGCTTATTATCATCAAGGGGCAACTCCAGGATTTTAGTTTAGTGGTGATTAGGGGGAAATCGGTTAGGCTTGGTCCGGTTTTTGATAAATTTTGCAACCAAACCGGTTCATTTGGTCTGGAGTTTTCAGAACAAAAACCAAACCAAACAGCTTTGGTTTTGGTTCGATTCAGATTATTCAGTTAGGACCGATTTACTCGATTTATTGGGTTTTGGGCCTACAATAAAGCCCGAGTCAACGAATGTTACAAAAACCAGCTTAACCAAATTTAACAAAAGAAAGCCCTAGTATGATTTGAAAACATGTAGTAATATGGAAAAGCCCTAAACTAATACCCAGAAAATTGTTTTTTCTTAAATCCAAGATCTATCAAACCTAATTTGAAAAAAAAACAAACTAAAGTCATGGGTAATGAATGTTATGCATAAGTCTTCTATGTTTCGGTTTTGTCAGTTTCTTAAAAAAAAAACAACCTAATTTAAGTCTTCTTTGTTATGCATAAACCTATTTTGTGTCAGTTTCTTCCGGTCGGTTCGGTTTTGTCGGTTTTTACTTCACCCCTATCAATGACAACACACGAAGTAATTGAAAGTAATTATGGGACAAGAAGTGGGTAGTTCTTCGGAGTGCACGCCTAACCTCGGCGGAGGGGGGTCTTCTTTTTTACTAGTAATGGGAAGTAATTGCCCTGAACCGAGTTGATCTTCATCGCCAGTCGCTCCTGATCCCGGGGGATGCGCCGGTTCTAGAATGTACCGGATCCCAGCTATAACAATACACGCAATTATAACGAGCCACGAGTACGATGAACGGAGTCCGAAAAGACTCAATGTTTGATTCATACTCGCGCTGAGAAGGAACTCTATGGTGCCAAAATCCGTATACGGTTGAATGCAAAAAAGCGTGCAGAGGCAGTAAAGGGCGAGGAAGAGGAAAGTGAGGATGGAAGCAACGGATTTCTCGGAGAAGTAGTAGAGACCGACATTTCCAAAGTACAGAAGGGCGTAGCCGAAAATTTTTCCGGCACGTTGGTAGTTGCGGAAGAAACGAACGGTTTTTGGATTTCTTCGCAGTGAAAAATAGAGCTTTGAAACAACGAAGTTACCGGCAGACCATAGAAGTACGAGTGCCGAAATCAGGAAGGTGAAAACGAAGCCACTGGTTCTCTTGAAGAAATCCATCGCCAAAAGTGAGAAGAACCATGATGGTGACGAGATGACCCCGAGGATGTACCAGAACTTGTGATCCGGCCAAACAGGGAGCAACATTGGAGGAAGAAGGAGCTGGTTCAAGGGGGGAGAAGTTGAATGGAGCTATGTACTCCCCCACAATTATTGTAAAGACTATCAAAGTCTTCCCGCTTTGTCCAAAGTCTTATCTTTCTCTCCTTTTTCCGCGTTTTTGGAATTTATTATTAGAAATTAATTTATGTGCTTCTGCGCAGATGGTTTACTTTATATAAAGCTGGATAACAGACACGAGACACGACAACACGATACGAACCGGACACGAAATTAGCGGGTTAGGGTTGAACATTTCTAACATGAAACACGAAAATGACACGACTCGAGAACACGAATTCTAAATGAATCGGGTTAGGGTTGAACACGTGAAACACGAAATTGACACAACCAACACGGTTACGAATCTGTGTCACCCATTTTCACGAACATATATACATAATATATGGGTATCTGCAATTCTATATAGAATTAGGCAACAGACACGATAATACGACACGAACCGAACACGAAGTTAACGAGTTAGGGTTGAGCATTTCTGACACGAAACACGAAAATGATACAACTCGAGAAATACGAATTCTAAATGGGTCGGGTTAGGGTTGGGTGATTTGTGACATGAATCCGACTGATCCGATACGAACACGACCCGATACGACCTGTTACCCATGTCTAACTTTATACATATTACTTGCTTGTAAAAATAGAGCGCTAAAATAAGCATACTTTTTTTTTTTGGTGTGATGAAAAGAACGATAGCTTGAGATCCTCTGTCCCCCTATTTCCCCATCTTCTGTCTCATATTCCCTCATGCTTTCACGTGTCCTAGTTTAATCTCAGCCCTCTAGCTAACCAGTCCATCTCCTGAAAACTTCCACTACGTCACCAACTTCCTGCCGCGAAATTATAAATCCCCTCTGGGGATTCATCCCATCGATTTCTCCGTCAACCGCGCAGCAGCATTATTGGCTATCAACTTTATTGGGATTCGTCCATACGGAGGCATTTGCTTCGGTTCTAATTTGAGCCTCCGCTAGCGGACGGTGAAATTATGATCTCTCATGATTAGTCGAACTGCGCGCATGAGCCACCTAATTAATTGACTTGTTTGGTTCTTTTTGAAAAATAATGTGAAAATTAAATTTTTTTTTTCCCCCTTAATGCTAATGAGTGTATTTGTGAATTTCCTAACTCCTTCCTTCCGTCTAGAAGTCCACTTAAGCTCCTATAGTAAAGCAAGTGTAAGATGTTGGCTTTGTTCAGTTAAAGGTTTTGTTTTAGTTTTATTTTCAATCATTATTTTATTTATTTTTTCAATCATTATTCTATTTTTTTAATTATTACATTCTCATATCTCTATCTCTCTTTAATCATTACCCATATATTCAATCATTACTCTATTTCTCTCTTCACCTACTACCAAAACTAAACTAAACTAAATTCCTAACCAAACACAACCGTTGATGTTTCCTTTTGTGATATTGTTGACCTTCTTGATCAACAACTTTCAAAACTCGATCATCAAACTGTTACTCATCATGCAAGGTGGGAGAAATTTGTGCTCCTTGTATTTCATGTGCACCATGAGGCTTTGCATCCATTGTTCATCTTTGAAGAACATAGTGCATACATTCTCTTCGACCCATTGTCGGAAATATCGTAAAAACACACTAATTACTTATAATCAAGGTCTAAAATACAAAAAATGTGTGACAAGACCTCACTATCTAGATGTATCAAACCATCAGACCCACAAAATCCTATTAACACTGTTAACATAATATTGAGAACATTATGTTATCATGTTTTGTAGGGTCTATTATTCATGTTTTCTAGTTGGGTTGATTTTTTTATAATGCATGTTTCCTATTTGGTTTAGATTTTTTAGTGATCAAAAACATTGTAGCCTATATAAAAGCATGTTAGGATTATGGTTTGACACAATCAATAATACATCATTTCTCTTTTTTTCACATGGTATTAGAGGTATAAGATCTAGGCCCTATGGGTATTTGCTCCTGGTGGACAGCCTAAGCCTCGATGTTGTCCGTTGGGCACTTAGTTACTTTGTTAATCTCCTTCACGCTTTCCAGTTGCCTACACCCACCATGCATCTATCTTCTCCACCAGCGCTTGTGGCTTTTCGATTACTCGCTTCTTTGTTTTTCGATTTTTCTTGGTTTCTCCTAATTTTCTTCCCAGCTTCTCTTGGTTCCTGACTACTCCTGATTTCTTGGCTTGGCTACTCTTGGTTTCTCTTGGCTTGGCTTGATTACTTCTAGTTTCTCTGGGTTTTTTCGTACTCAAGTTGGTAAAACCTACTTGAGTTTGAGGGGGGATGTTAGAATAAATGGAGATAATAAATAATATCGTGATATTGTGATTGAGATTTGATTGTAATTAGAATGATTGGTATGATTTCCTTCCTTAATTAAGCTCTCTCTCTCTCTCTCTCTCTCTCTCTCTCTCTCTCTCTCTCTCTCTCTCTCTCTATATATATATATATATATATAGTGTATAGTGTTATAGGAGCTCATTGGTATGGTTTCTCCTAATTTTCTTCGTTGCTGTTGATTTCTAATTTTTTTTTCAAATTCAAGTTGGTAGATCTACTTGAGTTTGAGAGAAATGTTAACATAATATTGAGAAATATTATGTAACTATATTTTGTAAGGTCTGTTATTCATGTTTCCTAGTTGGGTTGATTTCTTTATAATGCATGTTTTCTATTTGGTTTAGATTTCTTAGTGAGCAAGAACATTGTAGCCTATATAAAGGCATGTTAGGATTATGGTTTGATACAATCAATAATGCATCGAGGAATCACTACAGCAAAAGATAGTAGCTTTTCAAAATGACATAAATTTAAATGTCTTTGGAAAATTACAAAGATTATATGACTTTGACATTTTACAATGGACATGTAATTTGGTACGTCTCGAAAGGGAAAGATTGATCGAAATTAAGGGACAAAGGGACTCGTTCTTCGGAGTGCACGCCGAACCTCGACTTTGCTAACGATAATTCTAAGACCTTCTTCTTCCGACGGCCAATACTGAAATCTCCTTCTGAAAGGGGACTTATCGATCCGGCTAGAGCTAGCTCAAGAAAACTCTTGAATGGTGAGGGATTATCGTCCAACTGTGCCCCGAGAGGATCAGGGGTGTCTTCTTCATAAGTATGGATGGGAAGCAATATATTGCCCTGATTCGAGTTGAACTTCATCCTTTGTCGCTTCTAATCCGGAGGAATTGAGACCCGGCCAAACGGGGAGCAACATCTCGCAGGTAAAAGAAGTTGTTCAAGTTGGAGTGAACTACTCCAGTACTCCCTACAATTATTGAAAATGGAGTTGGTTCAAGGGGAGAAAATTACTGGAAAAAAAAAAATATAGGTTGGTTCAAGGGAGAGAAGTTGGCGTCAACTGATTAGAGGCCTGGGACTAGGTGTGTTCAGGAAATTTTCGCGTGGTATTTTAGACCGTTGGGAATTGAACTCCTTT
The DNA here is from genome assembly GCA_019656835.1 of Rhododendron ovatum. Lineage (NCBI taxonomy): Eukaryota > Viridiplantae > Streptophyta > Magnoliopsida > Ericales > Ericaceae > Rhododendron > Rhododendron ovatum. The sequence goes on from CM033792.1 coordinate 9,977,114, forward strand.
TTCAAATCACAATGCCATGCGGATTTTGGAAATTAGGATTACAGAAATCGCAAACAAACAGATGTAGTGCGTAACGAAAAAGAAATAGTGCGTAACGAAAAAGAAAAGAATGAACACAAGATATATGTGGAAAACCTCAACTCGAGGAGAAATCACGGGAGCCACACCGGTCCACTATGAAATTGAATCAAGAGTACAAGTCTTTTCGCAATCTCTCTAAGACCTATGTTTTCTCTCGCCTCTTTGTTTTTCACTAAAAACACGTTTAACCTAATTACATACAAACTGCAGAGTAAAATAGTCACTAAAAACACGTTTAACCTAATTACATACAAACTGCAAAGTAAAATAGATCGGGTCCTATATGAAAATTACACTCCAAGTCTTTGAAATATCGATTTCGCATGGGGACTCCGCCCCCACACCCCCGGACTAAACCACTGCTAAAGGTTGTCTGCACCCTTAACACAGACCCCTTCCATATCGCGCGTTGTTTTAAGGCCCGAGACTTGTAATGTATGAATCTACGGTTACAACTTTGAAACACAATTTCGAACACAATTATATTCTTTGGATGCACTTCGGCCCCGCATAGGTTGATCAGTAGATGGTCGGTTCCTGTAGGAGCAGGAGTAGGACCTGATGTGGGAAAAGTCTCCGCGTTAGATGAGTAGAGGCCAATTCCCTCCTCCTTTCCCTTCGCTTTCCCGGAAACTCGGCTATTTATAGTCGGTTATTTTTTTATTTAAAAGTGGACCTTGGTGTATATATGGTTTGTTTCACATGCGGACTTCTTAAAATGTGGATCGCCCTTTTCGATTGAATTTCGATAATTTGAGTCGCTCAATATATTCAGAACGTGATTTTAAGGGTGCTAGCGAAAAATCAGAAAAAAAAATGATCAGGAAGAACTTAATTTGAGCAGTTTTTATTTAAACCTTTCAATAAAAAATTATTCGGATGAAACCCTTCCCGGTCTTTTTTTTTTTGTCGATCTCTCGAGTGTACCCTTCAAATCACGTTTTGATCATATTGAACGGCTCGAATCATCAAAATTCGATCGGAAAAAGAAAAAAAATGGAGAGACCCACATTTTAACTAAAATGTTAAAATGCGGGGGTCCTTAGGAAAAAAAGACTGGCGTTAATTTCTCTGGTCTCTTTATTTGGTTTGGTTCTTAAGTGTATAGGCTGATCCAGTGTTATTTGGGATCTAATTGACGACAATGTGGAAAACTCCGTGATTATTATTATTATTATTATTATTATTATTATTATTATTATTATTATTATTACTACTACTACGGTGAAAAATTCATTCGAATAGCAATTGGGGTCTCAATTGATGAGTCATTTTCAAAATTTGACGGGAATCTAATAAAAAATTAAGCTAGGACAACCACAAAGACGGTAGCCTAAATTTAGGCCAAATTGGCCCTTAATTGTGTCAAATTAACCGCTGTTAACATCAAAAATAACACAGACCGATTTAGATGCGCGCACAAGACAACCTATTGACGTGTTCGGTTCTTTTTGAAGAAAAAAGTGGGAAAAAAAATGTAAATCTTCAAGCTTTTTATTTGGGACTTTCCCTACTCCGTCCGTCTGAAATTTCCGTGCCCTGAGACTTACTGAACAAAAGTATAACACGTAAATTGGTCGTTACCACTACTAAAAAGGGCAAAAGCTAAGTTAAACTGGTTCTTCAGAAACAACTCTTCAAATTAGTATACATTCTAAATTGTGCTCCAACCTATTTCAAACCACCTGGTTTTTCTCTATTTTTTGTTTTTTCACATGATAGTTGTAATCCGAAAAAAGGAAAGTTATCGTAAACAAGCGAGAAATAGAAAACTTATCAACGACCTTGGTGGAGATCGAGTTTGGCAAAGCAATTGAACTTAACCGTCCGCTCTTTGTGAAACAGTTGCAGAGTCTAACCCCTTCGCAACAATAGCCTTGTAAATCATATCGCGTGTTAAGGAAATTTTATTGTTCTCGTATCTTGATGGGACAGTAAAGATATATACATTCCGTCCGGAATCTGCCTCGGGTATGGAATTTCTATGATAACGCCTCGGGAGGTAGTTATGCCAATTTCCCTCTCCATATTTATTGAGCAAAACGAAAACCTCAACCCTTGCTGTACTCTATACCACGGGAAAAGGGAGATTCCATAAACGAAGAAAGCTGATTACACAGGAAGACGGGAAGCCGTTTTAGAGTTTTGCTAGGGATACTGATTTTCACGCTCACCTTTTTTGTAACCACACTTCCTTCTTGTCTTCTTGTAATGTAAATTTACAATCTCGTCCTCTCAAGTGAGAGAGTATACATTAATTTTGTAAATTCACATCACAAAATGACCCCCAAAAAAAATGTGTGATTATGAAAAAGAGGAGTGTGAAAATCAATTACCTATTGCCAGATACACACAATTTACATACCTAAATACACAGACACTCAGTTTTCGAACTGTTAATCCATTAGGCAGCTGTGGAAATCAGTGAAGCAGACTTAGCATCACAAACTGAGGGTACTTCTTTCTTTGCGGCTCTTTTCTTAGAGAACTGCAGAATATGACATGCATTTGAGTCTCAAATAAAGAAATCCTGCAGCTCAAAAAGAGTGACAAAGTAAGATACAGTATAGCTGACAAGTACATCACACAAGAACTTGATTGAAGGAGAGAACTTACCAATATCATACACCATATCCACCAAATAGCCACCGAGTACAACAATACACATCAATCCCCTTCATCCAGATCATACATTACAAACACTAGAAGTTCCAACATTCATCATCCATGGCTAGAAGTTCACTGTGCGCCTTTCGTAAAGCAACTGTTAGATGATGATGTTTCCTTTGTGATTTTTGACCTTCTTCAACGACTTTCAAAAACTCGATCATCAAACTGTTCCTCATCAAGGTGGGAGAAATTTGTGGCCCTTGTATTTCATGCGCACCATGACGCATTGCATTCATTGTCCATCTTTGAAGAACATATCGTTGAGGAAGACAATCGACAACATTTTTTTTCACGAAAACTGTAAGAATGTGACGACAAACAATTCCAACAAATTCGAACATATGGCATGAACAAGTCGCTTTCTTTTCAACACCATCAAATACTACTTCGTACATTGGTTCTGGTTTACCATATGGCAATACTCTATACGTCTTTATTGTTCCTTCCTCCCGATATCTACATGCCTTGTGCTTTTGGCTTGAAAATAATTCTTCTTGGAATAACAAAAAACTTTTCCTAGAGTAAACTTTTGCTGCCTCTGCCTCAATTTTGTAACATGTCTTCAAAATTGCTTTGGCAGTTCTTGTTTCCACATCTCTTTCCTTTTCACTTTGGTATCTTTCATCCAAGGCTTTCTCGTACTGATGAACAAAGTCACTTACAAATGTACAAGAAGGGACAAAATCCTTGAAGAATCTGTGCATACTCTCGCTTCTTTTTGTTGTTAACATCCCGGCACAAAACATTGTCCGTAAGTAAGCTGGAACCCATTTTTCACGCTGCACGTACAAGTCTTTCAACCAGTCCACATCCCCTAGCGCATATTTTGCAATCAATTCTTTCCATTCATTTTCAAACTCTTCTATTGTGACCGTATCATGAATGCAATGGTCAAACTCCCCTTGAAACGAGGGATAGTTGATATATACATGAGTCAAAAGTTGAGGAGCTTTTCGCAAGACATGCCACATGCACAAACGGTGAGCAGTGTTAGGTAATACCTGAGCAATAGCCTCGGCCATGCCTTTGTCATCATCGGTTATGATAACCGATGGAGAACGTCCGCCCATTGCATCAAACCAAGCTTTAAATAGCCATACATAAGACTCTCTGGACTTATTGACAAGTAAAGCACACCCAAACATGACTGAGAGTTGATGATGATTGACTCCTACAAAAGGAGCAAAAGGCATATCATAGCGATTACTCAAGTATGTAGCATCAAAACAAACTACGTCACCAAAGTATTGGAACGCCAGCCTGGACCTTCCATCAACCCAAAAACAGTTTCCCATAGAATTATCTTCATCCCTTTGAACTGCATAAAAAAAATCCGGGTTCTCTGATTGGCTTTTTACGAAGAAGTTGTACATTCTTTGAGCATCTCCATCTTCCACAAGCTTCCTCCTTTTAATTCCCAAATAATTTAGAGCATCCTTTCTAGCACAACCAACATTAGGGTCAACACCAGATTCCCTTAACACGGACATAATCTTTGTGGGGGCTATTCCAGAAACATTAAGCACATCAAGAAGATTTTTCTGAGCACGGGTAATTTTTCTATGACCTGGAAGCAAAGGTGTACTTTCTGGAGAACATAGTTCATGATTGTGGTCAACTAAAAACTTGCTTACAACCCATTTTCCTTCATCTTTTCTCAAACGCATCAATGCTTTACATCCTATCATGGTCTCAGCACGATTTTCAAAATTCTTATACTTCTTGCGATAGCTCGGGCGATGATATCCTTCCCTACTACAAGAAAATTCCACTCCGATTAGTGACTTATCCTTATTAGACAGTCGAGTATGACTTTTCCGAATGCTAAACCCCTTCCGCCTTGCATATGCCTTGTAACAAGTCTCGGCATCTTCCAATTCATCAAACACCATGCCTTCACATGGCTCTACTGGACCGCTATATACAAAAGACTTGGCAGGTTGCAGTGTTTCATTTTGTATCAGGTCTAAAGCGTCTGGATCATCCACCGATTCTGGTTCCGAACAATCATTGCGCAAAACGATATCAGCAGCATTGCTGGATGATGCCATATCAAGTCTACAATACAAAGCTAGCGGGTTGTGAACCAAACACCCAAACAGAAATATAAAAGAAATAATTTCATACATTCTATCCAATTCAAAAGGAGATTTCATTTTTAAGAAAACAGCCATATTTTATGCTCTCAAGTCTCAACTACAAGAAGAGTATATTACATGGTACAGAATAAGAACATTTTAGCTATAAACTGCACAAAGAGAGCAGCAATATTATATTCCATAAGGGAATAAATGTTAATTCAACAAATCTGAATAAGGATGAATGACAATCAGATTTGATGAGGTACGTGTTCAGTTAATCTCACGTGATCATGCTAAAGGTCAGAAGATGCTAAAATTTTCAAGGACAAGAAAACCTAATCCCAAATCATGTTCAACTACATTCCATATCAAAGGATTGATCACACACGCACACAGAGAGGGAAAAAAACGCACTGAAATTAGTTAAATCCATAGTTGTCAGAAATCAGAATCGTACGATTCGTGATTTTGTATCGTACAATTCGGTGGGTAATCGATTCGAATAGGCTGCCTGAATCAGAAATAGTTGCGAATCATAAGTGAATTGATCCAAATCGGTGAATCATTCGATTCAAATAAATTTTCCGAAATTCATTTTTTATTCTTGTTTTGCTTCTTTTGTTGTTTGAAAAGCGTTCAAACTATTTTTTTAAGTTCTTTAGTAATGTTATATGTCAACTTTTGTCTATGTTATACGGATAGAAAATAAGAAAAGGTGATTTATTACTATAGTGAATCAAAAATGAGGAAGATAAAGGGAATATAACAACCCTATAGACCTTCTAAGAGTTTGTTTTGTACTTATAACACTTTTGTACGAAAAGAACCGTAAATAGGATTACGAATCTTGGTAGTTGCAATACAAGCATCTTGCCTTCTTCCTTTTTTTTTGATAAGTATGTACTTATATTAGAAACATGGCATTAAAGGAATGCTGCCCCGTATACAAAAAGGCCACCAACACAAAAAGGCCCTATACAACACCCCTATTTGAAAAAAAAAAGCTCAAACCAATCTAAAAATTGATCAATAGAGGGAGTACAATCTCCCTTGTCCTAACTATACAAACTACTAACCACAAAACTTTTGATTCTAAACGAAGGCTTTTCAACCCCTTCAAAGCACCTCGAATTCCTTTCACGCCATATAGTCCACTTCAAGCAAAAAGGGATCATGGCCCAAACACGTTTCCTTCTCTTGCCCACTCTAGCCCCGTTCCAAGCAATTAAGAGTTCCATAACATTCCTTGACTTGGCCCTTTACAAGCAGCTTACCTAATACTACACGTTATTATCAAATCATCATTTAGAAGAAGGTTTTTATTGATTTAGGCCTAAATCTTTCATTTGTAGTATATATTGTTGTTACCCTAATCAGTAAGCATACGTTTCTATGCATTATATAAGTCATGACCAAATCGAAGCGATTCACGATTCAAAAAATACCATTTCGATTCACGATTTGACAACTATGGATAAATCACAATCATGGGAATACATTAATCAAATTTGCAGAGGATCTATTGCAGTCACACTGCTGCTACTTTTTCTTTGACAGGGTGCAACAAACGAGGACCTCGATTTCTAATGAAATGGTATGACCAGCTTGAAAAGTCTAACTAATGCTTAAGCCCGAAATTCTTTTTCCGACAGTATAGCTTCACCCAAAATCTCCTTACTCGTGGTAACATGAGAACCTACTTCAATTGTATAATAAAACACGGGTAAGCATGCATTCTACCTTCAGTACTGTGATCATTGATAATAATTCCGACGTTTCACAACTATAATATTATTTTTTGATGCAAAATGCAACTGTTAAAGAGGTATTCGCCACCGTTCACTAAGGTTCAGAAATAACTACTGCCAGTCAGTAAACCAATTTATAGAAACCAAGCCTAGCTAATGTTCACTTCTCAATCCCCGGCCTCCTTGAATGCCATGAATTAACATATAACCCAGTCCATAATCTGTAAAAATGTGTTTTTAAGGCTTTATAATTATGGGTATAGGTAACAGGGTATGGAAAAACATAGAGACAACACTTGGTGAAGATGGCTCATGTAACAACTAAGGCATAAATGCACCAGAAGTGAAAATCAAGCCACAGTTTGACTCAGCCTTAATACTGGTACTCATTTGCAGGCAAGATATTCATGATGTCCTCTTATTAGCCATACGCATTACGCATCACTTAAGCTACAAAAAACTGCACCTAAATTCAACCCTAGAGACTGAAAGAACCTATGGCTTGCCAACTTAGGTACAAAGACTCAAGTTTCAAAAAGTATTATGCCAACAACTGGCATAACGGTTAAAGCAATATCCAGGACCTTGCAAGGTTGGGGTTCAATTCCAGCCTCAAAAGGTGTGCCTTAGAATAATGAAAAATCAGTATGATGCCCATGTCATCAGAAGTACCAGAAAGCCAAGAACAAAAATTAATCAAACACAACAAAGTGAACAAACTTACAAGCTAACATATTCTACTGGCTAACCGAAAATATTACTCAACCACAATGATAACCTAACAAGATCAGAAGAGCAGATCCACTTATAAGTTGAGATCCACGTGCACGTTCAGATACACGCAAAATGTTTCTCAACATGACGTTCAGTATAATTTCATTCCTTATTTTTGCATCTTGAGGTGAGGGAGAAATAAAGTATCTCTCATTAGATATCTTCCCATAACTATTTGTTAGCATGCTGAAATGTGTTGTGATCTACTGTGCGGGACTACATGTAGGTCGATACAGTAAAAGCTTAAAAATAGAGTACATGTCCGACAGGGATACGGCCGTAAAAATAGTGTTTTCATATTTAGAGGTAGGTGTTACATATAGTAAGTATTCATAAAATTAAGGAAATAGTGACATGACTTAATTAAAGAGAAAAAAGGTAAGACTTAATCCAAAACTAATCCCGCTATTCAATGCCAAACTTAAGGTACATATAAGATTCAAATGTCATTATACTAACTTTTTTTTTTATACAAGTTCAAATGCCATTATACTAACCAAATAATAGACCAAAATCTTGATTCTAGGAGCATGCTATGCATAGGAAAAAGTCTTGTGCAGCTTCATTTTTACGTAAAACAAAATACTATTTGGGATGTGGTACGACTTAGGTATATATTGGAAAACGCCAGAGGTACGCCAAAAACAATGCAAAAAAAACATCGGTAAGTGTTTCATTTACCCACTATGCATGCAGAAGTACCATGCACAAGTACCAACACCTGGTACGTTACGGGTACTAGTATGGCATGGTTTTAGAAGTACCCATAGGTTGTGATGCATTGGACTATCATCCCAACACCCCGAGGCCCAAATGCTTCTCCATGCAGCAATGCAGAAAGGCCAATGCATTGATTCTATAAAGAACTTATGCCCAGTTTTTCAATAAACTACAAATGGAACGTACTGACAGCAAGGTAAAAAACTTATCCCAACTCTAAAAGGAGAAAAACTTGCTATCACATAATTCAATTCAAGAAGGATATGTCTCATAAGTCATCCTCCGAGTTCTAATAACAAAAAGGTGAAAAAAAATGCTAAAAGCCAATTTGTTCATAATAACATATCAGGTACCAAACGCACTCTAAGTTCATAATATTCTTTGTCTATATTCTAACCAACTGGGCTGACTATGAGTACTAGAAAGTAGAAACTAAGGTCACTCGCACAAAATCATATTAACCAATCAGCGCACAAACCCACTTCTTTTATGAGGTATGCATATGATAGCACATAACAGGCATAATAATGCCAAAACACAAAGTTAATCTGTAAAGGTGTTTCTCACAAAAATCCTTATCAAGTACAACATGCACAGCAATTTCCAATTAATATCACAGCCATCGGAACCCCAAGAGGTTTGGCCAAGTGGGCATGAGAAAGCAATATTGCAATAAGTGTTTATCCTCCATGAGGTCGCATGTTCAAATCCCACAGAGGCCGCATACCAAACCTTTGGGGCCACGAGGATTTGCCCGGTCGTTAACTTCAAGGCCCCAGAATTAATCGAGGTGCGCACAAGTTGGCCCGGACATCCGGTTATCAAAAAAATATCACAATTTACAGCCTTTGGACTAGTGGTACAGTGACGGAGATAACCACACTTTTCTAAACAAACACATCTTTCTGTCACTTCCTACCATTCTCTTGCTAATCAAACCCACCCTTAGAATTTCGCACTCACGTACTCTCTTTATCCATCTTTCCCCTTCACAAGTTCCAAGCACGCCCTAATTACGAATCCTAGCAAGGACCTCAACCCCAAACAATCGAATCCTCGCACAAAAGGCCATATTCTCGAAGAGACATTGATTGGCTACAACACCAACCCGCGAGTGCCAGTAGTTGTACATGTGGGAGGGGCTGTTAGAAGTTGGGCCCGCTTTTTTTGGTGTCGTTACGTCATGTACATGTATTCGGTCTTCAATTTGGATGTTCCTGCTCGTGCCCAGAGAGAGAACGGGCACAAATCCCCCTCCCCCCGTTCTACCGTCCAAAACAGGCCGGCCATTCTAAGTTCCGGGGTTGAGTCGGATAGGACCAGACCAGAATCGGATCTGATCTTAGATTCGAGTTCTGGTGCCCTACCGCGTCCGGACCGGAAAAGAGAGGGACAGCAAACCTCCTAATCGACACAACCAGAAACCCCAAAACGCACGGAGAAAGTGACGTGCAGTTAAAAGAAGCTGAAAGTAAAATGCTAACATTTGCAACTAAAGATTTTGAACCAAATTCAATTTATTCTCTCAAAGAAATCACGAGTGTTCAGAGAAATGATCGAACCTGGATCGAACGAGTGCGAGTGAGAAGGCTGGGTTCGGGAATCCTTCAGGCACACGATCGTGGACTGAAAAGGTTATGAGAGAACTTTAGAACCCTAGAAAGTATAGGAGAGCGCCAAATCAAAGACAGGGGGAAGGGTAGGCGGTAGGCCTATTTCGATAGTGTAAATTTCACTGGCCTCCCTGAGGCTGGGTTCGTGAATCCTTGCAGTGTGTTTTATTAATGGTAGGTACGTACTTGTATTAAATTGTATTTTTTCCATTTTTTGGGTGCTGGTGTATGGTGTGATGATATTTGTTGAGTATTGTTTGAATTATAATTATTCTACTATCACATTTATTTATACACTCATTTACATATCTACACTCACAATAAAAGTGGTCCCACACATATTGAATGTGTAGTGTGTGTAGGCTCCATCCTTATTGTAAGTGTGGATGCGTAAATAGGTGTGTAAATGGTGCGGTAGTAAAAGGATTGTTTAAATTAAAGTTGGGACAGAAGAAATTCGTATATTGTGCAGAACAACGTTTCCATATAAATTCCGGTTGACATATTTCCGGCATCGTGGCATTGAGTTAAGGTGGTTTACTTTTTCTACTTGGGTCAAATCAAAATTAAGTGCGACGCACAAATTTAATTTGGTTCTCTTTTTTTTCAACCAAAAATTTGTGTGAAATAACTGTGTGAAGGAACAAAAGGTTCACGGTGCAGCCACGGTTAAGATTGTAGATGTTGAGATCGGTTCGGTAACCATAAAAATTACACTCCAGTAATTAGGCATTTGACGTATACTGTATTACGGAGTATTGCTTTTTTCAGTTACTTATATTCACTTTTTGTACAGACTACAGCGAGAACACAATGTTAAATGCGAGGACACCTCCACGGGTGTGCCGAATTTTTAGAGCATCTCCAACCCATGACTCTTCATTTCTTCATCTTAGAGACTCAAAAAACTATATTTTATTCAAAATTTGAATTTAGAAAATATTACTATTCACATACATTCCAACCACAAATCTCCATTCCGATCTCTATATTTCAAAAATCCACATTTATTTTTCAAACTCATGTTTCCCTCCAAATACTAAATACTAGTATTTTTTTTTTCAAATGTTGACAAAATATATTCAATAGTGGTCTCATTTTGTAGATATTGTCAATATGTGTTGAACAATTCCAGATTTATATACATCGGAACAATATAATTTATGATATACATACGTTTTTGAGAGATGCTACATACACTACCATCCATCCACTACACCATCCACTACATCTTTTGTGGGGCTTATTCTGGGTCCCAAAAAAATATAGAAAAATGTCCATAAATTTTAGAATAATATTTTATGAAGTCCTGTAAAAAATCAGCTCCAACGGATATCGGTAAGTATTATTTCTTGATTTGTAGGGGTGAAACTGCTCAACTGTTCAATTTCGCCCCTACGAATCAAGAAATAATACTTATCGATATTTGTTGAAGCTGATTTTTTACAGGGCTCCATAATATATTATTTTAAAATTTATGAACATTTTTCTGTATTTTTTTGGGACTCAAGGTGGGCTCTACAAAAAATGTAGTGGATGGTGTAATGATTAAAGGTAGTGTACCTAGACTTAATGTAAGTTTTTTATATAGAGATCATTCTCTATTTGTTGCAAACATCTCTGTATATAGAGAACCAAATTTGGGCCATACGTACCAACGGCCACGAGGGGTTCACTTTGGGCATTACAGGAATAATTCGAGACATTCAATGATTTAAAATAAATTTGAGTGGGCTAATGAAAAATCAGTTCAATCTCATATGTGTAGGTTCTAGATCTAATCTTCTATTTTTTTATTTAGTTTTCGAGTTTGTGAAAAAAATGAAAGATTGGATCGAGCACTTACATATATCAGATTTAGCTAATTTTTCTCATGACCCACTCAATTTTTGTTTTTAAATTATTGAATGGATCGGATTATCCATGTGGGCCCCCGTGTGACCGTCGGTCCACCAAATCGGTGGCTGGCGTGGGTTTCCGTTGCAAGGTACATTCTATCCCCACATTATGCTACGAGCCTACGAGACGATAAGGTCTACGGGTGGGAATTACGGACTCAGATCCCATCAAGAGAAAGCTTTCCTCCATTCCCGTCTTGTTTTGGCCTTTTGTTGGGTGTTTTAGGGACTACAATAATAATTGAAACTGTTGAATTTCTAGAGCTCGTCGAGAACAAAGACCAAGACAAAAATCACGCTGATTGGATATCTTTTGGCATAATTTCAAAATGCATTAAGTTTGCAATCATGTGTTGCACACATTTTTTTAAACAGGATTAATGGATTCTGAAATTGTATGAAACATTATATGATCAACGTGATTATTGGCGTGGTCGTTGTTATCGACAATTTCTAAAAAGTCAACTGTTCCGATCAATGTTGTTGGCCTGGTAAGAGCACGCAAAGTACCAAAACTAGACTAGACTGGAATTTGGAGTACGTAACTATAGGGTTGAAAAAAAAGTAGGACCAGTGGGTCATTATAAAATTGTCAAAATAAAATCAAACAGAATGAGGCGGGAAATTAAATACTATGTACTTTCCAAGACCAAAACCCTAGATAGTCGGAGGAAATGCGGCGATGGAGGCTGCTCAGAATCTTTTGGAAGCTATGCAGCAGGCTACTGACGCCGATCGTCTCGTCTACGACGGCGGCCAGTGTTCGATATGCCTCCATCAGTATGGGCTTGGGGACATGATCTGCTTCTTTGTTCAATGTCTGCAGCATGTACACCATGTTTGTCAACAAAACTGGCACGGTCAAAACTGTCCCAACTGCAACTTGCCATTCAACGCTTTAACGGTCTATGCTATCCATCTCGACTTGAGCTACACAAGGAATGAACCAGAAGACCTTAATCCAAGGGCAGAACCAAGAATTGATTCTACCCCGAGCTAACCCAAAACCAATGTTTTCAATTATATAGATCGTATCGGGATACGTATCACATATTTTAAGATACGTTTTTTGGAAGAGTAAGAATTTCTATTGTTCAGTTGAACAAGATTTTTGAAAAAGAGAGAATACTAAAGACAAGAGTGGGGAATGAGACACTTGAACTCAACCTTTTTTTTTCGGGTTGATACAAAATAGCTAGAACTCATTCCTATTTATACTACTCCATAGAAGACTCTAGTACAAAGATATTTTCATACACGATAAAACTTTGAGGTAATTCTAGAATTACACATGTGACTAATTTTCACAAAAAAATTCTAGATATTTTGCAAGGATATTCTAGAGTTTCTAAGGCTAGACATTTTAGAGTTTCTAAAAACTAGATACCATTTATATCTTCTTCAATAATTTCTTCTATCTTTGGGTTTTGTCAATTGGATTTGTTTGGACTTAACTTTCTTGTGTCAAATACTAAATTTAGTTTATGCTTCAACAACGTTAATCATAATTAATAGACAATTAAAAAGTAGATACACCTAATGCTACCAACAAATTATGCTTACATTTAAAAAAAATTAAGATGCAAAATATCAAGTCTCTCAATTGGGATCTATTACATTAAAGTTTTATGTACCCTTTGTTAGGGAAAGAAAAGTCAAACAAAATACAATCAAAGTATGGTTCTTTCTTCTATACAAGCCATACATTAAGGTTGAATGTCTATCAAATGGTTTGAATGATTTCATAATTAGATCAAATAACTTAGATTAATGCATTTGGGGTTCCACTTCTTGAAATAAGGTCCAACTTTGTCCAAATAAAAAATCAGACGATATGTAGCGAATTAGGATACGCGGTCATATAGGTGTAATTTCTATACAAAAAGGATACAGGGTGAATATGTATCGTTCTCTGAATGAGACGATATAAATCGTAGGTACGTATCATGTATTGTAGGTATTTAACAACTATAGGTAAAATAGTGTATATAATATGCAATCTCTAATAAATAAGGTTTGTAATCCAATCCATACACCGCGCGTATGGCTAGTATCATCATACCATTGACCTTACATATTGTGAATGTTCAGATTGTAACTAGTGTGAACATTGGATATCTATTTCTTAGGAGTTAATATAGTGGTGTCTTTAAATGCATAATATGAAAAAGTCGCTCTCTTAAAAATTCTTGGACATCAACAAATCTCAAAAAAATACTTCAGATTTTTTGTTGTTATTACATTATAATTTGAACCTAAAAAATAATATTGTAAGAACCAAAAATTTAAAATTTAAGCACACCAGCCAGTATTTTGCATGACTGCATCAACTAAATCAGTAAAAATTTAAGCACATAGGCCAGTGCTCTGCATTTAACAATATAAGAGCAAATTTAAGCACACCAGCCAGCGCTTTGCATAATAAGAAAATACTTACGGATCTGAAGCCTCGCAATTCGACGCACTTGAATAGCATTTCTGCTCAAACGTAAAAATAAATAAACCAGATGAGAGATTAAAGAAATTCTAGTTTTCCTCATCAATGAGAGATTCAAGAATTTTAATAGTAGCATGTTTACCTTGTTGGAGACCAGGATAATTTCCAACTTCATTAAGAGTGCTGGACTCTAAGATTGAAGAATGAAAGCCCAATTTTTTGGTTTAGCATAAACCTTAGATGTCAGTCTTTCGCTTGATTTGGAAGATGGTAGTTTAATGAACCTATTTTGATCGACATCTTGATCAACGGGTAGCTTGAAGTCGCTTTTCAGGGCTTTTCATGTGGCACTCGAATAAAAAGATTGAACATCATGAGGTTTCATGAAATTCCTTGAGTCAATTTAACTAGGTTTTCAGTTCTGAACAATCAATAATTAAGAACCCCAACCCTTGACAATAGTAAAGAGGGAGAGTACAAGAGAGAAAGTAGAAAGAAAGAACGTAGGAAAGAAGGAGAGAAAATAGGTTGGTGAAATGGGTTGGGCTAAAAAAAAATTGAATTGAACAAAACTTGTACATATACTCCAGTAGTTTTTTTTTTTTTTCTCAAAGTGGCCTAGGCTATAGCCCACCTTAGACCTCAAGTACTTCCGCCCTTGCCTTAATCCAATGTTTCACTACCCCAATCAGGTTGCTGTCGCTGCGGATGAGCCAAATGATCAGGAGCCGGAGGCGGGCGAACAATGGCAGATGTGGTTGTTGTATGTGCTTATTTTCCCTTTTTATTAACTAAGGAATTAGTTGTGACTTGTGAGTGCTGGTTGTGGTTACCGTTTAAATGAATCGCTTCTTGGTTTTACGTTTATCTGTGTGGATTGCACTCCAGGCATGTGTTTTTGGCTTAACTTATCTTCTATTATGTGAGTTGTAGTCATACATTCATTTACTTGAAATGAAAGTTTGGTTTGGTACTTGATTTTATTTTAGGAATTGAGCATTAAGCTTGCGGTTACTATGAGAATAGTTGAGTGGATTGGTCGTTAAGAGATACGTTTGAGTCGGTTTGTCTTCTTACTGTGTGCTCTGTGGTCATGGTTTCATTTGCTTTGAAAATATCTGTAACGGCCCTAATTTTCAGTCAATAAAAATTTCGTTAAATATTTGAATTTTTCTTTTAAATTACTTAGATTGCTTTTAATATTTCCTTTTAAATTCTCATAATTTGTCTTAATTACACTTTAGCCTTTCATAGATCGTTTCTTGACTTTTAAGCCCTACTTAGCAAGTCTAGTTAGCTTCTAACTAACTTGTTGGAGAAATCAAATTAGGAAGTCACCTAGTTACATTTCCCTAACCATAGATGGACCTTTTTGCCCATCTTTGAACCTTGTGAACCTTTTAAACCCTAGACTTGAAAATTTATTAATTATTTTCTTTTATTATTTTGGTTTTCTTTTTTATCCATTGGACAATAAAAGTTAGGAGAACTTTTATTTATTGGATAATAGAAACCCCATTTTTTATATTAAAAGTGTTCCTTGATGGATTTGTTCAAGTACTAATATTGATAAAAAATAGAATTTTATAATTGTTTAAAAGGACATTTTGATTATTTTAGTATAAAAGCTTCTTAATTACTTTTGTCCATTGGACAATAAATACTAGGGATTTTATTATCCATTGGATAATAGCTCCAATCTTCCATCAAGTACTAGGATTTTCTAAATTATTATTTCCTAGATTTCCCATGTGCTTATATACATTAAAATATATGGGTAAATCAAATCCCTAGATTTCTAAAGTACTTTAATAATACTTAAGTACTAGTACTTTTTGTATTATAATAATAAAGGAATCCTAACCTTATATTCTATTAGATACTAGGTACTTATTTATATATTTAAATATTAGACATGTGTACTTATATATCATATTATATAAATACCCTAGATTTGTCAAGTACTTAATCTATTTGTTTAATATGACCATGTGCCTAATTAGATTTCTTTAATGAGATATTTGATTTAGGAAATCTTGTACTTTGTACCCTTATATACTTAGTCTTACATATATATATATATATATATATATATATATATATAGAGGAATTTTCAAGTGAGGGATCCCTCATTTTAACAAAATGAGGGACTTTCATTTCCCGATCAAATTTTGAAAATCCGAACCGTTCAATGTGTGCAGAGCGCAATTTTAAGGGTCCCCGCGAGAAATCAGCGAAAAAAATGACCGGAAAGGGCGTCATCCGAGCAGTTTTTTTTGAACCGTTCAATGAAAACTGTTCGGATGAAGCCCTTCCCGGTCATTTTTTTTGCTGATTTCTCTCAGCGACCCTTAAAATCACGTTCTGATCACTTTGAGCGGCTCGGATCATCGAAATTCAATCGGGAAGGGGAGTCCCGCATTTTAATAAAATGAGAGATCCTTCACCGGAACCTAACTCTCTCTCTCTCTCTCTCTCTCTCTCTCTCTCTATATATATATATATATATATGGTACAAGAGAGAGGGAGATTTGTTGTACAAGTCACCTTAGATTTTTTTCCACCAAAATCTTTCCAAATCACATCCATAGTACAAATCTAGTCATTCATGGCCTTTTATCCATTGGACAATAATTGTTAGGGAAAATTTTACCCATTGGGTAATAGCCAAGGTTTTGGCTATAAATAGAACCACCCTCATGCCATTTCAACTCACACCTTCACTTCTTGCTCTCACTTCTCTTTAGAAATTTTAAGTGTTCTTACTTCAAAAGTTCTTGTTTTCTTGAGAGTTCTTGAGAGAAACCACCAAACCACTTCCAAAACCACTTCTAGATCTTTAAAGCAGCATAGTTAAAGTTAGCTAGTTATTTCTAGGAAGAGAAAAGATCATCACTCTTCCTTTCGAAGCAATCCGGCGCCGTTACACCGCCGAATCACAAAATCGACGACTGATTCTCCCTAGCCGACTACCGCCAAGAAGTAAGGTAGGAATCCTAGTCCACCAACTCTATGTATTGTATAAGATCGTATGTTGGAGAATAGAACGTCATTAAGAAGTAAACTTTGATCATTCTTTCTAAAATAGATAAGGTTATCTTTTGTTGAAAATGTTGAAAATGCATGATTTATGTTCGCTCATGGCGTTTCAAGCATGCTAAGTAGTTTGGAGTTGGATGATCTTGTTAGATTACCATGAATGATTCATGCTTACTTTGTCCTACCGCGGAGTCTTTGCATGTAAACGAGACAAGAGAACCGAGAAAGTAGAAACATGGCACCTAGGGTGTGGTTAATGAAAGGAAATGTTTTTCGAGGAAGGAAATATTTTGAAACTATATTATGACCGGTTTTGGTGGCATAATGTGAGTTGGTTGTGTGTGTTCCAATGGAGATCCGGAAATGCGGAACCATTGTGAGGTTGTGTGTGTTCTAATGGGAATCCAGAATAGCGAAACCATTGTGAGGTTGTGTGCGTTCCCATGGGAACCCGGAACGGCGGAACCATGGTGAGAAATGGCTTGGTTATCCGCGGTACGGAGCCAATGCAATTGTGTGCCAATGGAAACCTAGCGCGGCGGAACCATTATGAGGATACTCAGGAACCCGGCACGGCGGAACCGAGGTTGGGTGAGTTAAACAAATGATTTTGAAAGGTTGATTTGTATATGAAAATGTTGACATGGTCTACGATGAGTCGCGTAGGAGAAACACGTAAATCTTGAACACCAACGATAGTTGATTAACGAATGTAGATGTGTGATTGCTAGTGTTGTTGTAAATGATTTACTGTTGTAAGGTTGGTGGGTAAGGATTTCCTATTGAGCGTTGTAGCTCACGGTGTTACATTTTAGTGACCCTAACATATTATATTGATGGTGACGCCGGTATAATGTGTCAGACCTCATAGATGAACAGGGTGAGATGTACACCTTGGAGGCCTTCGGAGTCGAGGAGCTAGCTAGGATGGAGGAAGAAGCGGAGCAGTAGATAGGAACCCTAGTTCCCTCCGTTATTTGAATAAAAGTACTTTTGTAAGGTTTATGATGTAATAATGAGCCAGACTCACTTCGTTTTTATAATAAAATGTCTCATTTAACAGACCCAAAATTCGGGGCGTTACAATATCACTGAATTATGACAGTATCTGCTATTTTCCCGAATGATAAATTCTTTGTTCTTGTAATTATTCTCAGACAACTAGTGCTAGGTCATAAATTTCTCTTTGAAGTTTGTAAAGACCCTGTATTTTTAATAAATAATTATAATTACCCAAATATATATATATATATTATTTTGCACGTTAGTTATTTAATGCGAAAATTAGTTATGTCGTCACACTAATTTTATTTCTAAAATCAATTGTGCGCGCGCATGTCCGACGAGTTAATTCTTTAATACGTGCGTGTGTGTACACTGGATCATTTCACCCGAACCTTAATCTAACTAAATCCCAAACTAGAATCCTAACCCAACTATTACCAAACTAACACTCTACCCTCACCTCACATCTCCCGCTCCTTTCTTCTTTTCAGCCGAAAATCCCACCCTCTCCCCTGCAAAAAAATCAGAATTCCCACTCCCCCACCATACCTCCTATCCCATCCATCACACAATTATCCATTGGGTAAAACACTACATTCAAAAATCCAATCTATTAAACAAATCCCCTCCCATTTTTGTGTCTCTGTTTTCCCACCAACTTTCGGCAGAGAGAGAGAGAGAGAGCAAGCAGCCATTGTCGCCACCTCCCACAGCCAGCCGGTCGCACCACCATCATCCTCGCCAACTCCACCACCTCTCGGCCTACCTCCATCACCACCCCGAACTCCCCTCCTTACCAACCGGAACTCACTACCACCAACCGAGCACCACCAGTCAGCACCCCCGCCACCTCCAGCCGCCGCTCATCCTCTCACCCCGAGCTCCGACCCGCTCCGAACTCTCTCCGATCCCTGTTTCGCTAGACGAGAGGTAGACCGAAACTCACCTCCCTACGTATATATCATGCTCTATATTGATTTTTTTCGTTCAGTGTGATTGTATTCGGACCCGACGTCACGGGTCGAGTCCGGGCCAGAAGCCACTGCGTGGAACCGCTGCCTCTGTTTTTGTTTTCTTTCCTTTCCAGCACACCGCTGCCTCTGTTTTTGTTTTTCTTTTTAAAAGAAAAGGAAAGAAAAGAAAGACAGCCTGGAGAAATTAAAAAGATTATAGAATAATTATTGTCTAACCCCTCGAGTTAGATTAGTTTGTAAATTCCACCATTGGGTTTGAATAGCTTCGAAAACCACCCTAGAGAATATGAAATAATAATATAAGTCCCTAAGTTAAATATTTTCGGTTTGATGTTAGTTTAATAGCATGATTAATATATTCAAATGATAAATTCTATGGTATGATAAATTTTATCGCATGAGTAGATTTATCGCATGATTGGTTTTCATCGTAGAATTAACTATTGTAGCATGTTTACATGTTTCGTAGAAGTAATAAATTGTGTGAAATATTGTTGGATTGATAGATTGGACAATTAGGTTCCCGGGGTTGGTTGCGAGGTGTGGATTTAACTTATTAGACGTGAGAATAGGATTAATGGAAAAGATAATAAAGTGAGAAGCTGAGATTTGGATTCCGAGCTTGGAACCCGTGGTGATGTATTGATTGGAAATTGATTGGTGGTGAGTTTGTGAATTGTTGGTTTACGAAACCCTGGGTACGGCATGGTGTGATCGACTCTCGGATATTGGGACGGGTCATAAGGGTGGTATTGTGCTTGTGTCACAAACCGGGACAGAGTGTGCTCGCGTGCGCACCCGGGAAGTTTTATCCGAACTTATGGTCGCGGATGGGATACCTGAGTACATAACTTAGGTATCTTTCATCCGGATCTGGAAAAGGGGAGTTGGACCACACCAGTGTCTTGTGGCAGAGGTTATGGGTAGGAACGGATTTGTGGATAAGATCCGAGATTTCACATAGGTTAAAGGATAGTAATGAAAGAAAAGTTGATTGTTCTCTTTTAATGTTATTATTAATGAATGTCAATTATATTCTTATTGTTTGTAAGTTATGGGTTCGGGTGGGTTTTGGCTACTGAGCGTAATCGCTCACGGTACTATGTTGCCCTGGTAACTCGAACGCCAGGTACTGAAGACGGAACGGAAGTGCCGTTCGAGCAGCCTGACTTCAACCCTACTACGGATGGAGGCGAGGAACCCTGGTTGCCGTATGCTTAGATGCTCTGGCAGAAAATTGGTCCTTGATTTTGAAAGCTTAAGCGTTTAAATTTGGAAAGTGAAATTACTTGACTTATTCGAAACTTTAAACTTAATTCGATATGGTTGTAATATTCTGACGTATGCATTTGGAATGACTGACGCAGTAAATCGGATTAATCCTTTGAGAAAATTGTCTATTAATATTTTCTTAACGTTTCCGAAATTCGGGGCGTTACAACTTGGTATCAGAGCCTAGGTTTAACGATAATCGCGAGGACGTGAGTAATGGGTAGAAGTAAGCGCGGGGATTTTTAGTATTGGTAGCTAAGCATACCATATATTCACTATCAACACGCTCCTTTAAAATTATCAATTTCTTAGAATATTTTACTAATAAAACTTAAATTTTTTTAAAAATGTAGGATGTCGAGCCATTCATCATCACCAAAGTCGGAATCGGGCGACCTGAGCTTTGACACCTACGGAAGATGGAGGCAGAGAGGACGTCATATCATGCCCCGAGATGCGCGTCAACTTCAGGGAAAACTCAAATGGCAAGCAGAGAAGAGCATTATGTGGGACATCAAAAAAGTGCACGAAGACTCCCCGAACTACTCCCTGGAGAAGCAGAAGCTGCTGGTAGACTATCGCCTCAAGAACCACGGCCTGAAGTACAAGGAAGCTCGAAAGATTATTGCCAACGATGAGCAGTATGAGCGCCTGAGGGCAGAGGCCCTAGCTCAGCCTTATGTGTCTTATCGACCACCATCACCAGAAAGTGTGGGGTCTTACATCGTTGGTCCATCTTCACTGCCAGATTCACCTGGACAAACTTACCCACCACCCGCGTCAGCACCTCCGATTTATATCGACATATCTTCGGACTCAGAGGATGAGGACCCAGAGGAGCCACCGATGGACGATTCAGACTAGAGTACTGTAGTACTTGTCAGCGAACCCTAGTTACAGTATTAAGAAGGGAAGGGTCGCTGTACTTTTGGTAGCACTCTTTGGTTCATGGTAGCAGTGCTAGTAGTAGGATTTCTTGTAGTACTCTTTTTGATGATGGTAGTGCTAGTAGTATGATTTCCTTTATGTATTGATATGATGTCGAGATCTATGATTGCACTCTTTTGACTACTAATGGAATGATATTTCAGTTTCAGTATGGTGTATTTATTTATTTTGCCTTGAATAAAAATTTTATGCAAACGGGCCACCTAACTAGAAACCCCTTTTTGACTTTCGAATTCGACTAATGTAAATGGTGGGGACACGAAATGGTAACGGCAGTAACAACAACAACCATAATAACAACTCGGGTGGGAACAACAATAATGGAGACACAAATCAGAATGTAGCGACCGCCCTAGAGAATGTGGCCCAGATACTCCAGAACCTTGTCGCTAACCCGCGAGGACCTCAGCCTCGAGCAGCCCCGGACCGTACCCAGCTGTTCGCTGAGTTCAGGAAGCAGAGACCTCCAACCTTCCATGGAGCACCTGACCCATTTGCTGCTAACGCATGGATCCGACAAGTCAAGAAGATGTTGGACACGATGGGAGTTCTGCGAGGAGCTGATCAAGTGGCTCTGGCCACGTATCAACTAGAAGGAGAGGTTGACTATTGGTGGGAGGCCATCAAGCCCAGTTTGAACCTCACGACCATTACCTGGACGCAGTTTGAGACGGTTTTTCTGAATAAGTATTTCCCAACCCCGTTGAAGGATGAGATGGCGCAGCAATTTCTGGCACTAAAACAAGGAAACATGACCGTGACTCAGTACATGGCACGTTTTGAGGAGCTATCCCATTATGCGACAGAATACCTTCCCAATGATGCTACTAGAGCAAGGAGATTTGAATGGGGATTGGAGCACGCTCTCAGAATTCAAGTAGTTGGGATGCGATTGCAGACTTACACAGAGGTGGTAGAGACCACATTGATCAATGAAAGAGAGATCAATGACTCGATCAGGGTTTCGAATTAGAGGAAAGCAGCACCAACATCTGGAGGGCCGATCCGCAATAACAGTCAGGGGTATGTCGCACCCAAACCGTACAATCGGAACAACCAACCGTGGAGAAGCAATAACCAGAATCGAGGATCGAACCAAGGACCATATCAGAATCAGCAGCAGAACAAAGCACCTGGGGGGGTAAGGTGCTTCCACTGTAATCAAGAGGGACACATCAAGCGCCACTGCCCGCAGCTAGTAGGATCTGGAAGCTCAGGATATGGGGGACAACAGCAACAATCGTATCAGGGGAGACCAGCTGGGCAAGGAAATCAGTACCAGGGAAACCCTAACCACCAGAAGCTAGGTTGGAACCCACAACAACAACAGCGCCAGTTTCAAAATCAGGGAATGAGGAAGGGACCGGAAGGTCAGAACCAGCAAGTTGGGGGACGAGTGTTTGCGCTACAGGGAGAAGAAGAAGCATACGACCCTGCAGTCATTCAAGGTAACCTCCTACTTTTCAACACTTGTGTACGAGCGTTATTTGATTCTGGTGCATCACATTCGTTTATATCTGCTGCCTGCGCTAATACGTTAGGATTAGAATCCGAGCATTTAGAGTCGTCGATGAGAGTCACTTCACCGTTAGGAGGTCAGATTCCAGTGAGTTCGATATGCAGATCTTGTGAGATAGAAGTGTCTGATATACGTTTGACCTGCGACCTCCGTATTATTGAAATGGTGGATTTCGACGTAATTTTGGGAATGGATTGGTTATCTGCCCATCGTGCTGTGATTGATTGCCACCGGAAGATCGTAACAGCCTACTCTCCAGGTGGGCTATGTTTCCGTTTTAAGAGGGATAGACAGAATCTTGCCTTATCAGCACCACAATCGAAGTGGAAAGATAAGCTATCAGGATGGTTGGCGAGCCTCATGCTTGGGGAAGAGGATCGCATGGAATTGGGACTACCGCGGATCATTTGTGAATACGCAGATTTATTTCCTGACGAGTTGCCTGGACTACCGCCGCGAAGAGAGTTGGATTTTACCATCGAGCTACAACTAGGGACTGCGCCTATCTCCATGGCACCATTTCGCATGGCACCTGCGGAACTGCAGGAACTGAAGGTTCAACTTGAAGAGTTATTAGAGAAAGGTTTTATCCGACCGAGCACATCGCCATGGGGAGCGCCTGCGCTCTTTGTCAAGAAGAAGGAAGGAACTCTTCGACTCTGTATTGACTACCGTCAACTCAATCGAGTCACGATCAAAAATCGCTACCCCCTCCCAAGGATAGATGATTTGTTCGATCAATTGAGAGGATCGACTTGTTTCTCAAAAATCGATTTACGCTCGGGATACCATCAGCTGCGTGTCCGAGATAGTGACATCGATAAGACTGCATTCAGAACTCGCTACGGACATTACGAGTTTGTTGTGATGCCATTTGGATTGACCAACGCACCTGCCGTATTTATGTGTTTAATGAATAAGATCTTCACGCCGTACCTCGACCAATTTGTTGTGGTGTTCATCGATGACATATTGGTATATTCCCAATCGGAGCAAGACCACGAGGAGAACTTAAGGATAGTTCTACAAGTGTTAAGGGAGAACAAGTTGTATGCTAAGGCAAGTAAATGTGAATTCTGGATGAAAGAAGTGAAATTCCTTGGTCATGTTGTGTCGGAAAAAGGAATTTCGGTGGACAGAAGTAAGGTGGAAGCAGTCATGGATTGGAAGCAACCGAAAACGGTATTCGAGATCCGAAGTTTCCTTGGGTTAGCCGGATACTATAGGAGGTTCATTCAAGACTTTTCCACGCTAGCCAAGCCGATGACTAGATTGACGCAGAAAGGTGTCAAGTTTGACTGGAATGAGGCTTGCGAAAAGTCGTTTCAGGAGCTCAAAAGAAGATTGACTAGCGCGCCCATATTGACCGTACCAGAGAGGAACGTGGGTTATGCAGTGTATTGCGATGCTTCTAAAGAGGGTCTGGGATGTGTGCTGATGCAAAACAGGAAGGTTATTGCCTATGGATCACGACAGCTGAAACCGCATGAGAAGAACTACCCGACGCATGATTTGGAACTCGCTGCAGTTGTTTATGCTCTCAAGTCCTGGCGCCACTACCTCTATGGAGAGCAATTCGAGGTTTTCACTGATCATAAGAGCCTCAAGTACTTATTCACTCAGAGGGAGCTAAATCTAAGACAGAGGAGATGGATGGAATACTTAGAGGATTATGATTTCACGTTGTCTTATCACCCAAGCAAGGCCAATGTTGTGGCAGATGCCCTTAGTCGCAAGACGAGGGGACAGTTAGCTAGACTAGCTATGAAAGAATGGGAGATGGTGGAAACTCTCAACGAATTTCAATTACAGCCAGCCAATAGCGAAGGAGGAGCTTGCTTGTTTGCCATAGTCGCCACACTAGCATTGCACCGAGAGATTCTTATAGTGCAGACCTTCGATCAGGAATGCGACTTCATCAGGTACCAATTGGCAACAGGAAAAGCCGCAACAGGATGGACAATCCACGCCGATAAGAGCCTCAGATTTCGAGATCGAATTTTTGTACCTGATATGAATACCCTACGGGAAGCCGTTCTGAGGGAGTTTCATCAATCAAACTTTGCCGTGCACCCTGGAGGGAACAAGATGTATCAGAGCCTTCGTAGACTATACTGGTGGGGAGGAATCAAGAATGACGTAGCCAAGTACGTATCCACGTGTCTCACGTGCCAGCAAGTGAAAGCTGAACACCAGAAGCCAGGAGGGACCCTTCAGCCATTACCAATTCCAGGATGGAAGTGGGAGCGTATCACTATGGACTTCGTGACAGAATTGCCTAGGTCAGTCAAGAAGAACACCGCTATTTGGGTAATTGTGGATCGACTAACCAAATTTGCTCACTTCTTACCCGTTCGTATGACTGATACCATGGAATTTTTCAGCAGGCTCTACATCAATGAAATCATTCGATTGCACGGAGTGCCGGTATCTATAGTTTCTGATCGAGACCCTCGTTTCACCTCCAACTTTTGGGGAAGCTTACAGAAAGCACTGGGAACAGATATCCGCCTAAGTACAGCTTTTCACCCTCAAACTGATGGACAGTCTGAGAGGACGATTCAAACCTTGGAGGACATGCTCCGAGCTTGTGTGTTGGATTTTGAAGGAAGTTGGGAGAGACACCTACCGCTGGTGGAGTTTGCCTATAACAACAGCTATCAAGCTAGCATCGGGATGGCCCCTTACGAAGCACTATATGGACGACCATGCCGATCACCCATTTGTTGGACAGAGGTTAGAGAGAACGCTTTACTTGGACCTGAGCTGGTTCGAGAAACTACTGAGAAGGTAAAGGTGATCAGAGAGCGACTTTTGACCGCACAGAATAGACAAAAGAGTTATGCTGATAAGAGGGTAAGGCCTTTGACGTTTAATGTGGGAGATCATGTATTCTTAAAATCAAGCCTCGTCGTGGGATCATTCGATTTGGCAAGAAAGGGAAGTTATCACCTCGCTACATTGGTCCGTTTGAGATCTTGGAGCGAATTGGAGAAGTAGCTTATCGCCTTGCTCTACCACCGCAGATTGCCAAAGTTCATAACGTCTTTCACGTTTCTATGCTGCGGAAATATATGGGCCATCTCACCCACGTGCTTAATTGGGAGGAAGTAACATTGGACGAGGATACAACCTTTGAAGAACAACCGGTAGAAATCCAGGATCATGGAGAAAAAGTTACCCGAGGACGAACAATCAAATTAGTCAGAGTCCTGTGGAGACACCGAAGACTAGAGGAATCAACTTGGGAACGCGAGGACACAATGAGAGCCAACTACCCACACCTGTTTCAAATCGAAGGTATATCTTAATTTCGAGGACGAA
This sequence comes from Rhododendron ovatum, assembly GCA_019656835.1. Classification (NCBI taxonomy): domain Eukaryota; kingdom Viridiplantae; phylum Streptophyta; class Magnoliopsida; order Ericales; family Ericaceae; genus Rhododendron; species Rhododendron ovatum. The sequence continues at coordinate 10,003,217 of CM033792.1, forward strand.
ATTGTCTTAAGGGGGATAGGTTGTAAAGACCCTGTATTTTTAATAAATAATTATAATTACCCAAAATATATATATATATATATATATATATATATTATTTTGCACGTTAGTTATTTAATGCGAAAATTAGTTATGTCGTCACACTAATTTTATTTCTAAAATCAATTGTGCGCGCGCATGTCCGACGAGTTAATTCTTTAATACGTGCGTGTGTGTACACTGGATCATTTCACCCGAACCTTAATCTAACTAAATCCCAAACTAGAATCCTAACCCAACTATTACCAAACTAACACTCTACCCTCACCTCACATCTCCCGCTCCTTTCTTCTTTTCAGCTGAAAATCCCACCCTCTCCCCTGCAAAAAAATCAGAATTCCCACTCCCCCACCATACCTCCTATCCCATCCATCACACAATTATCCATTGGGTAAAACACTACATTCAAAAATCCAATCTATTAAACAAATCCCCTCCCATTTTTGTGTCTCTGTTTTCCCACCAACTTTCGGCAGAGAGAGAGAGAGAGAGAGAGAGAGAGAGCAAGCAGCCATTGCCGCCACCTCCCACAGCCAGCCGGTCGCACCACCATCATCCTCGCCAACTCCACCACCTCTCGGCCTACCTCCATCACCACCCCGAACTCCCCTCCTTACCAACCGGAACTCACTACCACCAACCGAGCACCACCAGTCAGCACCCCCGCCACCTCCAGCCGCCGCTCATCCTCTCACCCCGAGCTCCGACCCGCTCCGAACTCTCTCCGATCCCTGTTTCGCTAGACGAGAGGTAGACCGAAACTCACCTCCCTACGTATATATCATGCTCTATATTGATTTTTTTCGTTCAGTGTGATTGTATTCGGACCCGACGTCACGGGTCGAGTCCGGGCCAGAAGCCACTGCGTGGAACCGCTGCCTCTGTTTTTGTTTTCTTTCCTTTCCAGCACACCGCTGCCTCTGTTTTTGTTTTTCTTTTTAAAAGAAAAGGAAAGAAAAGAAAGACAGCCTGGAGAAATTAAAAAGATTATAGAATAATTATTGTCTAACCCCTCGAGTTAGATTAGTTTGTAAATTCCACCATTGGGTTTGAATAGCTTCGAAAACCACCCTAGAGAATATGAAATAATAATATAAGTCCCTAAGTTAAATATTTTCGGTTTGATGTTAGTTTAATAGCATGATTAATATATTCAAATGATAAATTCTATGGTATGATAAATTTTATCGCATGAGTAGATTTATCGCATGATTGGTTTTCATCGTAGAATTAACTATTGTAGCATGTTTACATGTTTCGTAGAAGTAATAAATTGTGTGAAATATTGTTGGATTGATAGATTGGACAATTAGGTTCCCGGGGTTGGTTGCGAGGTGTGGATTTAACTTATTAGACGTGAGAATAGGATTAATGGAAAAGATAATAAAGTGAGAAGCTGAGATTTGGATTCCGGGCTTGGAACCCGTGGTGATGTATTGATTGGAAATTGATTGGTGGTGAGTTTGTGAATTGTTGGTTTACGAAACCCTGGGTACAGCATGGTGTGATCGACTCTCGGATATTGGGACGGGTCATAAGGGTGGTATTGTGCTTGTGTCACAAACCGGGACAGAGTGTGCTCGCGTGCGCACCCGGGAAGTTTTATCCGAACTTATGGTCGCGGATGGGATACCTGAGTACATAACTTAGGTATCTTTCATCCGGATCTGGAAAAGGGGAGTTGGACCACACCAGTGTCTTGTGCCAGAGGTTATGGGTAGGAACGGATTTGTGGATAAGATCCAAGATTTCACATAGGTTAAAGGATAGTAATGAAAGAAAAGTTGATTGTTCTCTTTTAATGTTATTATTAATGAATGTCAATTATATTCTTGTTGTTTGTAAGTTATGGGTTCGGGTGGGTTTTGGCTACTGAGCGTAATCGCTCACGGTACTATGTTGCCCTGGTAACTCGAACGCCAGGTACTGAAGACGGAACGGAAGTGCCGTTCGAGCAGCCTGACTTCAACCCTACTACGGATGGAGGCGAGGAACCCTGGTTGCCGTATGCTTAGATGCTCTGGCAGAAAATTGGTCCTTGATTTTGAAAGCTTAAGCGTTTAAATTTGGAAAGTGAAATTACTTGACTTATTCGAAACTTTAAACTTAATTCGATATGGTTGTAATATTTTGACGTATGCATTGGAATGACTGACGCAGTAAATCGGATTAATCCTTTGAGAAAATTGTCTATTAATATTTTCTTAACGTTTCCGAAATTCGGGGCGTTACAAAGTTGGCCAAGAACATCCATCTCTCATTTTCGCCATTCTTATTGTATTTCTTCAATGGTGTCAAAATGTCCGGTGCCCCGATTTCCACGCTACCACCTTAAGCCTTATCCTCGCCTTCATTCAAATGTCGAACTCCACCGTCCCACCAGAGATCTCCCTCTTCAAATCCCTCACCACGTCTTGAGCCACAAGTTTCAACCCCAACCAAGCCACATCTGTCCCTATTTGTACAATGCACATTTCCAAGTTGAAAATATTCCTATGTGAAAGGATACCCAGCGCGCCTCATTAGAATCCTATCATAGTATAAGTAGTGTGGGGCTAACTTTACGAAGCTTTAATTTAGAATGTCCTATTTTGGTCCATTGGGAAGGTTGTGAGTACACATCCTGATGTGTTGTCCCGTTCTGATGCGTTGTCGCGTTTTCTAACATGGTTAAGATAGTTTAATGCAACTAGGCAACCAATAATTGGAGAAGTTTGTATCTGAAATCTCTGTGACTGAATTCATCTCCTATTCGTACAATGCGGAATTCCAAGTTGAAAATATTCCTATGTGAAAGGATACCAGCACCTCGTTTGAATCTCGTCATGGTATCAGTAGTGTGGGGCTAACTTCATGAAGCTTTGATTTTTAGAATGTCCTATTTTGCGTCATTTAGATGGAAAATAAGGCAATATAAGTACTTACCATATCTCACTTTTGTCACAAGGGAAGCACTTGACTAACTTTTGGTATTTTTATTTTGCAGGCAGAGGCAGCTATACATAGAGCCTTCCATGGTCAACTGAACACCCAAACAAATTTTTTTTGCTTAGAATATATGTAAAAATTATGAGTTAGTCTTTTTTTGAACACTCAATTTAAATATCAATGAACACCTAGTTTTGAATACTTGACTCAAAAAGAATTGAATACTCAACCTAAAACCAGTTGAAAAATCAATCAAAACCCAATTACGGTCCATGAATCCACGTAACTCATATTTGAAAATTAAATATATTAATTACTTCAAATAAAATCCATAATCATAATAAATAAATTGAAAAAGAAAGAGAAAAAAGAAGAATCTATTGGTGTAAGGACTATGCTCTGCATTATCTCTCCACCTTTATTGCCGATGGTCTAAATGTGTTAATTCCGCCTTCACGACAATTATAACTACTTTATTTGTTTTTGTCTTATTAGCTAATAGAATTTACGGAAAAAGTTTTGAAAAAATTCAACTCCATTGCAAACCCCGTTAACTTGAATAATATTCCTTCAAATTTCAGACTATGATAGAAAATTAAATCTCATCATGTTATCCTAAAGAATACCATATTTTCGAGAAGGTCAGTCTTAACATACTCGCTACAGTTTCTTTCAAAAGTTTTTCAGTAGATTAATATGCAAATTAAACATTGGCACAAAATATGAGATCTCATCTAGAACAACTGTAAAAAAAAAAAAAAAATCCTCCTCCATTCTCAAAACAATATCTACTACGCAACTTTCAAAAAAAATTATTTTTTTTGAAAAAACAAGTATATATTTTTAAGTTATCATTTTGCCTCGTAGTTAATTTTTTTTAGAATAAAGGTTATTTTTTTGACCGCACTATTTATACTAGTATATGACATTTTGTACTTATATTATTGGTTAAGAGATTAGCTACTCAAGTTAAAGGTAATTTCTGAATACCCTATTACAAGTTTCTGGAGCCGCCACTATTTGTAGGTGACTTTTGGTATGGAATGTATAGTTTGGATCTGATAGAGTATGCAACCATATATTGACAGGATTTTGGTATGGGTATTTTAGCTCTAGGTTCAGAAAATATAAAATAATTCCCACCAAGTCTTCTCTAAATAACGAAACACTAAAATTCTATGAAAGTACCTACTAAAATCCTATGAAAGTGCCAACTCTCTATCATCATATTGCAATTTAATGGAAAGAAATCATATTCTATGAAACCCAATAACCTTTTCCCATCTTAAAACAGGGCCAATTGATGTTTTAGTTTTCTTGTAGTAGTCAAACTACAAAATGCTGAAAGCCATATAAGAAAACAATTCAGTCTTAACATACAGTCTAATTGCTTATACGGTTCCAAAATCCCCAGTAACACATGGGCACAAAACAATATGAAATTTTGAATTCAACTAACTATGACTTCAAACAGAGTCGTCTCGATGCTTACATTATGAGATGTTTCTCTGACAAATCCTCTAAATCTAGATCGTCAAATCTATTTATTCCACCAAAGCCATGATCAACAAAACAACCTTCCTAATGCATAATGCTAATTAATTCATGACCCTCCATGATTTGAAAGGAATAGTCTTAAGACACATACAAAACTCAAGCTACTTGAAAGGAAACTTTCATCTAACCCTAGAAATGAAGTTTAGCCGGCCATGGATGGGAGAGACTTCAAGTTCTTTTGATTAAAGGCATGCTCCCTTGAATTTCTTCCTTTTCTTCTCTTTTCCCCTTCTTTCTTCTTGCTTCACCTTTTAAGTACCTTCTTTCTTCTTGCTTCACCTTTTAAGTAATTCCCAAGTGAGTTCCCTGGCAAGTGTTCTCTCTTAGGTTAGCCCCAAAAAGCTTTATATAGAGTCCCTCCCGAAGTTGGCTCTTCAAAACATAAAAAGGTCAAAGAAAAATGCTGAAGTCGGCTGATCTCGTCCAGTTGGGAAGGCGGCTCGTCCGGTTGGATGGACTGGACGCATGGCTAAAAATAAAGTGCCGAAACTGATGCTTTTGACTTGTCCAATCAGATTTGAGATGCAACTGGTTGGATGTGAGTCTTTCGGGGCTGTTTGCCTCATGCCTTGCTCCCTTGCTTCTCACTTTCATCCACATCTCTTAACTCTTCCATTTTAGCTCCAACTCTATCTTATTCTGCCTCCAACGCCTTAAATGTAAATGAAGTGTATCTCAATATACAAAGTAGTATGATTATGGACTTAACAATTGTAAATTGGGGAGCTTAAATGCCAACATTTAAGCTCTCATCATAGTTAGTCCCAACATGAATGGTATGTTTTTAATTAGACCAAAAAAAAATTAATTGAAGTATGTGTCACGACCCTAGCCCGCCCCTAAGTCTTTAGTCACAACAAAGCGCCAATGGTTCGATCACTAAGGCCATATCAAAGTTAAACATCTCATTAGCAAATGACTAAAGGGACTCAATTAACGACAAGCGGAAGGAAATTCCATTTTATTACATATGCCAAAAGTAGAAGTCTTTACAAGGATCTCTACATTGCAAACCACCCAGAGCTGTGCATATTTACATGCAAAAATGATCACCAAGAACAACTCTCTATCTACAAGTCCACATCTACTTAGCGCGACCAAAAGAAAACTGCACGTCACCACTTTGTTCACTGTTGCCTGAAAGGTAGGAAAAATTCATAAGCCAAAACTCGTATGAATGATTAATACTCAATTCACATGCTTTCCATGGATAATGATAAAATCATTTAAAATCGAATCACATTTCATAGCAACATAGCTTAGTAATGCACATCCTCTATTCACTGCATGTCTACCAGGCGTCCCTAGTAGTTGATAAGTTAGACGTCTTTCGTTATCCGATATAATAGCCATGTCTTGCTAGCCTTTTAGCACGTGTCCCCTAATAAGCTGGGACGTGGGAGGATGCCATTAATAGATATAAAACATGTCCACCTTTCATTAATATTCCATGGAGTTCATATCAAAGTATAAAACATACTTGAAGTGAAAAGCTTATAACAAGCTGTGTGTGGGCACGCGCCCCCGAAAAATCGCTCGACCTCGGGTTCCCTTCCAAAGATTGGGCGCGGCCCTCTTTTGAAAAGCGCGGCGAAACGCCTCGATTCAGAGTCGCCACTCGGGTTTTAGCGGTGGAAGCACCCAAGGAACCGAACTCGAAAACGTTTGCCACGTTTGTTTGACTTCGAAAAAGGCGTAGACCAGTCCGTCGTCACCTTCGATATCTGAGGTTCGGGAGCCAGGTTACGAGAGGGGAAGGGTTTTATGGCACCCCCTCTCGCCCAATCCGAAGATCGGTCTCTACTCGGGCATTTTGTAAAAACATTTGCATTTTTCTCTCATTTTATCATTTTTTTGACCAGTTAGGGCGGGGAAACAATTAATGGGGACGAAAGCGGTAACAGGTTTCAGTTTGTATGACAAAATGTTTATGGATGATTTGATTGCAATGCTAAGCATAGATTGAGAACAAGCACTGAGCGACCCGAGCAATCTGCAGTACGCTGTCACAAAGTGACGTGAGCGGATTCTGCCAGCATGCACTGGCCGAGCCAATGCATGGTGATCAGACCTGCGCACGCCACCTACAAACTGGCGTACTCCACTTGCTTAATTTCTCAGTCCTTGTTTGCAACCCTCTGGGCTCTGGAAAAGGACCAGCGCACACCCAGGGCAAACCACGCAGTTCAATATAGCAGAATATACATAGCCACAGGTAGAATAAATGGCTTTAGGCCATGAAAGAAAACAGAACACCCCAAAACAGTGTGGGGACAGAAAACAGGCCTAGATTAAGCTCAGATGCAAGGGCCAGTCACTGGACCCTGAGGAATACGGCCGTACGCCAGTAAATGACTGCCGTACGCCACTTTACCTTTGATTCCAGTGTTTGGCTTTGCATCATCTGGGCTCTGGATCATGACCAGAAGGATCCCAGAGGCCTTTATATGACATAAATGAACAAGCATGGGATGCTACCACTAAACAGTTCTAAATACAGGAAGCAGTAGGTTGGTTATTAGCATGCAAAGGTGATTGACAAGAATGAAACTAAGTAAAAGGGACGATCCATGATCCCCACGCCAGTATTGCACGTACTACCATAACTGGCGTACGGCACATAGTGACTGGCGTGCGCCATGTGTCGCCTCAAACGACTGCTGTATTTTATCAGTTTAAGGCCAGGACTAGTATTATCTACTAGCCTGGGCCTTACCGACCCCCCTCAGGAGTTGAAAACAGAAAAGAACGCAAAGGTGGTATACCTCTTAGTATTGTGGTTTAGTAGTTGTTTTGAACTCAAAGATTGAAGATGGAGGACGAGGCGATGACTGGATGTCCGGAGGGTGTATGGAAGTGGGCTGCTCTCCTTTCTCTTTTAATGGAAGAAGAGGGATAGAGAGCTTGAAGGAAGGAGAGGGAGAGAGATTGCACCTCTTAATGTAGCTAACCCCTTGCAAATGAATGCAAAGGGGGTATTTATAGAGGGGAAAGGGACTGAGATCAGTTTGGGCAAGGCCTTGTTTGGCTGGCCTTAGGTGCAAAAGGGGCCTTCCATGCATTAAATGCATGGGACTAGTTGATGGGGGGTGTAGGAGAGAGAGGGAACGCCCCCGCCGAATACAATCATCAGGGACACTGTGGCCGACGTCAGGGTGGCACAAAAGTCCCGCCCAAGTGGCTGAATAAAGTTGATTTGACTGGGTTTGACTGGCGTGCGCCACTATTAACTGGCGTGCGCCAGTGAAAGCTGGGCCAATGGTCGATGACTGACACGTGGCAGATAACTGGCGTACGCCTTCAAGACACTGGCGCATGCCAGTTGGGTTTGGCTGGGGCTGTTTGGCTCTGGTTTGAAGGGTTTGAAATGGGTTTGAAAGAGGTTTGGGACGCTCAAGACTCAAACACACCTTTGTCCTCGATCTGTTTTCGACTATAATCATCATTGGGGAAACAAAGGATCGACAAAATAACGTTATCTGGACAGTCCAGAATAGGGTGTCTACACTGTGAGACCCGACTCTTTTTTTTATTTTTTATTTTTTATTTTAAAAGAAAAAGGAAAGAAAAGAAATGAAGTAGGCTTATTAAAAGTGAGTTTTATTTTATTTATGTGGGTTTCCAATGTGATTTCCTAGAACTATTGGGTTTAAGTTGTAAAAACAAAAAACAAAATCTGTGTGCTGGTGTGCACGTGGAGCATAAAGGGTGTGCTTGTGTGCATGTGTGGTATCTATCAAACAAAACAAAACAAAAAAAAAAGATCAGAAACAGAGAAGAAGAAGTAGCGGACGGAAGGGAGGGAAAAGAGAAGGAAAAAAAAAGAAAAGAAAAAAGAATTAGGTTTGTGGTAAGTACTCTTAATTGTCTTCTTGTCATGGGGATTTTGTGATTTGTTATGTTTTTTTTTCCTCTCTCTGATTAACTCTAGGGTTTGAGTAGGACTGGAATAAAGGGAAACATTTATCCTTTTAAGAACTCAAAAAATAGGTGGTTAGGTGCAGGATTTGTGTGCTAAATATTGGAAATTATCTTCATAGCTGCTGTAAATGAATTTGTAAGTGCTAAATTTGTAATCTGTTAGGATGTGAGCCGGAATGTCTAAAATAATTGCCCAAGTGTTGAACTGGGTTTGGAATTGCTGAAAGTAAGGGAGATGCCGAATTTGACTGTACCAGATGTTGTGCTTTTGGAATTCCTGTGGCAATTTGTGGAATTTGGACTATGTAGTTGTTCAAGAAAAGAAACTGGGCTTGGTACGTGGAGCAGAGAACATGGGTTCTCTTGTGATTGCCAAAAGGGAATTTTATCTTGTGTGGCAAGTATACAAGAGTATATATTGCTATACTTTAGTAAGAGTTTGGCTAATCTGATGGCTTTTTGGATATGCGATTGACTTGTTTTCTTTTTCTGTTCTTTAATGTGCTGAATGTTATTTTAAGATTAGTTGGAAGGAACATGATACTAGAGGAATGGTTGCAATCCTTTCATTTTTATGAGTATATCAATCATAATACTCACATGTGTTGATTTATGTGTAACGCTTTAGGTTCGGAGGCGGCGACGAGTACCGTGACTCCACGTAGGTAGTGAGGTCGTGTTGGTACCTTTTGGCTGGACCTCGAGGTGGGTGTTCTTATTTTTAATAACGGAAGATGAGACATAGTGTAAAGTTATGTTTCGTGTTGATAAGATATTGTTCGGCTTGAAGTTATTTGATATATAGCCTTAGTGGCGTTAAGAATATGGCCTTAGTGGCGTTGTGAGTATTATAGTCTTAGTGGCGTGAATGATATTGTCTTAGTAGCGTGATAAGTATTACCTTAGTGGTGTGAATATTTTGCCTTAGTGGCGTGATTATGAATATTGCCTTAGCGGTGTTACTAGTACTATGTTGGTGTTGTTATAGCCATGGCCTCGAGTCTATAAATTTACCGGTGTATTAATGAAGTGGTTATAAACAAGCTGAATATTGTGGTTTGCAATATTTTTTTTATAGCACTAGTCAATATTGCTTCTTTTATTATGGATAAGAGCATTCACTGAGCACGTTAATAGCTCACACCCCCACAGTATTTTCTTTTCAGGTGCGTGACGGCACGCGGGTCCACTACAGAGTCTAGACAGGAGTTGTGTATATAGAAGTCTAGCTTTTTGACTCTTTTGATTATGTGCCTATTTTTGGAACTTGTATATATTGTAAATATATGTGGGCACGTCTTGTATGACAGTTATTTCCGTATATATGCAAGTTAAGTTTTTTTTTATGAGCTGGACACCGAGCTGGTGCTTTTATTTACTGTTTGAGCAGGGCCAAGGCGTGGGTCCATCCCATTCGGAAAAATAAATTTAGTGTGGTGTTTTTCGGGATGGGGTGTGACACAAGCCATGTGTTTTGAGTATTAATTACTCACCTCGTATCCATATGTCACCCGAACCTCCTAAGACAATTAGGCAATAAAATATGATTAGAGGATGTCAAACAAGCCTATTTTTAATGAACATAAGGTTCTATGGTAAGAATATGAAATTAAATAGCTAGCCTTAAGAAATTAGTCACAGAATCTGCAGTTCCATAACCTTTAACCTAAAATCTGATTTTGCACGGGAATAACTAAGACACAATCTTCATGCATTTTTTTAGGTCTATGAATCTAGTTTCAAAATTAGAAAACGGCTCGCTATTTCGTCGCTCGAGCTCAAAATTATAGCCGTTTCCCCAACACGTGTCTGTGCAGTCAGCACAGTCTGAAACTGCACGCTGCGAGGTTACGAATTTCTACAGAATTTAATACTTCGAATATGATTCCGAAATTTTTACCATAGACAAAGGACTCATAAAGGAACTCTCTATAAAAATTTCATAATTTTTGAAGTTCAGGAACTACCTCAATAAAATTCCCCAAAATCAGGACAGACACAAGGTTTTCAATTCTATAGTTTGTCCAGAAAAACGCAGCTTGTTCCTCCTGCGATTTTCAACTCTTAAACCCTTCCAAACTACTTGTAACTTACATCAAATCCTCACTAATCATGCTCAAACTCATAGATATAGAAGAGTTACTCTAATAACATCAAATTCATGCACCAAAACAAGTTTAAACTCATCAATTCAAGTGATTCAAGTGATGTTCCTTCCCAAACCCAAGTTCACCTAATATATGCAAGATTCATCAACTAAGCATGAAATTCAACTACTAAAGCATGGAATTCGGTATACAAAACATGAATTCAAGTATGATATGTAAGAATTACCAAGTTAAATCTTCAATTTTAAGCCAAGCAAGGTTCCCTTAATTTTTCTTCTCTCTCTTCTTCTTCTCGTAATCGGTCTCTCTCTCTCTCTACGTTTGTGATAGGAATAAAAGAAGAACGTAGAACCCCCTAATTTGTCTTGCTAGGTTTAGAAAAAATTATTGAATGCGTGTGGACTATATGTCAACTTATGCTCTAATTTCATTTAGCTAGTAAATTAAGTACAAAATATATTACATAATTAACTTAAAATATAATTAAAAATTAAGGGTATTACAGTATACATAAATTGACCGAGGCCTCCTGGCCGTCAAGAAAATGAAACGAAAGGGGTGGTCAGTGTGTCCCATTTTTTAATAAATTGTCATGGTCAGTGATTGACCATGGTCCCCATTTTTTAACAAATTATCACTGGGTCCATACCATTTTTGGCAGTATTTTGACACTTTTAATTAATCCAGTACTCCACCGTCCTCGCTATAAACTCTGGATATTTTTTACATTACCAATATTAAAAAATTCTGAGCATCTCCTTTATCTGGAGCCCTTCCTACCTCTCTCGCTTATTGAAATCACGAGCCATCATCCGAGCATCTACCGAAAGATATAGAGAGAGAAAATCACATTTTCAGGGAGAGGATAATTGGAGAGAGAGAGAGAGAGAGAGAGAGAGAGAGAGAATGGCGTCGGTGGGGAGGGTGGATCTAGACGGGAACGCGATCAAGGGGATGACGATATGCATGATAGGGGCGGGGGGGTTCATAGGGTCCCACCTGTGCGAGAAGCTGATGGCGGAGACGCCGCACAAGGTGCTGGCGGTGGACGTCTACAGCGACAAGATCAAGCACCTCCTCGAACCGGCCGAGGCGTCCGTCCCGTGGGCCGACCGCATCCAATTCCACCGCATCAACATCAAGAACGATTCCAGGCTCGAAGGCCTCATCAAAATGGCAGATCTGGTCACCCACACACTCTCTCTCTCTCTCTAAACAATTTCGCGCAATTTCTTTTTTTCTTTCTGGTTCTATATTGTTTTTTAATTTGTGTTTTTTTCTCGTTTTGCGTGTTGGGGATGGGAATTTTACGTGGTTTTTGGATCTCTGTGCCGCGAAACTTAAATGCACATTTGAGAATCTTTCTCTCTGCAATTTTGTTCAATTTCTCTTTCTTGGTAGTTTTTTTTTTTGCGTGCTTGTTTTTCCGGTTGTGCTTTTTTCGTCTTTGGTTTGGTGTGAGTTTATATCGTTTTGGATCTGTGTGGCCTAAATGCAAATTAGTTCTCTATTTTTCACGAACTTCACATGCGTTTTTCTCTTAACGTTTCTCTCTCACATTGTTGTAGCATACGCATGTACACGTGTAATCCGTTTTATATGCACAATTAATGCTAAACGTTGGTTATTTGGTGACCTAGGTGATAAATCTTGCGGCGATCTGCACTCCGGCAGATTACAACACGCGTCCTCTTGATACGATTTACAGCAATTTCATCGATGCACTGCCCGTGGTATGCAATTTGGATGGATTATTGGTTTCCTGTTATTGGACATTTGGCTGTTGATGTCCAATTTGGATGAATTAATGTCTTTTGACGTAAATGCAGAAATAGCGACTGTTTAGTTTTTGTGCTTTATTGAGATTGATAGATGTTGATTATTTGTCAAAAAAAAGAAAAAAAAGATTGATAGATGTTGATGCATTTTGATGTGGGCTTTCAGGTTAAGTACTGTTCGGAAAACAACAAGCGTCTCATCCACTTTTCTACTTGTGAAGTCTATGGGAAAACAATTGGAAGCTTTCTTCCTAAAGACAGCCCTTTGCGGCAGGTGAGGCTTCATTTTCGGCTTTCTTTCCTACTCTTGACTGCTCTTTGTTGTGTAAAAACCAGATCTATACTAGGAATTTGTTTATCAACTTTCCCTGTAGTTTGTGATTGCTTTTATATATAGTTTTGTACAAAAGTCGTGGTAGTTGGATACTTGGATGGACTGCTAGCAGTTTATCTGGAGCTAGAAAAGCCTGGATGTTAGTCCAACTGCAGCTTAAGGACAACAGAATGGAAGACAATACGAGTAACTCGACCACCTAATGCAACCAATATTGGGGGGGCGAGAATTTATTAGTTGCTGCACTAGCATTTTCTTCCCTTTTTTTCGTGACTAATGGCATCACTCAAAAGGCCTGTCAAACAAGCAGATTTCATCACCAGTCACTGGGGGTTTTCATACCTTCACTGTATTCTCCCTTCCCCAAAACATAACCTCAATGGCTGTAACTGCCGTTTCCTTTTTTCCTTATTATTCCTTCCTTTTCAAGATGATAGTTATGGTAAGTTTACGGTTTTCTATTGGTAGGAATTCACAACGGAACCTTGTTGGTCATACTAGTACTAAACCAGAAAACGGTTGTTATCCTACTCTGTTGATTGGCCCTATTTGATAGATCTGTTTGGCCTTGATTGACTCCCATGTCATCTTGGAAGGCATTCAGGATTTGAGTTGTTTAGTTCATATAATAATGGGACTCATTGGATGGTATATTCTACTCATTTTCAAATTGTTTGCAGATCACTTAAGTATTGGAAAGCTAAAATACTTAATGTTGAATAGTCAAAGTCGTTTGCTGTGATTCCCATTTGAGATAAATCATGCATATCCCATTTGGTAATAGTTCTTTATGAGTTTTTAACTCTGAAATCGTTGTAGCATAGGGAATAGATGCATATGTTATTGTATTTTATTTGTATTGACGTGTCAATTTATTAGTTTTGACCTATGGGGAGTATCTTCACGAAACCTCTGTTGATTGACCTCTCTAGCAAAGTTAGGAATACGAGAATAAACAAGAACTGAAAAAGAAAAAAAAATGGTGATTTTTTTTAGCTTTGTAAACAGAATAAATGATTCAGAATTAGACTAAGAAATATTTGACCTGTGATAATGACGTAATATAACGGGCAAGAAAGAGAGGAAACATCTGGCCTTTTAATTGATCAGTATAGGATTGATTGTCAATGAAACTACTTTCTAATATTAGAATCTTGTGCCCAATGGGTGGGAGCGTATGTTTCTATATTGTGCACAAACTTGAACTTGACTTTGGTAAGATCCCCTATTGCTTCTCTGATGTTATCTCCTGCAACGTGATCAACTTGTTACATTAAATTAGATATGATTTTCTTCAGTTACCGCTCTTTTTGTTTCTTGAATTTGCTTTGAAATTTTGAATAAACCAAAAAGGGCGAATGAAGAAAAAGTATCAATATTGTCTATCAAAATTCATTTTCGTTTTCTCAAATTATTCCCTCTGAAGAAAAAGTATCAATATTGTGCTCGGATTAGGATCCTACTTGCCATATTGTTGGAAATTGAATGTTCTGATTTGTTTGTTTGTGGTGCGTTAGGATCCTGCTTATTTTGTTCTTAAAGAGGATGCTTCCCCCTGCATTTTTGGATCTATTGAGAAGCAGAGGTGGTCCTATGCTTGCGCAAAGCAATTGATTGAGAGGCTGATCTATGGTAGGTGAACTCGTCTGTTGCTCTGGCTGGTTAGAAGGCTTTTCTTAGTTTCGTTTGTATTTATTATCCACAGCTGAGGGTGCGGAGAATGACCTTGAATTCACTATTGTGAGACCTTTCAACTGGATCGGTCCCAGGATGGACTTCATACCCGGCATCGATGGTCCCAGTGAGGGTGTCCCAAGAGTACTGGCATGCTTCAGTAATGTTAGTTCAATTTCTTCTGGGGAATTTGAATTTCACACATTCATTTGTTTGTTCTCTGTAATATCTTTGACTTTGTATTACTATTATCTCTTGTTCTTTTTTTCTTGCTGTAGAACCTTCTTAGACGAGAACCACTCAAGCTTGTGGATGGCGGTGAATCACAAAGAACATTCATCTATATAAAGGATGCAATCGAGGCGGTTCTTCTGATGATTGTGCGTACAGCATCCTTCCCCTCCATTTTCATTTTGCACAGGCTCTCAGAAATAATGTTTTGAGTGGTTTGTTCTTCTCTATCAGGAAAATCCAGCTAGGGCGAATGGACATATATTCAATGTTGGCAACCCTAACAATGAAGTTACTGTCAGGCAACTGGCTGAAATGATGAATGAGGTGAAATGAGAATCATCTTGCGTACTTGGTGTTGCCATTTTTTTTTTCATTTTATTCAGCGCACTGTTATTGCTATTGACAGGTTTATTCGAAGGTTAGTGGAGAACCTAGTCTGGAAGTACCCACCATTGATGTAAGCTCCAAAGAATTCTATGGTGAGGGGTACGACGACAGTGACAAGAGGATTCCTGACATGACCATAATCAATAGACAACTTGGTATCACCCTTTTCCATCCACTTTTTATGCTTGGATCTTGAATTTCTCACAAATAATGAAACTGTGTACATATTTGTTTTTCAAGTAACGATGAGGGATTCTTGTTTAAACCAATACTTCTCTATTTCCTTCTCATTTCCCTGATTAAAAAAATTCTGCCCGTTTCACTCCATTTTCTTTCATATCTTTTCCATTTCCTTTTTCCTTTCATCTACAAATTGAAATCCAAACATGGAATTTGTTATTTTGCACTATTTTAGGGATGTGACATTCTAATTTTGTTTGGAATACCACAGGTTGGAATCCAAAAACGTCACTTTGGGACTTGCTTGAATCTACCCTTACCTATCAACACAGGACATATGCTGCGGCAGTAAAGCAGGCCATTTCAAAACCTCTTGCTTCTAACTAAAGGGGAAAAACTTTCCGAGTTGCACCGTGTGCTTAGGAGTCTACTGCATTGGGACGTGTTTCAATTCTTTCGAAGGTGTTATATTAAGTCGATATTCCACATTCATTCTGGTATACACTACATATAATTTTTTTTTGTCTTCCCTGTGTCGCTGGTCAATAGTTCACATGTCCTCAGGAATTTGTATCTGTAGTTTTCTTTGCTAAAAGCACCGTAAACTCTAAGTTCATTGCTACAAAGATGTCTGCGAATCTCAAATTTTGGCTGGGTCACGGGGCGTGCAAAGCCTGTTCTGATATTTCATGGATTCATTTCGTTCCTCTGTTTTGCTTGTCCATTTAAGGAGTCTGTTGTATGTATTTAATTGTTTGATCCGCCCGGGATGCTGTTTACTTGAGTTATTAATAATATCTTTTATCTGTTTACTGCCTTCTTTGGTTTCTGGGAGGATGAAAAAGTACTTGAGGATGGTTTCTTGGCATTTGGCAAGCATTGTTGGATGATTTACACCGGCTGGAAATGGATTAGTGAACTAATGTTCTGTGCCATTTTATTCGAGCATAGAACAAAGTGGGGAAATTTGTCTCCCCACAACCGTTTGTCATCGTCTTCTTCGCCTTTTGTTTTACATTTTTTCCTGATTTTCTTTGTCAAGTTTTTTAAAATTTATTTCTGCAAATTGGGTTGGGTATGGTGATCCAATTTTCAAGGGGAGTTCTGGGCATAGACGGGGCAATCTTTCTGTTTTCAACACGGATGGTACAGTCAGTGCAGACAATCGGGCTGCCTCTGGCGGGCTTATTAGGAATCACACTCGAGGTGTTTTAGCCGGCTTTCATAGAAGAATTGGTCGGTGCTCAATCTTAGCTAGTTAGCTGCTGAACTGTGGAGTCTTTGGGATGGTCTCAATCTTTCACACCATTTCTTTTGGTACAAAATATGGAAGTGCATATATGGTACTCCGTCATCTCCGCCGGGGAGCATTGTCCCGACACACTGTAAGGGACCCCAACGCACCTATGCCGGAGCCAAAGTCATAGTCACACCATGCGCAGGTGGTGTTTAGAGTACGGGGACTTAAACCTGGACCTTGTCCAACCAAATTCGAATTCCAAAACACCGAATCAACCCCTCATTGGTATCTTTCACACATTGAAGCCATTTGCTCAGCCAATTGTTGGTAGCAACTCATGAAACCAGTTCACATCCTTTGATCAACCTTATTACTGGCAGCAAGTATCTACTGGCGAGCTTCACCGCAGGGAGGATTGGACATGGATGTTCTTCCAGGCCTCATTCAATTGCATGGAAAGGATGGAAAAGACTCTGAAAATTAATTTTTTCTTTAATTTTTTGTGAGTTCAGTTACCAAGAAAGTCGTATGACCTACAGTTTCAACTTTATCACTGAGAAGCACTTCCTGCAAATTAGGTCTTGCCTAAAGGAAGAAATTTTAGTTTTTTCGCAAGATTTCTTGTCAAGAGAACGCAAACAAAAAAATAAATTCCGTTTTCTTTTACTTCACCTTATTTCACTTTACTTGAGAATCCCTTTCCTATACTACATAGTACATTCCCAATCCTTTTCTATACTACATTTCCAATAACTGAACGGAACTGTCAAGGAAGGATTGAAGTTTTGGACGGATTTTATAGTTTATTTATGTTCCACCCAACGTCTTGTTTTTCCAATTACAAAGAAAGAAATGTAGGGGTTCATAATTTAGTTTTCTCCTCTTTCTGATAAGAAAAAATTGAGAAATCCTTCCTAGTGAAATTGGTTGTTTTAAGTCCTATTCCATTAAGGTTTTTACTTTCCCCATTCTAATTTACTTGTCCTAGTTCTATTGTAACTAAATAAAAAAACTAGTTATATCTTTAAATTGGTAATGAATTTTATATCCAATATGGATCTTGTTTGATAGATCTCGATTTGTTCTGTAATACAATATTTTCAAAATCACCTAAAACATTATAAATTACAATATATAATTAATTGAAAAGTAACACAAAACTCTCAAAAAGGACAATGGGGTATTTTTTAAATACTTATTTTTCGCGGCACAAGTCATTTTCTCATAATACATCATCTTTAATTCAAAATATATGTACTTATTTTTAATTAGTTAAACACACCGCCTCACAGTGGAGGAAGAGGAAAAAAAAACCCCAGATAGGAGGGACTTCACGCCCGGTGGGACTCGAACCCACAATCGCCTGATTAGAAGTCAGACGCCTTATCCGTTAGGCCACGGGCGCTTAGTTGTCATCTCCTCGTAGTAATTAATTTATATACTCAACAGGTCTGCAAGATAGCACATTTTATTTTTCCCTTTTTTTTTTTTTAAATCCTCCATCTTACGTACTACAGTATTTTTCTTTGGTCATATCATTTCCATTTTCCACGAGTGTTGGCCATGTCATTTTTGATACGTACAACCACTTTTGTACAATTTTAGTTATTTAAAATTGTCAAGTTATCTTCCAAAATAAGCAATCTCCTGTGATGCTTAGATATCAACAGAGAAAATATTATTAGTATTTAAAAGAGCTATTATCGGATTTCATTTTTTATTTTTTACTGAAAAAATTCTTACTAAATTTATGTGGTTCAGATCACATAGATTGTGCGAAATAATTTTCAGCGTTCAGCATAAGCAAGTCTAGACAGTAAATTATAATAATAAAAAATAAATTTTTTATTAGCATTTTTTAAAAAATTTAGGCCATTTATATTAAATCTAATGTTTAAATACTTTACATAATTATCCTCCCCATTTCCATATGTTTACGGGGTTGTCAAATTGTGGATCAAATTTCCATTTGCTATATGATATGACTCCATATAAATTTTATGCAAGCATGTTTTGAAAAACAAAATTTGCCTAGCCCTAAGAGTTAGTCCGATTGATTAGTTAGTTTGCTTCTCACACAATTGAACGCATAGTGTTCCGGATATGTATGATGTTGTCTTAGACAAGATGGGGAAAGAAATTACTAGTTGAAATGCGGGCAAACTAAGCCGGGACACGGACTAAAAAGAGAAAAAGAAAAACAACGAGCACAAAAAAACCAGAAAGTCTACACACGTAGACAGTCTATGTACAAATTGTGCACAAATTTTAATGTGGAGTAACCAGTGGTCTCACACAAATGATCCAAATCGTTCATTAAATGTAAAATATTTTTTTAAGGATTTCCTCAAAAATCAGCTCAATCTGATATCTATAAATGCTCGATTCAATTGTCAAACTTTTCATTCAGATTTAAGAATAATGAAAAGCTAGACAATTGGATCGAGCATCTATAGGTGTCAAATTGAGCTAATTTTTTACAAAAACCCTCAAAAACTTGTTTTAAATTTAATGAACGACTCGGATTATTTGTATAGAATCCGTGGTGGGCCCCACAATGGAATTTGTGCACAATCTTTGCGCAGACTGCTGTGTGTAGCATGGCTCCAAAATTATAGCTAAAAAAGCGCATGGTGGAAAAATTCGATTAATAAACCGAATTGAAACGAGCTGGTGATGAAATACTAATGGTAAAAGTCGTCTTCTTCGCTGTCCGACGGCTTTTCAAAAAATTTCGTCAGTCTCTCACCTCCAATTTTCAAACCCCACCCCCTCCTCTACAATCTCTCTCTCTCTAGATCTCCTTCTTCCTTCTCTCTCTAAACCACCATTCCCTCCCCCAATTGCACACCGATCTCGACCAAGATCTCGCTCTTCCTCTCCTCCTTCTCCCTCCTCAATCCTCCAACGAACGGCTACGATCTAGATAAATAGATAGAGAGAGAATTGTAGGAGGCGTCCTCTCGGCTGGATCTGAGAGGCGATGGCATTATCTGGCATGAGAGGCTTGTCCGTCTTCATCAGCGACGTTCGCAATTGCCAGAACAAGGAGCAGGAACGCCTTCGCGTGGATAAAGAGCTCGGCAACATTCGCACTCGCTTCAAAACTGAAAAGGTTTTTTTAGGGTTTAATGTTCCCTTTGACCGTAGTACGAAATGTTGTTTTGCTGAGGACTAGTAAAAATGTTCCACTTCGTTGTGTGTTATTTGGTTTGCGTATTGAAACTGAGATCAATTCCTTTTCATCGAGGCTGGGCAGTAAATAAGATGCAATTGTATTGAGGTTTAATGAAGTTCTTGTGCGTTTGGCTTGGCCGCAAGTAGAATTGTTCAAGAGCTAATATGATAGAACTAGGCCTCCGGGCACACCCGATGCTTGTGCAAATCGTGCTGTGCGAAAGATTAAAACAGGAAAATCCGTAATCAGCTCTTGGATGTGAAAGTAGAAAAGGGGGTAGAAAAAAAATTGGGGTGACAGTTTTTTTCTTCCTTCTTGGCAGTTTCTTGAGATAGTTCAAGGGGGTAGTTTGGTAAAAAAAACTAAAGTGATATAAGAGTAATAGATATTAGATATTAAAAATAGAATTTAGGATTATGTAGCGGAGAATATTGAAGAGAATTGTATCCTCTATGAACTTCAGCCAGCTCTTAATAGTTCATACTTTTATCTAGCATCCGTGATTGATGTATCGTCAATCGTGAAGTTGCTGCAATCTCTGTGGAAGTATTTTGTCATTTGTGCCAACAGGCAATAGTTAGCCCCCATGACATGCTGATTCCTGGGTTTGATTTGCTCCAACCTTTTTTGTTTTGTTAAGGCCAACAACAATCAAATTATAAAATCAGCAGTGGCTCGACAAGCCAGTCAACTACCATACCACTCCTAATTTATGCATGGAAATAAAGAATTAACGAAATTGATTCAAAGATATGCATGGAAAACCTAAAACAGAAAAACCACTGGAGAGGGAATCAGGCACTATTCCCTTATGGAAGATACTCCGCAATTTAGGTCAAACAACCTCTTGCCGAATCCATGTACACCAAGCCCGTGCTTGAAGCTCCATCAATGGTACCCAGGCATTGTTTTTATTTCTCAGACGCGCATTTTTTCACTGAGTGATGTCGCATCCATATGTTTTTCTTTTGGTTCTGTATAGACTGTATTTCCACGTTCTTTTGTTGTCTTTTAACCTTTCCCCATGTCTTGCCCATGTCTTTTCCCATGTCTTGCCCATGTTTGTTCTTGTAAATGCATGCTTTCAGGTTTTCTGCATATTTGGAGCAGTGACTTGACTATTGGATTTTCATTATTTTAGGGTTTGACGCCTTACGAAAAGAAGAAATATGTTTGGAAAATGCTTTACATCTACATGCTCGGTTACGATGTTGATTTCGGCCACATGGAAGCTGTTTCTTTAATATCCGCACCAAAGTATCCAGAGAAACAGGTGATGTGTACTGTGAAAACTTTATTTATTAGTCATTTGCAATATGCCTCCCATTATTTGGTATTATACAACAGATGTAATGCCTCGTAATATGCCGATCCAGAAGGGAAATTACTCTTTGCATGAGATTATGGCCCTTGATCAAGCACAATAGCGAAGTAGCACACTCGTAAACAACCCCATTTGGTTGGGAGAAGACTGTTGAGGAAAGTTGCAATTGGATGTGAGGAGACACCAGAATAGTGTTGCACATTATTCGGTTCAACTCAACCCCAAAAGCTAGCTATTGAAGCGAGGGGTCCCATCACGCTTACATACTTCATATTACTTTGGTACCTAGACGATGTGGAATTTCTTCACACCCTTCCTCACCCATAGTGTGCTCACTCGGCACCACCTGCCGCACGCAGACCAGAGACATGTACCCTACATCATCTCTGGTACCATGTTAAGTTACCAGTTGTCCCAACTCCCAAAAGTTTAAGCTATTAGGAAATGGGTCCAACAATGTGTATCATACTATTCAACATCCTCCCTCACACACAATCCTGTCTTATATTTGGAAATGCAAATTTTCATAGGTAGAGTGGAACATAATACGTAGAGGAGAAGCATAATGCAAACAAGGAACAAATGCAAACAGAGAGACTTGAACCCATGACCTCTCCTAAGGACCTAAGCTGAGAGACTTGAACCCAAGACCTCTCCTAACCTGAGCTTTGATACCATGTTACACGGTCTTGTGTGGAACTCAACTCCAAAAGCTAGCTATTGAAGTGAGGGTACCCTTGCGCTAAAATACTTCATATTGCTTTGGTACCCGGACGATGTGGGATTTCGCCTCACAAATGGATCTAAGGCTATGCCGCTACACAAAGCAAATACTTTTTGCAGAACAGTAACGGGACAGGTCTCGTGAAAACTGTAACTCTACCATTTCCGTTGTACCAAAAAAAAAAGGGTAACTCAACACCAAAAAAGAGTTATGGATTGGTGATTATGTGGTATTGATCTGACGAAAATAGTTTTTTACTATTTTTTTCCGGTTCTGTTTATATTTTGATTAATTTGAAAGACAAAACATTCCACTATTCTAAGACGACTTGGTTTGTTGGCAAAGATGCTAAAAATCTCACGGAGACCAATTTTCTTAATGTTTAGAATGCTTTGACCTATGAATAACAGCATCTTGGATGTTTTTGTGGACCATGCTTTGACTTATATCTTGTCCATAAACTAATTAGTACTTAGGTGGTGTAGGACGAGTGTTGAGGACACTGTCCTCTAAGTAGGAGCGGTGAAAGGGCTTTTATCAATGCTGACGCTAGTTATATTTAGTTTTTGTCCAATGCTTGATAAGTATATGGGTATTTGAGTATGTATGTGGTAATTAGGTAAGCAATAAAAAGCATTGGCTGTGAATAGCAATTAGGGGTATTTGGAATGTGGTTCTTGTTTCATGGAGTATGTCGTGGGTTTTTCTTGCGACGGTGATGGAGCTTATTCAAGAATGGAATGGGGCCATGGGGCTAGAGTGGGTGGAAGAAGACGGAAGCTTTGTATTATGATCCCGCTGTGCTTGATGTGTTTAATTTGGAGAGAGAGGAATCGTAGATGTTTTGACTGGGATAATAGGCCATTGTTCAACATTAAAAGTCTGTTGATTTCTACTTTGTTTAGTTGGGAGTCAAGGGAGTCAGGAGTGTTACCCTACTTTGAGTCAATTCTTTGACATGCTAGATATTTTTTGTGTATAGTCGGGTTTGTAGGGCCTTTTATTATTTATGAACCTTTTTCTTTTCTTTTTTTTCCTCACTTTCTTTTGTACATGGGTGGCATCCCCTTGATGTCTTTTCAATAAAATCTTATGACTTATCCAAAAAAAGTGAATAGCAATAAGGGGTTGCGCGTATTAGTCTTGGGTTTATTTATTTGGGGTTTTCACATTTTTAGATAGAAGGGATAATTTCAACTTACATTTGGTTATGGCTCCAAGAGCTGTACAAGTTCATACACCTTAGTGATGAGAAGAAACAATGATGTATATTACACTAATTTTTTTTATTAAACCACACAACCCGTAAGAAGTTTCAAAACTCTGAATCACTTAAACCTGACATCATCGCTGCGCGCAAGCTGGTGGTAAGGAAGCATAGTCAGTCATGCAACATACATATGCCGTGATAGAAGAGGTGGACAAGCTCTTAGAGGCAAGGGCGATTGAGGAAGATCATGATCCAGACTGGCTTTCCATTACTGTGGTAGTGGAAATAAATAACGGCAAGTGGAGTGTCTGGACTTCATCGGCCTCTATAAGGCTTGTTCAAAGGATAATCTTCTCTTTGCCCATGATTAGGCCAGTTGGTGGACGCAATGGCCAGATATGCGTTGATAAGCTTGGTTGCATGATGGATGTCCCCTCTCTCGTAGATATACCTCCACTTTTCCAAATGGTTGCTTTGGTTTTCAGCACTTGGAAGAAACTAACTCGTCACTGAAGCTTATGGTTAACTATAGACCCAAATACTTTTCTCATTCTGATCATCAGGGTGGACCATTTAATTTTTTCCTGTTTTGATTGCTCAATGAGATAGCTCTCTTGAGGAAATGTGTTTTGTGTGTGCCTGCTCTATGAGAACACTGGGTAATAATTTCTAAATAGATGTTGTAAATGGAAATTTGGACATTGATTGAAAATGGTATCATTATTTCTGTGTAATGCAAGTTGAAGCTAAAGCTCTATTTTACTGGTGTTCATGTGTTATGAAATGTTATCTTGCTCTCTGTCTTTAGCAAGGCTTTATTACTCTTGCCGTTCAAAAAAGAAAAGAAAAAGGAAGGCTATATTACTCTCCACCAGAAAATTTGACTTCTACCATACTACTGATGGCTGCAGGTTGGGTACATAGTGACATCATGCTTGCTCAATGAGAATCATGATTTTCTGAGGTTAGCAATTAATGCTGTCCGCAACGATATCATTGGTCGGAATGAAACATTTCAGTGCCTGGCATTGACTTTGGTAGGCTACTTTTTTTTATAGAACTGTGTTTTTATTGTACTTACTTCAATATGGTGCCTCTATACAACTTGTTCCTATAGTCATGCAGAAATATTCTATTTGTGTTATGAAGGATTTTTGTCTGTTAATTATTTCTGTAAGTGATTTGGAGCATTGTCATTTGTGGTTCTTTTCTCTAATACTGTGATGAATGTGTGCTACACGTTCTTTTCTTTCCTTCTTGTTGCTTTTTTTAGTTCTGCTAAGGGTAATTGTAGTGCTTCTTCCAAAATAAGCTGAAGCTGCAGACATATTGTCTTGTCATGCAAAGCTTACGAGAACCAACTTTTGAATGGTGACTTTTTCTTTTTGATGTTCTACACCTTTTCCTTCCTTTTTTCTGAAATTCGTTTTGGTACGTCTGGAATATATGCTTCCGTGCTGCTCACATGTTACCTTTGAGACCTTACAAGTTATGATTCGGTAGTTGGTATCTATCTCCAGTTGTGAAGTCCAACTGATATTGCAGATTGGGCGACCTTGGATCCTTATGGACGGGACAGAGGACCAATTGTTCGGTAGTGCCTTATCTTTTGGTCAAAAGCAAAATGAAGACCCAATCGAAGAACTTGAAACGATTACTTCAGTCATTAGTCTATATGAGCTTTCCTATACAGCATGACTTAAGTAGTAAAACGTCCTCTTACTTGTGGCGTGTTTTATATTGTATAACTCTATCTATAACAGCTAAGTGTTGGGATTTGCACATGCGAATGAGGCATAATACGATCATGAGCAGTCATAGGCTGACTTGGACGTATCTGTTTAAATCGTTTTTGAGTTGTTTTGGTTTGGGATACATTTGGGGTCGCATTTGATTCAAAATCTTTTCAGAATATTCCAACGGTTAGGTTAAAGATATTAAACAGGTTGCCTAAGCAAAAATCTCTGTTCTCGGAATATTATGGCTCCGATTAAATAGATCATATGTGTATTCCAAATCTTTGGATACTTTGCATTCTTTCAAAACTTCCACTTTCATAAATATTTCTGTAGGTTGGGAACATTGGCGGGAGAGAATTTGCTGAATCATTAGCACCGGATGTTCAAAAGTTACTTGTAAGTGGAAAACATTTGCAGAATGAAGTTGTAAATCTTGGAATATGAAGGACATTGACTTTAATTTCTTATTCCTTCAGTTTTCTAGTAGTTGTAGACCGCTTGTGAGAAAGAAGGCAGCTTTGTGTCTCCTTCGCCTGTACAGGAAAAACCCTGACGTTATCAATGTAGATGGATGGTAAGCATGGCTTTGGATTCTCTGGGCCAGGAAGTCTCCTATGGTTATGTAGCGTAAGATTATATTGTCAAGTCTTTTTCACCTTATTTTTCAGGTCAGATCGAATGGCACAGCTATTAGATGAACGTGATCTCGGTGTTTTGACATCTTCCATGAGCCTTCTTGTTGCTTTTGTCGCAAATAACCATGACGCTTATTGGAGCAGTCTTCCAAAGTGTGTGAAAGTTTTGGAAAGGCTAGCTAGGAACCAGGACATTCCACAAGAATATACTTATTATGGTATCCCATCTCCATGGCTTCAGGTTTGTATCCCCTTCTTTCAAAACTGTTTGTATTTTATTTGAGGTCAGAAGTTAATCCAAGTCACATTGGCCAGTCAAAGCCAGCTGATGAGCCAGCCGAATTCAAACATGAAGCCAAATTTTGGATGATCCACTCAAGGGTTGTAGGACAGGGTTAGGGTTGGAATTCAACTGTCTTCATTAAGGAGATTCACGATTTCTAAATTGCATTGTATAGATTCAAGACTATATTGCTGAATGTGAGGAAAGTCAAGGATTAGCCTATTTGCAAGCATCACATATGGAACAATAGAAAAGCCCTACTGATGCAGGACAACTGAAGGAAACTTGGGGTATTGTTGCTTAGAATAGGAATTGTGGTGGCCCTCGTGGGTTCAGATAACTGACATATATAGGGTTAAGGTTGTAAGAGGAAGAAGAAAAAATTCTAGGTTTGATGATGAATAGGAGTGAGGTTTGGTTTCATTTCCAAAAGTTATCAAATTTGTGGAATTAGTTACAGGATTTTCTAGACAACTGTGAATTCAAGATTTGAAGTGTGGATTGTGTTAGACATCCAACTAAAAAACAATTGGCAATGAGTCGAGAAATGCTTCTATCTTCAAATGTGCTAATTATGCCGATCTGGGAAAGCTTTAGCACCTCCTTGCATATGCAACCCCACTCATAGGTGAAAATGTACACAAAAGAACACATAAGTATAGATAAATCATTTAAGGTGGTGCACCTATGACAGAAATCAAAGTGTTCTTAAGCGATAGTTTTATGAAAGTAACCGACTCTCAGTGCATGATATATCGTTGACAAATTTACATTTGATCCTTACGGTTGGTGCAGGTAAAGACAATGAGGGCTCTTCAGTATTTTCCAACTATTGAAGATCCAAACACTAGAAGATCATTGTTTGAGGTTACTACTCTTTCCCAGAGCAACCATCAAATTATCATCAGATTGGATAGTTGTAAGAAATCTCATTTGGCCATTATAGGTTTTGCAACGGATATTAATGGGAACCGACGTCGTGAAAAATGTGAACAAAAACAATGCATCACATGCTGTTCTCTTTGAAGCCCTTGCTCTCGTAAGTTTGCATCCCTTCTTTAAGCCGATCAGTGAGTAAAAGATACTTTTGGACTTACATATGGCTAAGAGAAACTATACGTGCAATTCATCGTGTAAATTTCCAATTACCTTGCTTGTCCTTTTAAGGTTCTTCATGTATTATTTTCAGCAGTGATGGACTCCAGAAATTCCTTATGTTATTTCTGTTCACGTGTACTCGTTCCCGCATTTGCATTAGTCTTTAAAATATGAAAACAAAACTTACGGTGAATGAGCAACTCCTAATACGCACCAACGGAATGAGGGTGATCCTGCATGAATCCAGAGTGATGCCAGAGTTGCACATTTGAAAGCTAGAAGTAGTGTTATCATCATGAATGTCGTAAGCCATGCAACCGACTGTTTAGCTAGGGTTTGAAACATTTCTATTAGAAAATCCAAGGCACTTTCAGTATTACCCTCCCTGTAAGGGCAACAAGTTCCATGCACAAAAGGTTCAAACCTCTATTTCTCTAGGGGTGTAACCGGGCCCCCATTCTTACAGGCAAGAAATAAATAGGGTGCATACCTGTGTATTTTTTAGCAGTTGAGTCGGGCCCCTATGTCATTATGGGCAAGAAGTACAACCCAAGTACCCCCTAAAAGCGTCAAAACCAAGGCACATAGGGGATTCCATCCCTGTAGTGATATGAAACATTTTTAGCGCTTTTTTTTTTTTTTTTGGTTAGTCCCTAAGTGGCAAAGCCAATACACGCCTTTGATTCTATGTCCTCAAAACGGCACAACAATTTCTACGCATGAAAGATTAAATAAACATGCATTTTTTTTCAAGAGTGCTATCTCTTACGGGTTCTATCAGCCCAGTTGTTGGCCTATCATGGCTAGGAACAATAGCCAATAAAGAAAAGGATGCTGCTTTAAAATGTTTCAAACATGTACAAGGAGATTTTTTTTTTATAACTCGGTGTCGGGCACAATGGGCCAACTAAATTGGGTGACCAATCCACCATCCATTAGTACGCCAGTGTAGGGCAGGGGACAATCAAAGCTGGAGCAAAGCTCTTTATGGACTGGCCTGAAATAGGAATTGATAGCCCGCAGATCGGCATCGAACCCAGACCTCGCTTGGTTTTCCCTCAAGACGTTGCTTTTAAATATTTCAAAAGTTTACAGGCAGTTGAGCACATATCACCAGCTGGATAAACTGTAAAACACAACAGTCAGGGCAATGTTGCCTTTGTTCGGTTCCCATCTCTGAAAAATATTTTTTGTAATGAGTGGAGAGAGATAGAGAAAAATTATTGAGAAACGTGCTGAGAGAAAAATGGGTTTCTCAAAGATGGGAACCAAACAAAGCGGTTATGTTTAGGCTAAAGCCGCTCAACTACAAGGGACAAACATGAGGTAAATAAGCCAGGGTTAACCTACGTAATGGCACAAAATGTAATAAAGTGAATAGCTCATGGTCTGGGTGGACAATAAACAAAGAGTTATGAAAAAATGCAAATAAAGCGGAAAGGTAATGGGCTTTATGGACTTTATGGATTTATCACAATTAGAATGACATAAAAAGATGCCTAAGATCGTGCAAGAACATTTACCATATGCCATCAGCAATAATAGATAAGGAAATAAGAAACAAAAATAATAATAAAAAATCTTAGAGAAGGTGGGAAAGAAGGCTTTGGAAGTTGTGCAACTCTCCAAAATGTTATTCCAATGAACCCTCTTCTTATCAATGTAGTTGAACTTAAGTAGAGAGGCAGGCTACCAACCTAGAAATAAACTAAATCTCTCATGCTTTGTACTGATGTTGTTAGCTATTGATTCAAACTCCGATGCCCATGTGCTCATGTGACATAGAACCACCACCCAACCAAATCAAGTAGGTGCTTTTGAACTTGCAAGGAATGTGGAGCTATGATGTGTTTTCTTGTGCAATGTATTGTGTTTGCTTTGATTTCACCTTGGTATGACTTTTGAGGGGTTCTTTCTGGTTGTGTGTTCTTATCACCATATCACAGGTCATGCATCTAGATGCTGAAAAAGAAATGATGTCTCAGTGTGTTGCCTTGCTTGGGAAGTTTATTGCTGTTCGTGAGCCAAACATTCGATACCTTGGTTTGGTATGTTGCCAGAACACCAATGCTCTCTTTGTCATCTGTTGCACTTTCCTGTCTCATTGATGCAACTTATGTCCAAAGCATGCGAAGTCGGAGCTTGCAACTGTATGAATTTGAAGTCTTGATCTGGTTGTTTTATGTCTGGTTGCATGATGTATGGATTGCTCTGACGCAGGAGAATATGACGCGGATGTTGATGGTTTCAGACGTTCAGGACATTATCAAAAGGCATCAAGCGCAGATCATCACTTCATTGAAGGATCCAGACATCAGGTTAGTGTAACTTGTTTGTAGAATTTCAAAAGTACTTTTTGCTTCACCACTGGGTACAACGATTGGTTACATGTTAAGCAACGGGTAGAATTATACCTGGATGCTTTGTAATCTTGACAGACTTGTTGACCAATACATTGCTTATATTGGATGTGTAACGGATAACCATGGTTCTCGTGGGTCTAAGTTTGCCCAGTCCACGTGTGCGGTGGGGTGTACATGAGTTTCCCCTCAAGGAAATAATCGTCATTGAAATAGAAAACAGATGGGTAAAAATCAGCTTGACCTATATTATAGGTGCTGACCTAATTATTTTTGCCGGCACCTCTTTTCCTGGCATTCTTGCTTGCACTGTGTTGTTCTGATAGTCTGAAATGCTCACTTGAGCAAAAAGTAATGCATCAAGTAGGCTTCTTTCCACATTACTCATTGTTAAGGATATTTAGCTAGTTCTTTTATTCAGTGTAGCAGTACATTGTCGATCCTTTTAATGTCACCAACTATCCTAAGAGCTTAGGCTGTTATGGAATGGGTCCAACGGTCTTATACCAAACGTACTATCCTCAGGGATAGTCACAATGACTCGGGTCTTACTGGTGTGGTAGGTATAAGTGTTACTGGTGTGAGTGCCGCCTAAGTGGATGCCCAACGCCTATATTTTAGGGTCTAGGTGGTAATTATGCATTGTTACAATAGTTGGCAATTAGTCGCTGATTAATCGGTAAGGTATATTTCGTGATTTTTAAAAATATTTTGAGGTTAATGGTGTAATAGTAAAAAATATATGATGTTAAGTGTTACTTTACTAATACATATCTAAGCCCTAAATCGCTAACAATATCTATACATAGTACATAACCTGATATATATATATATATATATATATATATATTTAGTTTTACTTTTTAGTTGTTACTTTAATCTTAATTCATTTCTTACTCAAACTTTGGGGGAGGAGTGGAAACATTTTTTTAGTAAATGGAAAAAACAATTACTCTCTAGGCATTGAATGCACCTCTCATCTGCCCAACTAGTGCCTAGCGATTTTTAGAACATTGCTTTTATCTGGGGTATCAGTTCCTTTGATGCGTACCTCAGTTCCTTTGATGCGTACCCCAATAGAATGGAGTTGAGAAATGAAGTCATTTTGGAATTTCATAAATGCTGCTATAGTACTTTTTACACCTCTTTTGGTGGAGTTTGCACTTTAAGGGATATCATCTCTTGTTGACACTGATATAACCCTGTAGTATCCGGAGACGTGCTCTTGATCTGCTGTATGGCATGTGTGATGTTTCAAATGCAAAGGACATAGTTGAAGAACTATTGCAGGTACGTATCACTGTGCACCAAACACCTACTTCCTGTGATTTCTGTAAAACAAAATGGTGGAGTTAAAAAAAGCGATAGCAGCATGGCTCTGATAGTTATCTGTTTTCAGTATCTCAGCTCAGCAGACTTCGCCATGCGTGAAGAATTGTCACTTAAAGCTGCAATTCTAGCAGAGAAGTTCGCCCCTGACCTATCATGGTAATTATTAATTTTTCTATCCGAGAGAGAGAGTATGTATACGTTGTTTGATGAAGCTGCATATCAGATACTGTTGCATGGAGCATGTTCACCATACACATTGTATAACACCTGTATTATGAATGAGCTAATGTTCCCCTATTAATAGCACAGGAACAATGCCGCACGTGTCCTATAAAGCCTTATTGTCGCTACTAGAAATAGTTTCGCTAATCATCAATCCAACAAAATATCAAAATCACAGCAATCATGTTGAAATCAACCAAACTTCTGTACTTTTGTGACGGTTCATAGGTCCTGTTATGGCTTTTGGTGGAACCTACCCACCATGCTGTCCATTTCAGCCCCATAGCTTAATCAGTATCAGTAACTGACACCTGCCCCCCTTTCCACCCTACATAAAAGATTCTCAACTCAGCAGCCAGCGTTTGAAGGATGTCAGGGAAATGTTCTGTATGCGGGCAGAAACTTTTTAACCTTGGTCTGTGTGTACATGGTGACATAGCATCGAGAAACATGAGTTGATATGATCCTGTCATGTCCATGTGGTTGGGGTGGGGCGGGGCCTGGCAAGTTTGCATGACTGGAATTTTTTTCCTTTTGCAGGTTACATGACTGGACTTTCTAATCTTTATTTTGGTTGTTCAGGAAACATGAACTTTTGAACTACAAAACCATTGGCCTATTGCGTTTTGCCTATACTTAGAGTTGGATAACAATTGAACAAATATTTTGTTGGTCATATCACGAAAAGATATTGAGTTAATAATTTTTC
This sequence comes from Rhododendron ovatum, assembly GCA_019656835.1. Taxonomy (NCBI): domain Eukaryota; kingdom Viridiplantae; phylum Streptophyta; class Magnoliopsida; order Ericales; family Ericaceae; genus Rhododendron; species Rhododendron ovatum. The sequence continues at coordinate 10,034,411 of CM033792.1, forward strand.
TCAGGCTTTCAAGGTATTTATCTGGTTCTGATGTGGCAAAAATGACTATTTGAAAGTTATTAGATTATTGTGGACGACATTATTATTGCTGAGTCTCTTGTGATGTCATAGATTTCTAATAACTACGCAGGTATGTGGATGTGATTCTTCAGTTGATTGACAAAGCAGGAGATTTTGTCAGTGATGACATATGGTTTCGTGTAGTGCAGTTTGTTACAAACAACGAGGACCTACAGGTGATTCAAACTTCTGTGCTTTATCGTGCGCTTGTGTCTTTTGATGAAATTATGTCACTATTCGCCTTACACTATAGAGTTTGTTAGCCTTATGCAGCAGTAAAAGCCAGAGAATATCTTGATAAGCCTGCTATACATGAGACAATGGTCAAGGTATGTAAATATCTGTTTTCTCTTCAACCGTGGGAAGGGATGTTTTACTTTGTTTTTTGGTGCTGCTAACTCATCATTTGAGCTAATTTAAGTATGACCCTTTGGCGTTGTGCCAACCCACGTGGGTAGGTTGCACTATTTGTTTGAGAAAGATATGCATTTTGTTCACATTACATGTTGTTGAAACAAAGAGGTCGGAGTTGGTTCATATATTAAGCAAGGGGTTGCCTTACAGTACACTGTTTGTTTGTACGGGTTTTTTTGCCAGCTGTGCATTACTCTTTACTAGCTTTCATTCCCAAACTTTGATAGTTTAATTTCCAAGTTCATTATTCATAATCAGATTAGATAGGCCAAGGTTAATAATTGAGAGGCTTCATTTGGATCCAATCATGCGTTACAATTGATTGGATCCTGCATTCATTCTCTTTTTTTTTTTCTTGGAACAGGTCAGTGCTTATATCCTTGGAGAATACAGCCACCTTCTGGCCAGACGGCCTGGGTGTAGTCCAAAAGAAATCTTTAGCATCATACATGAGAAGCTTCCTACTGTTTCGTAAGGGTGCTTGAACTTCTGCTCTTCTTATCTTTTCTTGGTAATATTCTCTCTCCATCATTTTACTGTCTTAACCGATGTTATGCACGATCAGGACTTCTACGATTCCCATTCTTCTTTCAACTTATGCTAAGATTCTAATGCACACTCAACCCCCAGAGCCAGATTTACAGAATCAAATTTGGGCAATTTTTCGCAAGTGAGAAGAACCTATTCCTTATAACTTTTCCCTTCTATTTGTTTGGAGCTTGTAGCTTATGCTTTTTGACAAATTATTTGCAATACTTTTACTTACCCTGATAGATGTATATTTTTTTAGGTATGAGAGTTGTATTGATGCTGAGATACAGCAAAGAGCTGTTGAATATATCACACTGAGCAGAAAAGGTGCAGCATTGGTGGATATAATGGCTGAGATGCCTAAATTCCCTGAGCGCCAGGTACATTCTAGATCAATTGTGCACAATCAGATCTAGCTCATTATCTTCTAGTTTTGTAGGATTATTCATCAAAATAGTTTATGAAAGGCCCCATGATAGAGTAGTTCTGTATAAAAATGTTATGTTCGTGGGCAGACAATGCACTTATAAATGCATAAATGTACACAGTTCATGTCTTCATGACACTAATCATGCATTCACTTTGGTGTTTAGTCTGCCTTGTTGAAAAAAGCTGAAAATACTGAAGCTGATACGGCAGAGCAAAGTGCTCTTAAGATACGGGCAATGCAACAGTCTTCTAATGCTTTGGTAGTGACTGACCATCACCCTGCCAATGGGACTCCACCAGTGAGCCAGCTTGCTATGGTAAAGATACCCAGCATAAGTAGTGTGGTAAGATATCTTTCCGCTGCTTTTATGAACACATAATCGAATATTTAGACTACTATTTTAACTGCACAAAGAAACTGATTGTGGGTCGAGTATTGGGACAGGATCACAACACGACTGATCAAGTGGTGACTCCGGAAAATGGGACTCTGAGTGTCGTGGATCCTCAACCTTCAGAGCCTTCAGTTGATCTCCTTGGTGATCTTTTAGGTCCACTGGCTATTGAAGGACCTCCTGCTGCTATGCAATCTGAGGATAATTCGGTCTCTGGAGTAGACAGTTCTTCATATGTTGACGAGGCATTAGCACTTGCACCTGTTGGAGAGGACGCAAACACCATCCAGGTTTCTGTTGCTTTATTGCACTTTTGTTGATTTTGTTCTGATTTCTGGAGAATCATTATCATCCTGGACTCCATTGCTAGACTGGGGTAATTGATAATTTGATACTCTTATGACTAACAGAGTAATAGTATGGTGATCAACTCAAATTTGTTCCAGTAAAGTTACTATATATGTAATATCTTTCATCCATACTATTTTAACAGTTCAGAAATAGAATAGTAAAACATGAAAGAAAGTGGTTCCATCAAAAAAGGCAGGTCTGCAACTGAATGAGTGAATCAGTGATAGAGACTTAGATGGCGGCAGTTTTTAATGGTGCTACCAGGAAATGATTTTCTTTGGAACTTGTTGGTCAGAACTCCAATTGGTTTCGGAGCACTAATGTCTGGTAACCTTTTATCCAATCTCCACCAAAAAATTTAAGAAAATTTATCATTTTTCAGGGAAGCTGGTTTGGGGCGTGTTCAAACTCAAAATATTCTTCCTATCAAAATTTTAAAAATTGACAATATTCTAGGCAAGCTTAAATAATATGACCCTGCAAAGATGGCAATGGTTTGAGCTAGACCTGGACTTAAGTGTTGCCAGATGGAAATTGTTACTTGTCAACATTGTCGTATGTTTGGAATAGTGATTATAATATTGAGAATGGAATGTGGACATATAGCCTCGGTTTATAAGAATTTGACCGATTTTTTACTTTGTCTAGTTGTTTTGGCAGATGTACTCCACGGGCTGCTGCCCCAACATATTGACTCTCTTAATGGGACTTGAAGACTTCTCATCATTCTTAACAGACGACTCAATACCTGGCTGACCCTTGAGCTAGTGTCTACATGGAATTATTACCATTTTGCCCAAAAAAAAAATTTATTTTTATGTCAGCCGGTAGGCATTACTTTTAATGACACCAAAAGGCCAAAGCACAACAAACAGTACAATGTAGCTACTTCACAATGCAATTGTCTCTGCTTTTAATGTTTTATCAGCATTTAGATATTTCGTTCCATTTATTTTGTATATTCTCAAAGGAGAGGATTATTCTCTTTACCAAACATATGTGAATCCAATCACGAGCTTACAACAAGAACAACAGATCTCTTGACAAATCTTAGGATAAAAAAACTTCTGCTGCTGTGCAATGTAAATAGAGAACAGTCTTTTTTTCATTTTATGCTTTTCAGTTTTCACAGACTGCTTTCGTGATTTCACAGCCTATAGGAAGTACTGCAGAAAGATTCCATGCTTTATTGCTGAAGGATAGCGGTGTCTTATACGAGGATCCTTGTATTCAGGTATGCCGTTCTCAGGTTGACTGTTCCTTATTGGAACTTAATTGTTAATTGTCAGTTGTATGGTTTCCATGTGAGGAAACTGATTTAGTGGCTATACTTTAGTTGACACTGCCTTCCCAAGGGTTACAGTAGTTTTCTTTGAAATACTCTCCCAGATTGGCATTAAAGCTGAGTGGCGAGCCCATCAAGGTCGACTTGTACTTTTCTTAGGAAACAAGAATACTGCTCCTCTAGTTTCAGTTCAAGCTCTGATAATGCCTCCTTCCCATCTGAAGATTGAGCTCTCAGTTGTTCCTGAAACTATTCCTCCACGGGCACAGGTCATACAAGTGGTTATACATTTACTTATCCGTAGTAACTGGTTCTTAGCTGCTCTTGTTTGTATTTTTGTTACTCCTTTTTCTTTAATGAAGACTTTTGGTTACTTAGGTGCAATGCCCGCTTGAAGTCATCAACCTTTGCCCAAGTAGGGATGTAGCTGTTCTTGACTTCTCCTACAAATTTGGAACTCAGGGGGTACTACCTATAACTTAAATTTAAGTGGTATTGCCTTGGTAATTCAACTAACTGTATGTATCATGTCCATCTACAGGTCAATGTAAAACTTCGCCTTCCGGCTCTCCTAAATAAATTTCTTCAGCCTATGTCAGTATCTGCTGAAGAATTTTTTCCCCAGTGGAGATCACTTTCTGGACCTCCTTTGAAACTTCAAGACGTGGTATGTAAACTCTACCTTCTTTTGGAAACTTCAAGATGTTGGGCCTTATAGCGAGCTTAAGATCTTCATCCCGAGCTCTGTTAAAGCAGATTTGTTTCTCATCTCGTTGGACTCTGTTTAACCTTGTCAAATGCAGTGGGGAGACATATCAATACATATTTGTGTATGCTACTTGAGGAGACAATACACATTTCTCAAGCTTGATTAAAAAATTCCCCTTTACAATTGTGGAGTCTTGAGGGGAAAATATATCAGAGAAGTTTTCAAATATCGTTTTACACCTAAATAAACAGATTATGTTGTCAAAGCCTTTGTGAGGAGACTTTGTAAGTAAGTACTGAATCTAAGAGGGAAGAGCGGTTTAGAGGTTTAATTTCTACTCTTGTCCCAAAAGTAAAGCAATCATTAAATAGTGTTCAGGAGTCTTGCTACTTGACTCTCGAAATTCATCAACGTTTAATGAGTTCTTCATTCTTGAACTAAAAAGAATGAAAGAGATCACCCAGTAGGGGTCCATGTTAAGTGTTCTGCATTATTCCACAAGTTGGCTTATCTCTCAGTCATCAAGACTCAAATCAGCATTCTCACTTATCGTTGAAGCTACCATTGACAAATATATGTATGACTTATCTTTTCTATTTATGTTCCAAATTTGACAGGTTAGAGGTGTAAGACCAATGTCTCTCTCTGAAATGGCAAACCTGTTTAACAATTTCCGGTTGTTGGTCTGTCCCGGACTTGTAAGTTTTTTTTATCCCCTCCACCTGGGCCTCCTCCTCTCACATAGTCAAGGTGTTCTTACTGTTTGATTTCCTGTTTCAGGATCCAAATCCCAATAATTTAATTGCTAGTACAACTTTCTATTCAGAGAGTACACGAGCCATGCTATGCTTGGTAAGATTTGGCTTTCAATATCTAGTTGCCTACTATTCCAGTCAATCCCATTATTGCTAATGGTAGGCACCCATTCTGCAAAGGACCTATGCTTGGATATAACCCCCCGAACAAAGCTAGGCCTTTTGCCCCAATCATTCAGGGTCATGGAGATCCTTTTTCACCATTCCCCTTCTCAGTGGGCCAGTGGCTATATGGTCAGCTAAACTTACACAGTTGGGGTCAGCTACCTGCTTTATCAATAGCATTTTATAACCTTTTAGATAAGAAATGCTGCTGAATTAAAGTACTCAACTTCGTCAAAAGTGTGCTACTTGCCTCTTCTCTTTTTTTTTCCCATTTTTATTATCTTTGGAGACCGCCTCTCCTGCTTTAGTTAAGCTGATGTAGGATAAAAAAACAACCACCGCATTCTCAATGTAACACTAACTGCAATTTTTTTCTCATTTTATTTTTGTTGTTATTTCTTTGGGTGGTTTTCAGATACGAATTGAAACAGATCCGGCAGATAGAACACAGCTACGTATGACAGTGGCCTCAGGGGACCCTACACTAACATACGAGTAAGTCTCCTTTCAGGTTTCAATTGTGTACAATTTAGCTTCATTTCAACTTGATGCCGTAATTTGAGCCCATTTGTACAGGTTAAAGGAGTTCATCAAGGAACAATTAGTTTACATTCCTACAACTTCCGGAGGCCCCACAGCAGCACCTCCGCAAGCTCAACCAACCAGTCCTCCGACAATGGTCTCAGATCCTGGGGATATTCTTGCCGGTTTGCTTCATTAAAGTGGATTGCTGTCAATTGAAGAAATTTTTTTCTACAAAGCTTGTAAAAGTGATTATACATACAGCCGATCATCCCCGAGTGAAGAAGTGAGTACGAGCACAAATATGATGCCAGGGCTTGCGGACGCAAGTGGTGAGCTTACATGTGACCGGCTTTGTGTTTTGAGTTGGAGTTTTGCGAGGGGGGATGGCTTAGGCTTTCGTTATTCTTTCTGCACAACTATGCTGTGCTTTGTGAGTTTTCCTCTTTCGGGTTGAGGTTTGGCTTTTTTATTTTTTGTTACAATTTTAGGACCTTTTCCTCTTACAATCTAGGGAGATTCCATTGGATTGGTTTATGTACTATATTATGCAGTGGATGAAGTAGGACCCATTGTAACAAATTTGTTGTTTGTCGATACACTAATATTTCCAATAAAAGTAATTCCGATTGGAAAGAAAACTAATGCAGCAATTGATCGCACTGTATGTCCGTTTCTTCACCATCTTATGGGTTTCTGATTTTACTTGGACTGCTTTGCTTGCCCAAGGCTGGGATTAACGAGTTACAATCCAAAGGGATAGCATACATAGCCTTGTAGAACGGTTTCATATATATTCATGTGTAGTGCTTTTTCAATAGGAAAAGGTAAATTTTCATTGCATAAAATCATGTTATGGAAGGCCTAATATCATGGCTTTTCTGTTCATTAGTCAACATTGAATGCATTCACGTCCGTTTCATTCCTCTTTTATGGTAGTTTGATCTTTACAGTTTTGAGGGTGGCAAGTATTTCGTTGTCAAGAGCATCTGGGAAATTCAATGTATTTACCATGCTACAGTATGTCCAATGTACACTGCCTAGGGTGATTCCCAGTTAGACTGAACACGGGAAGAAGAAGAAGAAAAAAAAAATTTACTAGCACCCTGGAAAAAGTTCCTTCTGCCAAACGATGCAAAGTCCTAACAAATATTGTAAATAAAATAAGCGGTAGTTCTGATTTACACGGGAAAATAATTAGATAAGCACCCAAAAAACCTGCTTATCTTCTCATATTGAGGTTCCTAATATCACTAGGGGGAGCAACTATAAGAAGTGAGCTGTGTAACATTTGTAGCTTCTAATGGGAATCTAACCAAAACTATGATTGGAAAGCCAATCTCCAAAAAATTTGCATTTGTCAGAAACAGAATTGTATCAGATGAGAGGAACTTGCCATGAAGCAGCACTGTCTTGTCACCGGAGAACAAATTTGGTACATGTACAAAGCACTCCAGCTCAGGAAGTTCGCTGCAGGCCCGTGGATAGTCCACCGAATCAGAAATCACCATTACATCTGATTAATCCAAACCTCCGGTGTTGATTAACAGTTTCCAACTACAAGCCTATGGTCCATTTGGCAACTCACGGTTAAAGATAGACAAAAAATCCGAAACCCAAATAAAGTGATCAACTACTGCCACTCCCGGCAATTGACACACCTCCAATTGCCCTCCCAAGATGACTGCTCAACCCCGGGTACACAATCAGTATGCATGGATAACCCACAAATTTCACAAGAAAGATCAGGACATGGATCTTTGCGCGAACACTTGTGACAAGGTGCTGAATCAGTACCCGTTCCACACTGCTCAAGATATCCATCCCTTGAAATTTCAGATGAATTTTCCCAACCACCCATTACAAACCCAGATGCATCAACTTCATCTAACCGGCCACCATCATCAGATACCAGCAGCTCTGTAAAAGAGAAGTAGGTCTGAGGTTCAAATTCTACATCTTCATGGTTTAGACCTTCGTAATCAACAAATGTACCATCTTCAAATCCATTTTCAGAAAGATCCCACTCTACATTGGGAGAGAATGATTCCTCTTTAGAGTTCGGGAGATTTTGTTCAATGGGCATGGATAACTCAACCCGAGACTCTACTTCTATATTGTTTTCAGTCTTAATATGCCTTCTAACTGGTAGTTTCTGAGGCCCAGTTCCAGAAGCAGTAGCTGTAGCAGTATTCCATTCCAAATCCATCTCCGAATTGTTTTCTGAAAATTGCTCTACCTTTGAAGGAGATAAAAGACGAGGATCTCCCTTTCCTGTGTTCACGACTTCCTCAGTTTTTGGCAACATTTTAGGGTAAGAAAACTCAGTCTGAGACGGATTATTTGCTGTGGTTCCATCTACATTGTGCCCATTCTTAATAAGCCTTCGGAATGTGAGTTTCTGAGTTCCAGTTTCAGAAGCAGTAGCCTTGACAATACTCCATTCCACATCATTGTGTTTATTCTGTTCTGTAAATTGCTCAACTTTCGAACCAGGAAAAAAACGCGGATCCTCCTTCTGCACATGCCCAACTTTCTCAGCTTTGGGCATTATTTTAGGGTTAGATTCCAACTCAGTAGGGGGCTCAGAAATATTCCCAGAATCGGACTCCAATCCAGAATTCATTGCCTTTGGAGCCGCCCTTGTGCGTGGCCTCTTGGCCTCTAATTTTTTTTTGTTTTCCGGATCCATGTAAGGGCACAGAGGTGTTCTTATCCTACGACATCTACAACATTTGAATCCCATCAATTCACTAATTTTTGACTCATCAAGCTCAACCGCTTCAGCATGATACCAATCTGCAAATAATGACAAATAGAAGGCATGAATGGCCAAAACTTAACAGAAAACCTGACCAGGCAGAGAGAGAGCGAGAGATGGAATATATCAGGTAAAGCAGGCTTACTTTTGCATGTTTCACAGCAAATATAGGTGAGATCAGAGTTATAAGGCTTATTGCACAGGTGGCAAACAGGTCCTGACCAGGTCATATGTTTATTGCCCCGCAAAATAATGTCTTCTTCCAATCTGAATTTAGTACCATCCTCACTTTTATTCTTTTTCCAGATCAGACCCCACGAACATAACTTCCTTTGATTTTTTTGCGCCGAACTAGAATCAGGCGTGGCTGATTTCATCTCCAAAGAACTTGCTAAAAGTCCAACCGCTGGAACTGGTGGTGGAACTGGTTGATTAAAGCTTTTTCGCTTGGCACCTTTACCCACTGTAACTGCATTCTGAGATTCTTGCCCAAGCAAAAGCAATGGGCTAGTTGGCGATTCATTAGCCTTTTTAGTTTGAGGGAGAGTTTTGGCATGGTCGCACTGTTTGCAGGTCATTAATAACTTAACTCCACCATTCTCGTGAGTTGTTGAACTGATGGTACACTGCTCATGACAAAAACCTGAACATCAAAAATTGCAGTCAGTTCACTGTGGTATTAGCCAAATGCATCCATGCTCTGAAGATCTACAATACGAAATTTCCACCATAAGCATACTATTCATGAATATGAATCCCAAGTTCATGCTAGTAAGTTCAATACCAAAGGAAGTAAAACATGTGCACGCAGTACGAAACAGCATTTTAGTCTTTTGAGGAACTACATGCTGAACTCGGTTTATTAAATTCCCCAGAGTAAATAGAATGCGTAAACAAAAAAAGATGTTTCTTGGTAGATTTTTTTCCTTTCTGGGAGAGTATAGACCAATCCCTTTTCCACTAAGGTGGGGCATTGAGGCATAGAACTAGCAAAAATAGCATTGAGCTTCCCCAACACTTAAATTGACAAGTTAAGTCATAAGTTCAACCGAATTATTGGGGTAAATTTGGTAATTAAAAAACTAATGAAAGCCATTTTAAATAATTCAGACAGCCTAAAATTCAGTTAGAAAAGAGAAAATTGGATAAACACATTAATCTAAATGTTCAACACAACGCATATTCTCATAATTGGATGTGGAATCGCACACTCATGGTTATACCTTGGCATGAACTGCAATTGACAGAATTCCTGAAACCACAGAAGAAAACACATTAGTCAACCAAAGCAAGTGGAAGAATGAAAGCCCCGAGGGAAATTCACAGTAGGAGAAAAAACATTACCCAAATAAGACATCTAAGTGACATGAAGCACAACAGCACTTGCCCAGATTCTCTCTCTTACATGCAAGGTAGGAGAATATATCCTTACGTGAAGCTTTTAGCTGCCTTTTTTTCAACTTGGACACCGCATTCACAATCTTGTCAGCAAATGGCACATCCTTCTTCTCCAACTTTTCTTCGTACTCTTTGATCAAGTACAAAGGGATATGAACCTCAGAAAACCAGTATTTTTCTATTCCTTCTTGACTTTGATCTAACTCTATCAGATTCTTCATGACACGGGAAGGGAGGTGCTTTTGCTTCTCAAAAACAACTCCATACATAATCTTGTCACCCACGTTTTTCTTATCTCGCACAAAAGCATTTCTAAAAGCAGAAGCTTCTGTCTCTGGACCTTTTCCCTCTTGAAGGTTCTGCTCAGGACAAACAAGATCAATCCACCTCACGTGAAGGTCTAGGTACCTTACCTGAAAGAAGCATCAACTTAGACATCTTGTTAAAGGTTACTATTAAGATTCAAACTACACAACAAAACTGAACAGGGACTAAGGGGCAAATGTCCAGTATTGCCAACTCAGGGATGGTACAATTGCAATAGCACGAGGACAATAATTACACACCTGAAACGCAAGCTGTGCTGCATTCTTACTCATTTCAACTGCAGCTCTCCAAACATGCTGTCTGCTTCTTTTGGGAACCTCAGAACCTTCGGAATAATGAACACCAGGAATCTTTCTGTAACCACCTGATAAGAACCAAAACTGTAAGTTGAATTTTTATTGTCTAGTACTCTGTATTAAAATCACACAAAAGAATAAAAGAAGCAGTAGCATAGTAAACTTCATATCCATGATGCTTGCAACAAAGCAAATCGGTCAAAACTTCTCTGCAGCGAGAAAGAGGTTTGAGCTCAGACAAGTTTCAAAATTTTGTTTCCGTGAGCTTGGAAAAGGGAACTTTCAGTAACATTTCAAAAACCTAGGGAAAACATTCTAAAATGTCAAAGAACTTGAAATGTATGAAACTGTCATTGTTGGATATCTATTTGTCGATAACTCACTTTCGGTATGTTTCCTAGAAGGTTTGAGATGTTTCAGTGCGTCTCAGTATGTGTCGGGGGAACATTGGTATTTCGCAATTTCACTAATATTTGTCTTGGTTACCTTTTTTCTTTTAATCAAGCATTTCGGTTACCTAGGAAACCAATGACATTTCAGCTGTTACGATCGAAACGAAATGAAATTTTATTCCTTGAGCTGCAACGTTACCTTGGCGAGCTGCTTTCTTAACCAGTGAACATGGCAAAAGCCCCTTCTGCAATATTAGCTTTGACAGCATCCCTCCTCGCCACCAGTTGACATCACTCGAGTCGTCTAGGCAATCATCAGATGTGACTTCGGATAGAGCAGCAAATCGTTTTCTACCCCGCCTCCGACTTGGTCCACGTTTCTGAGAAGATCCAGCGGCAAATGTAGCACTCTGGGTCACAGAAGATTCATTGGACCAATCATCCACAAGCTTATACCAGTCCCCAGAAACAGCAACAGCACGGATGTTTTCCTCAAGCTGCAAACATATAAAACAAAAACACCAACCAGAATGTTTACGCAGATGTATAGACTGCATATAAAGCACGATCATGCACAGTTCGCTTTCAATTATCAGTTGCTCGAAAGTAAAAGATTCAAAACAGGACCTCTAAAAATTAATGTTGGAATTGTCCCACATGGGTTAATTATCACCCTCAAAAACTAGTATATGAGCCTGAGCGGCCTCTCCCCTCATTGCCAATTGGTTTTGAGTTGGATATAAAGTTTCCACAATTAGATTGAAGAACTAAAAATCAAGTAATCCTTCAAAACTAGTAGATTATTCTTTGAAAATAATTCCCAATGCCCATATGAACGACGATTTCTAAATTTCCGGAAGAAAAATGATGGGGTGTTATTTTGGATGAAAAGAAAGTTAACATCCACGTTTATGCTAACCCTAATGGCAAATTGAATTCAAGCTACGAAACAAAAAAATTGAATGCACGGTGCTGATGGCAAAATGGATACTATATCTGCATATGACTGGATAAAGAGTAAGATGGTTCACCTAATAAGTCCCAACTACATGGGACAGCTTACAGCATTTTCAGAAAAAAGGAAAAGATACGTTTACGGGAAGGAATATGTCAAGCTTGTCAGCATACAGTGCAGATAATTAAAATGCAATGAGATAGGGTACTAACCTCAAGCAAGAGAACCTTAACTTCACTGCAAGTCGTAGCCTTTTCTACTTGTTTACGCCATTGTTTTCGGTATGTAGCACTCCTGAAGAGACCAACTGTCAGACCACATAAACTCTCCTCCATGAATATAACATATGTTGCAATGCCAGGAAGGCTACCCTCTCCATTCTTTAAAGTACGAAGACCAGCAATAATCTTCATAGCACCTTTAATGGCATTGGAGACAGCCGCATTCAACAAGCATCCTTTCTTGCATGAAACAGCAGCCTTGCAAGAAAGGCACCAACCACACCTTTCTCTTGGGACTTCCACAAGCTTCTTTTCACAATTAGGCCAGAAAAAACGTATAGCAGCTGATGAGAAAGCTTTTACTTGCAACAAATTGTTAGCAGCCACAACTTTCTTCCGTTTGTCTGAAGCCTGAGACCCGGAGACCTGATTTTCTTCAGGCAAAAGAATAGCCAGATTGGCAGCTGCAGAAGCAGCAAAATCTCCATGGGTATAGTTATTTACATATGCCTGGGGTTTAAAATGAGACCCCATGTATGAATAGCCATCAGAAGAATTCTTGTATCCTTGTCCAGAAACTCGCCCACCACCTTCTTTGGTTTGAGAGTGTGTATTGTTCACTGCGACATGTATACCACTCACCTGTCCTCCGTAACTGCCATTGCTATTTCCCGAGGTACATGTACCAGAGTCAATGAAACTTGGTTTCCCACTTAAGCTTTGATGAGTTAAGTCAGATGAATCAGCCTGCTGCATAACTGATCCAGAATATATGGTACGATCCACTTTAGACTGCTCTGATACCTCTGTATTCTTAAGGAGGCAAACCTGTTTTGCTAAAATGTCACCACTCCTCTGCTGACTAGGATGTTTAGGTTGGGTAATTGTGTCCAATGAACTCTTGTTAAACCCCAGCACTTCATGCGACTCTAGAGATTGAACTACCACATCTCTCACTCTATTATCTGTCTTGCAACTTGGTAAGTTCTCACCCTCAGCTGGATCTAATATTTCATGACTTCCCTTACTCGACAGAGTAAATAACGCATTACAGTGCTCAACATCATTCTGAATGGTTGCTGATTGTTCAAACATTTTGATTGTTTCAAGTCGAGGTAAAATGTCATTCTGGATACCCCAATACTGTGAAACTCCCCTGCAAATCTCGGAGTACACCGGAATGTGATGCAGAGATGAATGCAGTGCTTGCAGTACTTTTGGAATGTCCTTCATATTGTAGTATCTAAGACATGGTTCCGATTTGATTGATACCCTTAGCCTGCAATCAATCATTTAAAAAAAAAAAAACTGGAATAAGGTGCAACGTCGAGACAAACCAATTATAAGGGCTGTAACAAAGCAAACCAGCTAGAACAGTAGATATTAGCATATCCACAAAGGAAAGGAAACAAAGGAGTATTGGAACTAGGCTACCAGAAACATACACCAGTAAATGATTGCATGTTCCCAAAAACACTTGCCCATATGAATCAATGCCAAAATCTTCTGCTCCTCTCAGAGATGTACCCCTTCCAAGTGTAGGCCCAGTCTTATCAATTATGCACTCGGGACAATACCAGGCCCCTTCTGGTATAAACATTTTGGTCACACCTATACATCTGGAATGGTAAGCTGATGGGCACCCATCACAGCAGAGCAAAGTCCCGTCCATACCACAAAGCCGGCATTCATCACTATTACCATCATTGACAGCACCAGCATCCACATTCGTATCACTACCTTTCACACCCAAAAAACTTGGTTTAGAAGAAGACCTTGTACCACGAGGTTCTACCATGATCGCCACGGATTCTTCATCCCTGCAAGCAGAAGTCTTCGAGTATCTAGGATGAACCCTTCTTGGACCACTTTCAGAACCAACAGTTGCTACAGCATCAGAATTTATTCCAACTTCTGATTCTTCACGCATGTCAATTTCTGCTCTTAGCTCTTCAGAATCCAAAACATCATTGCACAATATTTGCAAAACCATCAACTTCCTGGCCGCAGATAACGTGTAATAATCTTTCTCTAAAACATCAGTGTAAAATCCTTTCCACTCAGGTCCATTTGCATATCCCATCACCATTAAATATCGAACCAAATAAGCTGGCCAAGTCAATGTATCAAGCAAGTTCCAGTCCGCAAGCCTACAAGCAAGAGTAAAACGTAATTCAAAGTCACAAGAATAACAATTAAAACAATTTATTTTTTTGATCTGTGTCAAAACAACTTCTTACTATGGTAGAATATATGGAACATATGGCATGGACACAAAAGGTGCACGGTGCGTACAGTTTAGCCATATGTGATGATGTTTTTGATAATAGAAATGGCAAAGTAATGCTTCTTGGGTGAGTGCAAGAAACTATTCATTCCTAGACCTCTGATTAGTATATCTGAAAGAGCAAAATATTAAAACATCCAACATCTCAAAGAGTGTAAATAATAATTCATGATGTCAGCAACAATACAGAATTTTCAATGAGAGATGCTCGAGGTTTTTTATTTCATTATCGATAAGCTCAAATTCACTGCTATCAAACTACATGTCATAACTTTTGTCAAAGAATCAGGAAGAGAAAATTCATATAAGTACCTCAGACATTTTGAAGCCGAGTCGGAACCATCTGAAGAGAGCATTTGAAGATGACGCCTCAATGCACGCATGAGAGCAAGATGAATGGCATCCAACAAAGTGTTTGGGACATGACCGTTCAGTGATCCCACAAAATCATCAAGTTCGAAGGGGCTCAGAAACAGCTGGATACTAAATGAGCGCAAGAAACCATATACAGAGAAAAGGTGTGAAACATACTCCTCCGGAACACCAATACTGCTCGAAGATGGAGGCAATTCTGGTGGCGGGACTACTGGAGCACTAACCTCCGAGCTGGAATCTTGATGCCAAGCATGCTCACAGGAATCACTAGATGAATCAGCATCATCCCCATTGTCACTATCACCATCATCATTGCTTAACCCACTCGGTGAAGATGCTTCAACCCTCTCACGCAGTGAAGATGCTTCAACCCTGTCCACAACATTCACCGAAACGTTTGCAATACCCTCCACCTTACCATTATCCTTCACGTCTTTCTTTGCCAATAATTCATCCAACTTCTTCTTCCTCAACTTTAAATCATCGCCAATATCACCATCTTCAAAAAGAATCTCCATCACTTCTGCGCTCTCCAGATCCTCACAATCCCCATCTTCGTACTCGACTCTATATAACCCAGTATCATAATGCACAACCTTCCCAAGAAAAATACCATTACCCCCAAACTCTTTCATCACATATCTACCAACCAATGCCCTCAACATTATCCCAACCGCCTGCTTCTTCACTTGCCGATCGGCCACACCGTTTTGCACATCATGCCTTCTCCTTTTTCTCCCTCGACGTTCCGATCTGATTGCCACGGTTTCCATTTCTCCAATCGGAACCGTACCAATCCCGAATCTAAATCCAAATCCTCACTCCCGACAAACTCTATTCCTAGGATTCCACAATCAAATCATTGACCAAACCTATAATAAAAAAATAAACGTTGCAGAATTAAGGCTTTTCGCAAATCTCAAAAATTGAACAATAAAACTAAAAAAGTTGCGGCTTTGATGCATCGATTTTGATTTTGATGCCCAAACGCGACTTCCAGGTGAAACGATGGGCTATCTGTCTGTTCGTGTGTGTGTATATAAAATAAACACGTTATATATGAATATATTAATTAATAAATTAACAGCGCATGAATATAGACGCGTATGGGCGAGTGAGATAACAGATTTTACCGTGTTACCGATCGATAACCGCCATTGAAGGTTTCTCCGTGCGGCTTCTTAGAGAGGAGAGGAGAGGGGAGAGAGAGAGTTGTGGTAGGAGCCCTAACGGGGAGAGAGGCCAAAGGTTTCTCCAGTCGTCTGAAGCGAGTTATAATAAGGGGCATAGAGAAACCATGGTTCGACCGACTCGGTAACCCGCCTGTGCCAATTTTCTGACTCGGAAACCCGTCCGAGTCCTGGGCGCGGTTTTAATTCCGGAATGTGTTAAAAACTTACTCCTTTGCCATGGGAAAAAAAAAATTAGAATCATTATTTGTGAAGAAATACGTTATGCAAAGAAGGGAGAAATAAACAATGAAAAATTGGACAATTGTTTTTTATTGCATTTCTTGAAATTAAGAACTGAAATATTCATTAAAATACTACACAGATAAAATTATAGATCGCACAATCATGTTATGAATAAGTATTGTTTATCTAATTAAACATTAAGTTTTGAACGAAAAGGGAACTATGTGAATTAATTGTTAAATTGAGGTTCTATGTACTCCTCCGAAACCCAATAATTAAAACTAAGTGTCCAAAGAAAAATACTTTTTTCTTACAAGTATTATAGTAAAACCACTAGTTTACGTGGCTAAGTTTTATTTTGTATGTCAAAATGGCTTCTATAGAATGACCAATTTGTTTTTTTCAAAAATTTTATGTCAAAGTATTTTTCAGTTACTCGCCTAATCAATATAGAGCGTGCACCACCTTTTTTACAAGCTAAATATTAAATTGTATTTCAATTAAGTGAATTTTTTTTAGCATTGAATTCAAGGGAAAGAGCTTTTAAATTTGAGTGTGTTTAACTTATTTTTACTTAAAAATCTAGATGATTAAAAACACCCCCAACCCAAATTTGAGTGTGCTTAACTTATTTTGACTGTGCTGAACTACTACTCATCATTTCAGCGGAAGAGTTATTTGAAGAAAAATAGTCACATAAAATAAATTCGCATGTCATAATTCACACAAAACATACACATACTAGTATTTTTTAAACATAATTTCCCAAATTCCACTCTAATATCTACGTGGTCCGCCCCTATTGGCTGTTATATGCGATGGGATGATAATAAAGTAGTACTACTATCTGACAAGTATTCCGAATTTGAGTACTATAAAATGGAAAAATGCACGGTTTAGGATAGTCCCAAGAATCGTGATCGTGTGAGTCGACTCGGAACGTTCAAACGAGCCATAGGTAAGTTGTGCTGGAGCCAAGCGCCAAGTTCCAATGCATCATCATCATCAAACCATAGAAAGTGTGAAATTGGCGGGAATAGCTTCATTGGTATCCCATCAACCGCCAAAATATTTCAAGTTCGAAAACGGTCTAACTTTCTATACGGATTGCTTGAAAAAATAATAATAATAATAACAACGAATCTATTCTAAACTGCTAGATGGAATGTAGTGCAGTAACACGTTTTGTTTGGTAACTCACTCTTCCGAGCCAGCTTACGTGAAAATTTTGACTGCTTTTGGGGAGTGATTACATTGCTCACTTGTCGGGTCCTAATTAAAATTAGAGCAAATCTCTGTGTAGACCTTAGTCATATAATTCTTTAAAATGTCTCGTGCTCCCGTTGTTAATACTCGCTCTCGTAAATTTTAGTAGGTTGTTTCTAGGACGCTTTTCACGTTTGCGCACACAAATTATGTGACTTAGGTATAGACTGGCCCCGTGAGTTTCTAGCACTTGAAAGTTTTGAACATGAGACCTTAGGATGAAACAAACCACTAAATCTCAAACCTTGGCCATTAGGCCAACCTCCTGGGGTTAAATATACAAATGGGTCAAGGCTTAGTTTGGAACCTATGCAAAAGAATGTAAAAGTAAAGGAAAATGGGAAAACTTTTCCTCCCCTTGTTTGGTTTACAAAGAAAGTGAGAGGAAAATTAAAAATCATGTTTTGAGCACAGTATGTTTTCCTCTTATTTTTTTTCTTAACCATTTTCCTTTCCTTTCCATGAATTCCAAAGAGATGAAAAAAAAATACTCCATTTGTCCGTGTTTGTTAGTCCTTTTGGAAGTTTGTGCAGTTTTTAAATGTTTATATCTTTCAATAGAGACTACAAAAAACATGCAATATGGGTAATGTTTAATAAATCTCAATTAGTTTTATTATTCTATATTTTCAAAATTATGAAAAATATTATAAATTGAAAAATAAAATAATTAAAAAATGTCATGCATTTCCAAAATGGACCAACAAAGATGGACGGAGGAAGTAAATAACAACAACATATTTAAAGCCAATTGTCAAACTTGATAGTACAAAATTTTGCACCACCAATAGCATTGTAAATTTGTAATCGACATGAGGTGGAGGACGTTGTCATTTTTAACGCCAACATTTTTGGGGAACTTTTTTTTGGGTAAAAGACCATCTCCAATCATATTGGTGTCATACATTACCTTGTTAGTTGCACAATTAGCTTAACAAGATAGTTAGTCCCGTCCTGCTAAAAAAAAAAAGTTCATATTTTTCAAATAAGTATTTATTTTATAAATTAAATGTGATGTATTATGAAAGAATAATCTATCTCGTAAAACGAAAAATAAATATTTTAAAAATAAAAATCTTAGTTGAACGAGACCTTAAAGCCAGACTTATAACAATCTAAATTATTTGAGTTTGAGCTTATATTCACTCGTTTAAAAGCTAATTTCGACATTGATCGTTTTGAAATAAGCTGCTCGCATACTAAATAAATAAACAAAAATTGGGTTGACTTATTTCGTTTTTTTGCTAAAGTTGTGGATTAAAGATTTTACCCATTTGAAGTCTTAAATTTGGGACTTCCTAGTTGCTATCAACTTTTATTAGGTCAATATATATACTAGTTTTTTTGTCCCATATTTGAATAACTCCACTATTAATGGTCGATGATATATGACCCCCATGAAATTAATTAAAATGCGCAAACACTGTCATAACTAGGTTATGATAAAAATGGTTTTTAATTTCAAGCCAAACAAACCAAACTCATTAGATCATAACCAAATTCATTGGCTGATTTTGTCATTTCAAAATGAGTTCACTCGAGGGTGTTTCTACTAGACTAAAATAGTCTTCAAATTATTTCAGTAACATATAGACAAATTGTTTTTACTATACGCAGGTCAACATAAAAATTGTAGGGAAAAAATTCTGGGGTGTTTTAGGCTAGTGGAGACGACTCAGACGAGTTAGAGGCATTTATAGGCCTATAAAAGGAAAAAAAGAAAAAAGGGAAACATCCACTCCGTATGTGAATGACGTCTCTATTTTATTTATTTTTCTTGTTAAAAGTCAACATTACTAATTGTGTCGTGAAATAAACGAATCCAAGTTATTTAAAACTAACTCGATTAAAGCTCATTCAAAATCTTTTCACTACAAAATAAACGAATTCATGTTATTTAAAACTAGCTCGATTAAGGCTCTGTTTGGAACTTAGGGAAAGGAAAATAAAAGAGAAGGAAAATAAGAGGAAAATGGGAAAGAAAATATACTATTCACTACACTCAAAATCTTTATTTTCTTCTTTCTTTCTCTACAATCAAACAATAGGAGGAAATTTTTTTTAATTTTCCTTTCTTTTCCTCTCTTTTCCCTGAGTTCCAAACAGAGCCTAAAGCTCGTTCAAAATCTTTCCACTACCCAACGACGAAAGCTAATGCTTTATTCGGAAAGTAGGATGAAAAAAAAAAGGGGAAGAGAAAAGGCCTACGCATATACATTGGGGGAGGCGGGAAATATACAAGCGTATATAGCACATTAGCACTCTTTACTCCAAGCACCAGAACCACCCCCTAGGGTTTCTCCGTTTCTTCAATCTATTGAACTCCAATCCCTAACCCTAGACAAGGAATTCATTTTCATCCTTATGCGCAATCAAAATCAACGGTAATTTCCCTCGAATTCCACCACACTACTAGTACTAGTTTATCCCATTCCTCTGTCTCTCTCTCCTTGTCCGTCAATCGATGGGGAGCAAGGTCAAGGACGAGCTGGTATCCACAGTCCGATCCATCGTCGGCCTCGAGTACTCCACCATGGACATAATCCGTGCCCTTCACATGGCCAACGACGACGTCACGGCCGCGATCAACATCTTATTCGACACCACCCCCAGCTTCAAAACCAAAGACAAATCCGCAACTCGCAACGCAAGCTCCTCGAGAATTCCAAATAGCAACGAGACGGTAAACCGCGCAGTGGATTCGACTTCATCGGACGGTACTCCAAACCCCGGCAGTGGGGTTAGGAGTGTTGATAATAGTACTGAACCCACGAGGGGTTTGAGTTCGAGTCCAATTGGGAGTGAGTGGTGGCTCGTGGGTTGCGGTGAGGTTTCCGGGCTTTCGACTTGTAAAGGAAGGAGGCTGAAGCCCGGTGATGAGGTGGGTTTCAATTTTCCGTTGAAGAGTGCCCCTGCTGCACCCTCGCCGGGGAAGTTTGGTGGTCGCGGGCGACAGGTGGCTGCTTGTTCTGAGATTGTGAGGTTCTCTACAAAAGACTGTGGGGAGGTGTGTTGTTATTTTTCCCGCTAACTGAGGTGTGTTGTTTTAGTTCTCAAGGTTTTGGTAATTATTAATGCCAATGGATATGTGGTTTAAGTATTTTTGGGAGTAAATGGAACAGAACGATGGGTAAAGCAGGATCGAGGTATGCCGTGTTTGTTATTAATTTGAAACAAGAGTCTATGGAAATAAATTTTCGAGTATGCATCTATGAAGCTTAAACATGTGCATATAGATGGATATTTATACTCTCTATCCCCATTTGTGCACGGTTTATAGAATCTCCTATATAGTGTCGGATCTAGGAATTTAACACAGAGGGGCACATTTCAATCATAATCTTTGAAGTATTTATTCACCAATGAAGAACAACGCTATTTTCATGGGCTGGCTTCCCACATCGGGAAGTTTGTGTGTGTGTGTGTGTTAAAAGGGTCCTCTTGCCCCTCACTAGTCAGCCATTGCCTAGTTGAGTGGGTTAAGTGGAATTACCCCTGCTCAAAAGATGGTTATGTTTTGTACAATGGAAAAAGCCTTAGTTTTTAAATACAATCAGCACATTAAATGTGCTGGAGAGCGAAAATAGTGAGCACATTGATTAAGAGGTCTGTGTTGTTACTTTTGAGACAAATACTAATGGTTGGTTTGATAATTCCTTAATATTAATGTGCACTAGTGCAATTCTTTTGTGAAATGCATGTAAAACACTATAGTTAAATTGGGGCGCAAGTGTAAAGTCAAAAAATCCGGGAGGGCACGTGGTCTGGCCTTAAGATGCATACGACAGTGCTGGTATACATACCTGCGCAAAAAGAGAGAGCCTTATATACCTCCCTGCATGCTAGCATCTGTCCGTGCCAATACGAAGTACATATGTTAGTGTCTGGATGCTCATCTATGTTATGGCGTATGTGTACATCATTAGTACAACATCTCTATATTGAAACCTCAAATAAAAATTATTGGAATTTTGTTTTCTCATTTTTGAAAAACACTCTTGCATAGAGCATCTTTGTTGAAGCAAATTGGGTAATAATGTAAAGAATGCAAGAAGCTATAACTCAAGATCACAAAGGACAAAATGTGACAAGTTGGGGCCTTGAGGTCCTTGTGTTTTTCCACATGATAATATTGAGTTCGTGTGCAGATCGGTCGAATACCTAATGAGTGGGCACGATGTCTCTTGCCCCTTGTGAGGGATAACAAGGTCCGAATTGAGGGTTGCTGTAAATCTGCTCCCATTGTATTGGGCATTATGGACACCATTGTGTTGTCTGTCAGGTAATGTTGAAAGTATACTGAACTTATTCCATCTGTATTACGAGAAAGAAGGAAAAAGGAGTATTTAATGTTTGCCCTTAGATTAATACGTGACTAATTGATTATTACACTCTTGTTGTACGCAGCGTGTACATCAACAGTTCCATGTTTCGGAAAAACCACCAAACTTCGCTCAAAGCAGTCACCAACTCAACTGACGAAACAGTTCATCCTCTGCCAACCTTGTTCCACTTGCTAGCACTGTCACCTTATAAGAAGGTGATTCAGATCTTTTGAGTTGCAAATTTTTTCCGGAAAATTTCACGAAGTCTGATTCGGTATATGGATGAATTTAAATCTAGTGATTCATGCGTTGAGCATTAATATAGGTATCGTGTTTTCCAGCAATGTATGCTAGTTGGCATCTTTTGTCTTAAAATGTACCATCTCTCAATTAGTATTTGGAATATCTACTGATTGTTTTGCTTGTGTTTGCTTGGTTATAACTAGGCAGAATTTACTCCTGCTGATTTGTGCACAAGGAAGCGACCTTTAAATTCAAAGGTGCGTGAACAAATTTATTGGCCTGTCCAATTTTTTTTTTATGTACAAGGATCAGTATGTGATTTCAACCATGCAGGACAGCTCTGATGGCCCTACTGCACTGCTACACATCAACAAGTTTAAGACTCAGTCTGTGAATGGAAATGAAGTTGAAAATGAGGAGTCCATTTCAGATGCTGATCTTGAGAATATTGTTGGCGTTGTCGATAGCTCTGAGTTAGAGGTACTGTCATTTTTGAGAATATTCTCTGTGGTCTTGGAACTTGCATAGGCACAAGCAAGGAAGATATGTTTCAACCTGTTCTGTGATTTAGGAAATGGAATCCCCGAGCACTCTTCAATGTGAACTTCGTTCCTACCAGAAACAGGCTCTTTATTGGATGATTCATTTGGAGAAGGGACATTGCAGGGATGAGGCAGCAACAACGCTGCACCCATGTTGGGAGGCGTATCGTCTTGCAGACAAGTATGCTGATTTTTATCATATTTTATGCTCTGATTTTGAAATTTTATGTTTAGGAGGATGTTTGTCTTTGTAGGAGGGGGCTTGTTGTCTATTTGAATGCATTTTCGGGTGATGCTACAATGGAGTTTCCAAGCACCCTTCAAATGGCCAGGGGAGGAGTATGCTCCTGAGTCTCCTGTCTTTCGTCATATTTTTATCCATAGTAGTTTTGGGGTTTTGACATTTTCGTACATTTTAGATTTTGGCAGATGCTATGGGACTTGGGAAGACAATAATGACCATAGCTCTCCTTCTTGCTCATTCTGAAAGAGGTGGATCATTAGATAGTCCTTCCACGAGTGGAGCCTTCAATGAGAATAGCAATACCGATGGCATTTCAGATCAATCTCCAACTTTCCCGAGTAAAGACACAAAATTTTCTGGTTTTGATAGCCTTGTGAAGCGAAAGAACTCCCTTATTGGTGGTGGCAATCTGATTGTATGTCCCATGACGCTTCTAGGCCAATGGAAGGTGCACATACTCCATTTTGACATTCCTTTTTAACTTTTTCCACGACACCCAGAAATGGATGTGTCAAGATTACACCAACAGTGAGATGGTGTTCATTCGGAAGTCTGATATTTTATTTCTTGTTGTCTATTGATAGGCAGAGATTGAAACTCATGCACAGCCTGGGTCTTTGTCTGTCTATATTCATTATGGACAAAGCAGACCAAAGGATGCAAAAATTCTTGCTCAGAACGATGTTGTACTAACCACCTATGGAGTTTTAGCCTCAGAATTTTCAACAGAGGTACTTGAGAAATCTTGTTCTGAGTTTTTAGGAAATCGCTCAGCAGAATCCTGCTCAAGTAGCCTGCATAGATAAATCAACATAAACTTGTATCACATTCAGTAGTATGCCCTTGTAGAATGCTGAAGATAATGGGGGACTATACTCAGTGAGGTGGTTTAGGTTGGTGCTTGATGAAGCACATTCCATTAAATCTTCTAAGAGCCAAAGTTCTGTAGCTGCAGCTGCACTTAGTGCTGATTGCCGTTGGTGTCTTACTGGTACTCCTATCCAGGTATATTCATGTTATCACTTACCGTTCCTGGATTATTGTTCAATTCAATATCTTCTTTGAACAGTCTCTCTTCTGAGTCTCGGGGATATTTTTTTCTGAAGGTGTCTGGTGGATTACTTACTTCTACATAATTGGCAGTAAACAATTCGGGCATATTTAATATCTAGCAGTTCTCGTTGTTTTCTCATAAATTTGAAATATGTTATGAACTGCATTAGTTCTTTGATTACATAGTGTTCTGCTTCCCTCCCTAAAGCTTGAATCGGAGGGTATTTTTGCCTTTCTCAAATTGTATGAAGGGAGAGAGTTACAAATAATTTTGTAATTTAAATTTCTGGAAATTATGAAATGAATGGCATTTCTGGCTCGCTCTGATGATTGACACAGATTTTTTTATTTGTCCAGACATTTCACTTTTCTGTTTTTTTTTTTTTTGTAGAACAACCTGGAGGACATTTACAGTCTCCTTCGCTTTTTAAGGGTTGAACCGTGGGGGAACTGGGCATGGTAAGTTTGCTTTCCTTATCCAAAACAGGTTCTTCTTGATTGTATGCTGTTTTGTTACGCCATTTCTCTTTTTTTGCTATCTATTAATTTAATCCAGGTGGAATAAACTGGTCCAAAAGCCTTTTGAGGAGGGTGACGAGAGAGGATTGAAGTTGGTTCAGTCCATCTTGAGGCCAATTATGTTAAGAAGGACGAAGTTTAGCACAGACAGAGAAGGCAGGCAAGCAAATTGAACACAGCACAATCTCATCTTATTATCCTTTTCACCTTTCTTTCTATAAAGCCTCTTTAATATCTGTATTCATATTCTTGTTTTCATTTTGCAGGCCAATTTTAGTTCTGCCTCCTGCAGATGTTAAAGTGGTATATTGCGAACTCACAGAAGCTGAAAAAGATTTCTATGAAGCTCTGTTTAAAAGATCCAAGGTTTCTAATCATGATTCATTCTGCTTATCTGTATTATCTCTTTCTGTCGCGAAGTAGAGAAATTTGTTGAATGCATAAAGATATGAAAGAGGTACAAGCAAAGGAGGACATAGTACCCGAAAGGAAAGAAAAGACCCACCGAAGGCTCTCTACAAATCATAAATGCCACCACAGTCGCAATAAACCTAGAATTGTGGAATGTCCTGAAAAGTGGGAGATCCTGAAGCCCAAAAAGATGACAAATGACACTGATTATCAGTGACTGAATCTCTTCATACTTACCCTGAAAACCCCTAGCATTGCTCCAACCAAGTGACCCAAAGAGCAAGAATGATACACAATTCTACAATGTGATTTCCATAATGTTTGCTCCCAAAGGAAAATCTCCCCAAGCACTTGCCATGAAGAAACAATATTCCTTCCTATTGCTAACACTTTTGCTTTGGAAGGAGTGGCCCCTCAACTCACCAAATGATCTTTCTTCTTTCATCCCAAACTTTCCACGAGCAATTTTCCTCTCGAAATAAAGATCTCTTCCATGATTCCAAACTTTTCATCATTTTTGTCCAACACTGCCTAAAGAAGCTTTTCCTGCACCAAGTACTTGAATTGAAGATGCTCAACGGGGCAACCTAAAATTTTTCCAAAAATTTGTTCCCACATTATTAAATTTATATAAGTTTGCCTTTAGACCTGATAGTAGATTAGATGCTCAATAGCACATTTTTGTATTATGCTATACAATGCTTTTCAATTGGTACGTTAACTTGACTATTCAGGTTAAATTTGATCAATTTGTTGAGCAAGGACGGGTTCTCCATAACTATGCTTCTATTCTGGAACTGCTATTACGGCTTCGCCAGTGTTGTGACCATCCATTTCTCGTAATGAGGTCTGTGTCATACGTCGGTATGCTTTCATTTTATTTTGTTCTTCATTTTTGTTTCTTGTCCATACTTGGTGGCACTTCGGCTTGCGTCTAGCCTATCAGCAGAATTTTAACAATTCTCTGTTTGTTTCTTTGGTAAAAATTAATCTGATTCAGTGCTTTCATTCATCCATTTGACACGCATTAATTCTTTGTTTTCTTTTTTCTTTTTAATTACAGTTACAATGTTAAATCATCAAAGACAAGAAAACAGGAAAATTGTTTACATGTTTATTCCAACAATGCCTAAGAAACTCTTTGGCTATTTTCAATTAGTTTCCTCTCATGTTTGTTTTAATAGTCTATATGTATCTTTGGTGACGGGGTGGTTTGATGTTTCCAGTCGAGGTGATACTCAAGAATTCTCTGATCTAAATAAGCTTGCCAAACGTTTCCTCAAGGGCGGTCGGGATCTTGTGGAAGGGGAGGCCAAAGATGTGCCTTCACGGGCTTATATTCAGGAGGTGGTGGAGGAGTTGCGCAAGGGGGAGGAGGGAGAGTGTCCAATATGCCTTGAAGCATTTGAAGATGCGGTATTGACTCCTTGCGCTCATCGATTATGCCGAGAATGTCTATTGGCTAGTTGGCGTACTGCTACATCAGGGCTTTGCCCTGTTTGCAGGTACTTCCAGGTTGCTTTTGTTTAATTGTCATTCTCTCCTCTCTCACCCCTAACATTTCTTTATATTTTCCAATGTAAGCTCCCCCTTTCTTTCCCCTCCCCATTCAGTCATTCTTTACCATTTAATTATAATTCTTCCAGTTAATTGTTAATTTTCCAGTTAGTCAAATGTGGATTGTTATTACGTCCAAGCCCTCTGATACACAACGTTGTCTAATTTACAGGAAGACTATCAGCAGACAAGATCTTATTACAGTGCCTACTGAGAATCGATTTCAGATAGACATTGAGAAAAATTGGGTGGAATCAACGAAAGTTGCTGCTCTGTTGCGGGAGCTAGAAAATGTTCGCTCATCAGGCTCTAAAAGCATCGTTTTTAGTCAATGGACAGCATTTTTAGACCTTCTACAAATTCCTCTCTCTCGGTAGCAATTTTGTACTCCTTTAGACCTTTGTGTGTGTTTTTTTGTTTGTTTGTTTGGGGGTGGGGGAAGTGGGGACTCCCAAATTATGATGCAACACTATTTTTAAGTATTCTGTACCCTCATCCCCCAATCAAAATTCAAAGCTGACAGAGTTGAATGATTTTGAATCTCTGATACCTATTTAGATTTCTATTTGTACACTTGGTGAGTTTGTGTGGGGAAGGGAGTTAGGACTGGATAGAATGAACATAGATCAGATGACCAAAATTTAAATCCAGTTTACTAACGTTGTATTTGTTCAGTTGAATTCCCTTTTATGTTCTGCAAATGCAGCCAATAAGAAAAAAAAGCAAATCAAATACTATATGTTATTGGATCGAGACTGCTGTCAACTGTTATCGCATGCAGTTAGTGCCTCAAAGTTTTCCCTCTCTGCTATTGTAAACTGTTGCTGTTATTTCTATCATCCTCAGGAGTAACATTCCTTTTGTTCGTTTGGATGGTACACTGAATCTACAACAGCGTGAGAAAGTGATAAAGCAATTTTCAGAAGAAAGCAATATCCTGGTCAGTCTTTTGGATTGGGAGAGGGGAATAATAGGGCAGTGGTGGCAGTGGGGGTCATATTTTCTCAACAATAGTGGCTTAATTATAGTTGTTGTACTTTTGTTGTTAAACAGGTGTTGTTGATGTCGTTGAAGGCTGGTGGAGTTGGAATAAACCTAACAGCCGCATCCAATGCCTTTGTCTTGGTATGAAGCCAGTTTGTAACCTTCTTACTTGTCCACTTCGGACCCTGCAGTGAAAGAGTTCGATTAGGCTTCAAATGGTAGAGCTAACATGTTACCATGAAGTTTAATCTCGGTTTAAGCTGAGATCCTTCTTCATTTAGATAGAGTATTATCCTAGACTTGAATGGTATATCTTTTGGTTTATCGCACTCGGTGCTGTTAGTTCAATAGTTTCTCATTCTTTCCATTGACACTTAGGTTTGTGAGTTCATCCCATTTGTGACTGGAAACAAAATTTCATTTCGTCGTAATATTAGTATTGTAATTGGTCCATGGTCTTCGAGTGCAGTCCCCAAAGTCGCAAGAAGCTCCCTGGTTGGTTAGTTAGGGGGCTGAAAATTTTTCGAGTTTCACATGGCAAAAGACCTGCATTGGCGGCTAGATCAAGCACCTGTATCAGTACCACCATACGAAACTCACGTACCAGTTAACACCAAACAATCAAAAGTGATCATATAGAATATTTTATTGACTTTCTTAAGCTTAACACATCAAACATTTCATGGCCTAGTATCTGAAGAATTGTTTAGTTTGTTGTAACTCCCTTGCCCTTTAAGAGTACTTGAATGACTGCTCGACTCGAAGTAAGCTGGAGGAAACATCATAAATTCGAAAACCGTTCACATAAATCAATGCACTTTTTGCACATTAATCATTGCCCATTGGGCTAAGGTTAGCATTTTCCTTCTTGATACTCCCTCCGTCTCATTTTCATTGTCCATTATTCTGTTTCTCTTTTATGTCTTTTGCCTATATCTTCTAGTGTGGATCTTGAAAAATATGCAATATGGATTTTGTTTGATAGATCTCGATTAGTTCTATAATACAAAGCTTTCAAAATTATGAAAAACATTTTATTATAGATTGAAAGATATAAGCAATTAAAAAATGACACACAATTCAAAAATGGATAATGAAAATGGGACGGGGGTAGTATTAAGAGTAATCTTGATGGGTTTTTTTAATGAATCTATTCAACTTCAATCACATAATTCTTTGCAAAGTTCTGCGTAAATCTTTTGATCGTATAGCATTATTCCATTAAAATAGTCATTATGTTCTACACTCTACTTGTTTAGGTTTCTCCTGTTTTGTCTCCATTTTCATGTTGATGTATTACCATTTGCATAAATAGATAGTCAATGGCAAATGTTCAACTTCTATATAGGATCCATGGTGGAATCCAGCTGTTGAGGAACAAGCTGTCATGCGGATTCATCGCATCGGGCAAACTAAAGAAGTAATGATCAAACGGTTTATTGTGAAGGTATCATTCTCTTCTCTTCTTTTCTATAAAATGTAGATTCATTCTTTTTTGGCGTGATCCCATCCAAATGAATCGGCTACATCCTCCCTGCTGTTGTATAATGGCATGGGAGAAAAAACGTATGAGGCAGTGTTTCATAACTGAGCTGTATGCTCAGAACATCAGTACATGACAAACGTATGATTTAACTTTGATTGTGCGGGCTTGCGTGGCATCAATGCACGTGTTAGAAGATTGTATTGAAAGACTGTAATCCCTCAACTGAATGATTTTGGATAGCAGGGAACTGTTGAGGAAAGAATGGAAGCAGTGCAAGCCCGGAAGCAACGGATGATCTCCGGTGCTTTAACTGACCAAGAAGTCCGAACTGCACGTATTGAGGAATTGAAGATGCTTTTTACTTGAACTGGGGGAAGTCAGAGCAGACATTTTTTGCAACTACTGGTGGGCTTGAGGGTTTTGCTCCAAGTGCTTTTCAAATCAAGATCTTGGATACAACAACAAAATGGTAGCTCTTCATATTGAGAGAGTGCATGAAGTTGCATTCTTCACCTATCGGGAGAAGCAAGCATGTAGAATTCGGTGGGGACAGAATACCATGGATCTGAACAGATGCGAAGCCCGAGTATACATAGTGTGGAGCATAAAGATGTCTAGTAACGTCCGATAAATTAACCCATAATCATTGAAATGTTTTTTTGGCAGACAGAGATGTAATCTAATGTAAAGTTGGTTGTATTAGTGTTAGATTTATCAAACAGAGATCCAGCATTTCCTAACTTTAGTGTTGGACCCATTGTACAACTTCATTTGTTAGGAAAGTGTCAGTTATTTCTTTGCAAGGTAAGTTATTTTCTGTGTGGATGGGAAGGATAGTTCAATGTTTAAAACTTCACCTGTTTAGTTAATGTTTTCAGAGTGTATAGGAAACATTTTTGGTGGAAGTATTTGTTTAGAGTTTAGACAACTGAGAGTTTGTTTTTCTTTCATTTTGATGTCCTTCGGTTATGTCTTTCTTTCACTTCAATGTAGAGCGAGCAAATGTTGTTGATGTGAAGAAGACAATTGTTTCATTTGATGGAGTGATATGGATAATTCTATGTACTATATCTTGAGGATGGCGCTTGAGACAATACTAAGAATTTGATAAATGGATCAGATTTGTTTCATTAATTTCATACATGTGGCAACAACACAGATTTTAAAAATCGACAAATGGCTGCACCTGGTGACTAAGTGCAATTTTTATGCGCGAGATCTAAATCATATAATTTGTGTGCGCATGTGGGACTGGGAGTGGGAGTGGGAGTGTGAAAATATTTATAAAAACCATCCCAAACTACTATATTTTGCATAAGTGAGAATTGAGGGTGTGAGCCTGCAAAACGAGAATTGAGATCGTGAGTGGAGGAGATTATGGAGGATTGTGTAATAGGCTAGATGTTTTAGTTTAATGGTATCAGAAAAAGAGATTAAATTCCTTCTGTCGGTGGCAGAAACTATGGGTTTTCCACCATCGTCATTTCATGCCCACCGTGCATCTATTGGTGATTTGAACCGTTTATTTTGTAAGGCCCGAGCGTAGAATATTTATTTTAAAAATTAGGTTGATCTAGCATCGCAAGTGTATCAAAATTTGAATTTTGATTTGTAAAATAGATGGTTATTGACAGTTTAACTTGACATAATAAGGCCACTCATCTTATAAACTAGAATTTAACTTTTGATATACTTATCAATGTGCGATCAAACTAAATTTTTGCGTGAATATTCTATTTTATAGGTCTTACAAAATAAACGGTTCAACTTATAACAACAAACGCACAGTGGAGTCCAGAACGGTGGAAATGTTTTGGCGCGCTGACGTGGTGGAACCAACCAATCAAAACTACCACGTGATAGAATGTGGGCGGTGTGTTAATCTAGGCGGTGGGTTAAGGTTGCATTGAATTATTTTCCTTACTCCTGAAAACTTGCACCACAGTGAGAGAGAGAGAGAGAGAGGGGACATGAATTCGGAGAAGGAAGAAGTCTCCGTCCCTCGGCGGCGCTTATCCTGCACCAAATGCATCGATGCTCTCTGGTTTTGCTATTGTACGTCTCCTCTCTCCCAATTTCTTTTTCCTTCACTGTTTCTCCTTGTGCCCCGTAATCGTAACACTTTATCAGGTTGATCTCTGAATCTCAAAAAACTCAACCTAATTTCCCTCTCGCCTGATCTATCAATCAATTCAAAGCGCAAATTGATGGTTTAGGATTTGTATTGTATTGTCGAATGACTCGATTAAGCTGCAGTTGTCATTTTAAGTTCTTACTGATGAAATTTCATCCATGAGTTTTTGTACAGTTATCTGTAAAGCTTGAGGCTTTATGTGGTTGTGCTTGAAATTTCAGTCGATCCGTGGCATGTGATAGGTAGTACAAGAATTAGAAAGTCAGTACATATTGCGAAATGCTATAGGTCTGGGAGAAGTAGCTGGTGGACATTCATGTGATCGAACTTGCTTAACAATACTGAGAGCAGGACACCTGCTGTTTCTCCCGGTTTTAGAGATTGTTATCTGTTTAAAGGTTTTATGCCTGGTCTTATTTCGCACGTGTCTCAGTTGTGTTTTCTTTAAATTAAGCATTAAATTCTTCTGGCAACGGCAGGGTTACCATTTTATTAGAGCAATAGTTGACACAACGTCCCTGCGATGCATAAGAATGAAAGAGCACATAAAAAAAACCAAGAATCATTCACTCCCAATAGTAGGGTAAGGTTCAAACAAGCTGGATAGGGAAATGCCATGATGTAAGCTTGAAGAATAGGCTAAAGATTGCAAGTTGTGGACTTAAATGTCAGTGTGGAATGTTGTTGTCACTTATAGGTTCATCTTTGTACAAAGAAGGGATTCAGGAAGATATACATTGTCATTGAAACAAAGAAGCTTACGTAGAAGAATTGGAAATTCTGCACAAGTAGGTTTTTTTTTGTTCATTTTTTGTCTCCTCAGCATTTATGTTCATTCAACAACATCGTCGAGGATTGTCCACTACCAAATCTCAGAAGGAAAAAGTAAATAAACAAAGAGTGTTCCACTAACTAAAATAATTTCTTATTTTTCAAATAAGTACTTATTTTTTGAATTAAAGGTGATGTATTGTGAGAGAATGACCTGTCTCGTAAAGCGGAAAATAAGTACTTAAAAAGTAAGAACCTTAGTGGAACGGGGGAGGCAATACAGGTTCACTTTGGGGTTGCATTACCTACTGTGATTTGACTCTCTTAATGTTCGCCTTTGGAACTTTACTTTCCTTCTTCAGTTCCTTCAATACTTTTTGATTGTCATTTGTTAAACTAATGGTGTTCAATGTTTTGTCAGCTCCAGTCCACCAGATGCAGCAGTATTATCGAGTTGGTGTCCTCGACAACTGTTCTCAGAAATGGACTGCTCTCGTTGACTGCTTCAGTCTGAAAACTAAACAATCATCTGAAGTAGAGGTATGTCCTTAATGTTTAAGAACTCGAAGGATTGTTTCTTTATCTCTATTGTAATTGAGAAAACTACTAATGACTATGTCCCTGAGCTCTAGAACCAGTGTTTGGATGGACTAGAGTCTGAAGCTGTTTTTTAATTACTTTGGGGATAAAGGTGGTCCATTGGCAGTTACTTTCTTGATGATCTCTTATCAATTTACAAACTAAATTCAAAGCTGGAATCATCCTCCTTTTACCCTTTTTGTCATTCTAAAGGACAAAAAATTTGTATCTATTTCTGTGCTGATTTTATTTAGTCTTTGATTGATGGTAGGATTCAAACCCTACCCGCTCCCTTTCCTTTGAAACTCCACCCACTTTCCCTCTCCACTTTCATCCTCAAACAAGTTGATTGAATTTTTACCTTTTTTCCACATTTGTGAAGTGCAATTTTTCCACAATTCTTGCCTCTCTAAAAGATCTATTTACAAGCTGAAGGTGGGCTTCACATATTTTAAGGATGTCTGGTGACATCGACAGTAGTTTTGAGTGAAGTTTCATATAATTGTTGAGACGGTTGTTTGAAGTTTTTAATGAGCTTTTTCTGTTGCTGGACCTTGTTAAACATTCAGTAAATAAGCACCTCTCAAACTAATATATGGATGTTTTGAGCCTTGTAGATGTCCTCACTCGTGGCCACTCACCAATTGGTTCCGAGTTGGATGTTTTATCAGCTAGACCTTTCATAGATTTATGCAACAATCACTTTTGTGTGCTGTAGGTGCACTTTGCTCCATAGTGGTCTGTCCTTTGTTTGCTCTCCACATGCAAGTGGGTTTGCATGAGTGTTAAGCTTGTTTGAGTTGTCTCACATCAATAAATCACACCTTCCGAACTAGTATGAAGCTTGTAGGAGCCTCCATTCATTGCCATGTAGTTTCACATTGAATGCGTTTCCAACTATAACTAACAAAAACTATTCTTATGCAGACCTCATCATAAGCAATAATAATACCCCTAAGAGGATACAGTTAGTGTATCTGCATGAGTGTTAAGCTCGTCTCACATCAGTAAATCACTCCTTCCGAACCAGAATGAAGCTTATATGGGTCTCCATTCATTGCCATTTAGTTTCGAATTGGATCTGTTAACAATCATAACGACAGAAACAAATTCGTATGAAAACCTCATTATAAGCAATAGTGTTTCCCCTAAGAGGATACATTTAGTGTAGTATTAGAGATGTGTACACTCTTCCAAAGACTCCGATACTATAAAGATGTGTACACTCTTAATTTTTTTTTTCAGTGCATGGAGAATCATGTTAACTTGCATCATAGTTTTTTCTGAATGCTAAAACAGTTCAAATTATTGGGCGGTATTTTCTTCTTTCACTTTGGCTAAAGTTTGTCAGGAAAGAAATATCTAACAATCAACTGGACTGCTACCGGGAACTAGGGTTGGTCAATGTTTTTGCCATAGGATCCAAACCAAAGCACACAAACCCAATTGAACACAGAGACAACAACTTTTACGTGGTTCCCGAAAGAAATGGGTACATCCACGGGGCAGGGTATTTCAGATTCAGAAGGGGAGATTACGATTCACTTTGTTTGGTTGAGGTTTTAGAAAGTTATTTTTCAGAGTTGAGTGGTAATGAGTGGAGAGAGATAGAGAGAGAAATTTATTGAAACCTGTGTCGAGAGTAAAAGTTACTCTCAAAATGGTGAACCAAGCGGAGTGAATCTTCGTTTCACTCAATCCTCACCTCACTCAGATTCTCTCTATTTTCTGCACACCTTATACAAAATCTGATTACCAGTACATTGATAGGGGAAGAGGGGATGAATGGATTAGTCCAAGGGAGGTCTCCCACAAAATCCAACGTGATAAACTCCGAGCCACCAATCCACAAATCCTCCAAGTTGATAGCTGATCTTTGAAACTGATTTGTGTATCTCTGATTTATCTTATCCCATTGAATGTGAATCAAATGGCCAATCTCCAACAGTCCATTGGTGAAAATAATCAACTATTTTGGTGACTGAGATTTGCCGTGTTTTCTGTTTCTCTGGGGAAAACAGCGGCAGTTTCTTTCTTAGCGGTAACTATTTTTTGTGTTGTCACGAGCTTGCAATATTATGCCGTACAGCTTGAGATTGTACCTTTCCAACGAGGACAATAAGGGAGAAGGTCATTTTGCCTTCAAATTCAGGATATGTTATATGCAGACTTTTCTCTGTGGCGATTAACTAGTGGTTCTTCTGAATGCAGGAAATCCTGGAAAATCGCGAGAAAGCTAAACCCCACATCTGGTCTTTTCGGACGCCTGAAGAATCAGCTTCCCACTGGCAAGATCTTTTCGGACATTTAGATGAAGTTGAATGACTATATGTTTGTTTCACAACTATTTTTGCTCCTGTTCTTTTCCAACCTTGTCTCCCCAGTGCCAGAAAGATCAAGATTATATATAGGAAACCGGGTCTGACAGAGAGAGATTCTTTTTCTATTGAGATTCAATATAACCATTCGAAATTTTGCATTTGTGGATGCTAATGATTTTGAATGTCCGCCTTCGCTTATTGGAATGAAATCTTCCATAAATGTTGCTAGGAATTTCCAAACTAAATTAGAGCACATAATCTTAGGCTTTTTCTTCTCATTTTTTCTTTGTTCATTCAGGGTATCAATTTTTCATATTTTTATCCTGCAGAATGAAATCTTTCATATTTTTCATATTTTTCCTTCCTTTTTATCCGGCGAGGGGATCCATGCAGCCTCTGGTTATTGCGGTCCTCCTCTCCGGCGTTGCCATTGCTGCTCCGATCTGTGGCTGTACTTTATGCTCTGGTATGTTTGGATGTGGGTGCAAGTGTGCATAGCTGATTTTTGGCTTTGGTGGCTGCTGATGGAGGTTGGGTTGTGGTTGTGGGCGTTTGGACGGCGGCAGTTGGAGGTCTGCGGTTGGGCTGGAGTTTTGGGGGCTGCTTTCCAGTGGTTTTTGGGACTGTGATGGCAGCGCCGGCGGTCCGGTGGACCTGTTAGGTTGGCTAGGCTTTAGGGTTTTTTCTTTTGTAGGTGGGCTTTTGTTTTGGGCTGTTGCTGTTAAGTTTGGGTGTATGGGGCTAGTCCACTTGTTTGGGCTAGGTTCTTTTTGAATTTGTTGGTGCCTTACCAACTTTTAAGTGTTTTTTTTTCTTTTTTTCTTTTTATTTTTAAATGTGAGGCTCTAGTGATAGGTGAGATACTACCGTTCGTGCATGATGTTTCCTGGTGTATCATTATACAGTTTTTGTTTTGAATCATTTTTATTAATGATATAAAAATCTTTCTTTGCTGATAAAAAATTTTTTTTTTACAAAACAAGGGCAAACAGTTCTCTTTCTACTTTCTTTTCTTTCTGATGACGAAACAAATAATTTAACCCTCGGTTCGTTTTCCTTCCTCTTCCTCCTTTTTCTTCTTCCCCTTCATATTTTCCAAACACAACCTCCATAGTTTCTAATTAGCACAAAGTTAATTTCAACGTGTACTCATCATGATTTTGAGAAGAAAGGTTCAAGAAAGTAAGGTTCCGTTTGTTTGGACGTAAAATATTTTTCGGTAAAATGTTTTACCTATTTTTCGGTGTTTGATTATGTAAAAAATGAGGAAAACATTTTATCTATAAAACATTTTTCATTAATTGGAGAAAAACGATTTACCCTTAAATACTCCATAAGTTAATTTCCGAAATGATGAATTCGCTACCTCATTCTGCAATTCTCACTGCTCAGTTTTCTCGATTGTCAGTCATGATCCACATTCAATTCCAATATTCACAAATCTCTCCACCGTTTAAGCTTCCTCTCTCTACACTATTTTGTCGATTTTTAAAAATATTTTTCTAGTGTTAACCAAACACTGGAAAATAAAAATTTAAAATTTATTTTCTAAAAAACTATTTTATATGAAAAACATTTTACATCGAAACAAACAGAGCCTAAGAGGAATTGGAATGGCAAATAAGTTTGTCGGTATACCCAAAGAACGAAAGAATTGGTCGGATGGTTTTCTTCCAAGCAACCGACCAATTTGTTTAGCTTCAGCTTAAAGCGAGGGTCAAAAAATAGGACCCGGGTGCTGTAATGCATCTTTCGCGTTCAATTTGGCCGTTCATCTCGGTAATGAACGGTTCGAATTTTCATCCAAACAATGGACTGGTAAGATTTGTAAAATCTCGGATTATATCCAGCTATTCATTGTCAAAATCGATGACTTATATGCGCCTTATAGGGCCTTGCACTACAGAATTTCCCAATTCCAAAAAAGATCTCGCGCTCTGCTCTCTTTTTACTACTCTCTCCATATTCTGTGTTCTATTCACATGAAATGATAGTGATTTTCCTTTTTACGTGTGTAGTAGAATGTACATACACACAATAACAGGGGTGATTTTAGTTTGGATTCGGTCGGTTTGGGATGGGTTAGTAGAGTCAGAGATTCGGTCTGCTTGAAATTGGCCGTAGTTGTGCCAAATATAAAAATTGACAATGGACCAAATGCCCAAAATAGATGAACAGACAATCCAGATTAAAAAACAAATAGATGAATATACCATATTGTAAGATATAAACTAGGTTTATATAGTCGGTTCGATCTTAGTCGGTCCATTTAATTTTGGTGCGGTTCACTTCAATATCCAGCCCCCCAAGACCGAATTGAAAATTAACTTTTTTCTTTTTCCAGAACTGAAACCGACCGAAACCGGGTTCTGAAAAAAAACCGAAAAATTAACTTTATTTTTTGACGTGGATAAAGACAAAAAATAAAAAATAAAAAAAATGCATACGAATATAAAAAGGAGTTGCCACTGGGTTGGTGGCTGTGGGGTTCGAACCCACGCGCACTTATGTGCAGAAGATCTTAAGTCTTCCCCCTTAACCTCTCGGGCAAACCACCTGCTTTATAAACACTGTACAAGTTTTATATATATAAATTATTATACAAAACCTACCATAGCTAACTGCCGTTGGATCTAACGGCTCCTTCATTCACTCTCAGCCGTCGATCTTCATTATCGCTATAATAATAATAATAACCTCTCCCTCCTTCTCACGTGCCCATATCGCCTTCGACCTCAGAAACAAAACCCCAGACAGAGAGAGAGAGAGAGAGACTTCTTCTAGAGCATTCCATTCTAGAGAGAGAGAGGTGTCTGGTTTT
Organism: Rhododendron ovatum; assembly: GCA_019656835.1. Classification (NCBI taxonomy): domain Eukaryota; kingdom Viridiplantae; phylum Streptophyta; class Magnoliopsida; order Ericales; family Ericaceae; genus Rhododendron; species Rhododendron ovatum. Next base: position 10,071,710 of record CM033792.1, read on the forward strand.
CGAATGGCGGAGCACTTGGCGTCGATCTTTGGGACGGAGAAGGACAGGGTGAACTGCCCATTTTACTTCAAGATCGGGGCATGTAGGCATGGCGATCGCTGCTCCAGGCTCCACACCAAGCCCTCGGTCAGCCCCACCCTCTTGCTCTCCAACATGTACCAGCGCCCCGATATGATCACCCCCGGTGTCGACGCTCAGGGCCACCCCATCGACCCCCGTAAAATGCAGGAGCACTTCGAGGTCTCTCTCTCTCTCTCTCTATATATATATATATATATGTATAATTGTTTACGTACACTTTCAGCAGGAAGATAGGCTATGGTTCTGAATTAAGAGTCTTTTCCTTTCCGCTTTGTTTAGTTGGGAGTTGATGGACTGCAATCCTACGCCGGATTGATTATTTGGCATGTTAGGTATTTTTGAGAGTTAGAGTGGTGTGTTGGACCTTTTATTGTTGGTCAATTCTCGCGATGTGCGTGTGCAATTGTGCAAATCGTGTAATAAAATTGGAATGTAAGAAGTAGAAAAGAGGAGAATAGAAATTTGGGTTGGATTTTTTTAGAGGGCCTTTTCCTTTCTGCTTTGTTTAGTTGGGAGGAGTTGAAGGAGTGCAATCCCACACCAGATCGATTCTTTCGATCGGTTATTTGTCATGTTAGATATTTTTGGAGCTTAGAGTGCTGTGTTGGACCTTTAATAGTTTGTTTGTTTGTTAATTCTGGCAATGCATGTAATAAAAATTGGAATGTCAATGCAGAAAAGAGGCGAGAAGAAATTTGGGTGGGAGTTCTTGGGTAAAGGGGTAGTTCGGGAAATAAGTGTGAGCCAAAGGGGTGTTCCCCTATAATGATATTGGATATTAGATACACTTGAATTCATTTGTTTTGCATGACTAATGATCTATTCGGTTGGTGGTTAGTTGGTGTAATTTTTGAAAATTGGTTTGTTCTTGTGGTGGGTATGGTTTTCAATTTGTAACTGTTGTAGATCTATTAGGGTTTGCGGATGGTTAATTGCACTCTGTAATTAGTGTAGAAGAGTTTGAGTATCCCTGACTCTTAGAGCAACTCCGCCTCTCCTCTATTTCATCAATTTAGAAGGCAAACTCGATCCTATTTTCAATTGTAGGAAACTTGCATTTTCATTCCTGTGTTCTTCATGAATAAGGGTGTATTCAATTTGTGGTTAGTTGGTTTGATTTTGGCTGATTGGTTTGTATTTCAAGTACGTAATCCTTTGTGTGAATAACAAAATTTCTATTGTGACTCTTTCTTATAGTTGGGCATAGTTATCGAAATCGTACGATTCCCGATTCGAATCGTACGCTTCGGTTCGATTCAGGTATAAAACGATTCAGATCGATTATATGAATCGCAAATAGGTAAGAATCGAAGAGAGAATCAAAGAATCGTTTTTTGAATCAGTGAATCGTGAGGTGAATCATGAGAATCATACGATTCACCTTGTTTTCGAATGAGTGGGTTTTCCGGCGGGTTGGGTTGGGTTTCTGCACATAAATCACAAAATACCTTAAATTTATGGGAGGCAAGGGGTTGGAATTTCTTGCCTGATCTGGAGAGAACCCTAACATCGAAGAACATGAAGACCAGAGCCCTCGTAGAGAAGCTTCGAGCTCCTTCGAAGTTTTCGACATTGACATGGATGTTTGAATTGCATCTCATTCCAGTCGGTGAGGGTACTTTTCTTTTTTTTGATCTGCATCGGTGAGGGTACTGACTTTTGATATCTTTACTACTGGGGTGTATACTAGTTAGTGGTGTGCATATTATATATTATATTAGTTAGTGGAGTGTATATTATATATTATATGCACTAGTTAGCGGTGTGCAACTGTGCATATTACATATTATACTTGTTAGTGGTGTGTATATAATTGATATCACCAGCAAGTGGGGTGTACATTAGTATATAAAAGTCCGTTAAAAAAACAAAACAAAAAACCGAGTATAATAAACTTCTTTTTAACTAGTGTCACTAGAGCATCTATTTATCTTATGAAACAATACTTTTAATTATTCAAACTTGAAATCTACATTTTTTTATGCATTTTCAAGATTTTGGCCGAATCAGAATGATTCATGATTTGATTCGATTCACAATTCGCAAATGGGCCTCTTCGATTCTCAAGTTGACAACTATGAGTATGGGAGTTCATATCTTAAGATACTCGAAAACTTTTGATGCTTTAGTTATTCACAGTGCCTTCAAAATAAGAGTAGCATTAAATGAATTCAAGACTAGGTTAATTTTTTTGGGGAGAAATTAGGAAATGGTTTAGTTTCCAAAATAAAGAGTGTGATTGGAGTTTTTCCCTCTAACCTTCGGTTTTTTTATTGGAAAATGTTATTTTGATGCTTTAAGCTAGAGGATTGTGTTGGAGATGCTCTTATATTATTCTTTATTGCTCTCTGCCTCTGTTTGACAATTGGAGTTCATTACTATTCCTGTCTAAAATAGTTACTTTTGTTTTTTTCAAACTGCATATGTAGGGTTTTTGGAGTTGTTTATATGGGTCTTTGATGAAATAGGATTTTTTCAGGCCAAAATATTGATTGCATCATGATTCATGACTTAAAATTCCTGAAACTTCACAGCCAAAGGCTCAAAACGCACTGCGTTCATCGGTTACGGTTTCTATTTTGCTCTGGAACGTATGTAACTACTTATGCTAATGTAATCCATGCACACGCTAATAACACTCTGTAATATCATATACAATAAGTGCCTGATCTGCAGGCCATCCTCTTAAAAGGGAGAAGCTTATTTTGCAATCTGAACGGCTATCTTCTTGTTTATTGGTTCTATCGGTGTTTATCTCTGTTTTGTATGTTCTGTAGTGGTTTTGAAATGTGATCCTTTTTCTTTGGGCTGTGGTTGATGTTTTTTTCATCAATACCTTTCCGAATCTAATTTAGGGTAATAGTTTATGGTGTTGAGCCTGCTGAGAAGGTTATCACAGTTCTTATGTGCAGTAGTCTTGTGAGATGCAATCTGGTGAATCTTTTTAAATTTGACTGAGCGTGAAAAAAAATGTAGGATTTTTATGAAGACCTGTTTGAGGAACTGAACAAATATGGGGAGATTGAGAGCCTAAATGTTTGTGACAACCTGGCTGACCACATGGTAAGTACATGTCAATCTTGATGTATTCATAGTTGTTGTTCATTTCCTGTGTTTTTTATTGTGTGATCTAATATGAATTCACCCCATGTTGTATTGGCAGGTGGGTAATGTGTATGTTCAGTTTAGGGAGGAAGAAAATGCCTCAAATGCCCTAAAAAATCTGACTGGAAGATATTACGCTGGTAATTTGTTCTCCCCTTAGTTATTTCGATCTGTGTCATTTTGGATGGTAGGGTGGTGTTCCTTTGTTTCAGCCATTATTGTTTTTCTGTACAAGTTAACGTACTACAACATCAATTTTTCTTTTAAAATACTATGCATATTGTTGTGTACTGTCAGGTCGGCCCATAATTGTTGACTTCTCACCAGTGACTGATTTTCGTGAAGCCACATGTAGGCAATATGAGGAGAATGCCTGCAATCGTGGCGGGTATTGCAACTTCATGCATCTGAAAAGGATCGGCAGGTAAGGGAACTTGATGAGTGCTTTGGGCCTCTGTATTGTTGCATGGTATTGCAGATGTGCAGCCTGATTTTGTTTGTATACTGAGTCCTCTTATTCCTAATGTTTAATAGAGAGTTGAGACGCCAGTTGTTTGGGAGGTATCGCCGAAGGCACAGCCCCAGTCGGAGCCGAAGCCGAAGCCGAAGTCCCTACAGGCATCGCAGTTATGATGACGAGCGCACTCATGGAAGTCGTGGGCACAGTAGAAGGTATGATGAGAGGGATTACCACTATGAGAGTAGTAGCAGGCGGCGCAGGACCACTAGCCCTGGCCATAGTAAAGGTCGGAGCAGGAGCCCAGGGGAAAGAAGGAACTGGAGTCCAGTTAGGGAAGGAAGTGAAGAGAGACGTGCTAAAATTGAACAGTGGAACAGGGAAAGGGAACAGGCAGTACAAGCTAATAATACTAATACCCATGGTTCCAACTACAACAATGAAAGCAAGGACAATGGGTTCATGCCACAAGGAGATGAGTACTATGGAAACCGACAGCAGCAGCAACATGGTGGATATGGATATTGATCCAGTTAGTATTATCTGGTTCGTACTCCCACTTTCTTGTGTGTCGTGATTTTTGGGTGTTCATTTGATGGAGAGTTCCATTTTTCTTGGAAAAATGAAAGAACCAACACAGTCAACAAGTATAGCTTACACCATTTTCCACTATGCAGGTGGTGTGCAGGTTCACTGTCTATGATTCGAAATTTTGCCTCATTTCTTTTTCTTATTGGTTGTCTAATTGCTTTTAATGTGCTTGATTTTTGTGCTTGCATGCGTGGTGTTCTATCGCCATCCTTTTCCCTTTTTTCAGTTGTCTTTTACCTTTCTCAACGGTTCTCTATATTACTGGCTTTGTTTCTCTTTCTTCCAAAGTTCTCTCGTCAAAAGTGGTCCTCCCCTCCCAGTTCTTATATACACCTACTTCCTGGGTTGTTTATGTGAACTACTTTGCCAGTTAGGTTGCGTATTCTGATGTATTTTGAATTTATTAACACATCCTTCGGAACTTGGATTTTTAACCACTGATGATACCTGCCTTGTAAGGATCACCTTAAAGCAGTATCCTCCACCCCACACATTGTTCCCGTCCTTTTTGACCACTACTGAAAAGCATGCACATCTTTCTGTTTGTATGCTTTTATTGTGTGCGCGTTTGAATCTTTGCTTGCAGTCAGGTAATCCGTGACCACCGCACTTTCCAGGCTAGTTAACATGGAAATTTTCATGCTGTTTCATACCGGGTTTTGTTTTCTATCAACTTTTTCTCTTTTTTAAGTTATGATCTTACATGTATTACGAGTTTTCTATCAACTTTTTCTCTTGTTTAAGTTACGATCTTACATGTACTACGAGTTTTGCAGGTTCAGGTAGCCCTGCTTCTAAGGACCGAGGACTTAATTTTTCATTGCGGCTTACAATAGAATTTTTTACAGGTTTCATGCTGTGACAGAGGATCTAACTGGGTTTTGCAGATCACCTTTGAAAGTTTTCTGAAATGTCTTCTTTGAGTCAGGCGAAGAAATGTTCTTGAAGGTTACTAGTTTAATAATGGTATTCTAGGTTAATACAAGTCAGGAATTGTGGTGTTACTCTTTTCCTTTGTTGGACGAGTGAGAATATTGCACTGCTGAGGATGAGTATAACCGTGTTATGGATGTTTGTAAGCAGTGTCACCTGTTCGTTACCTTCTATATTCCTTTCTAGAAATTGTGATTGATGGTTCTTGCTTTTTCATCTGCTTGGTTGACTATTTAAGAGTTGGGCGGCTTTTGTGGATGTTCATTCTACTGATCTTGTTTGATTCACGGGGTTGATACAGGTTTGCAAAAGGTTGATCATTTTAAGGACGATTTTGACACGGTATTGTGGTTTAGATGGCAGCTCATGAACAATTTTTGTTGAGTAATTGATTATGATCTTATTGCTTGGCTTTCTAAGTGTGTTTATCCTTCTGTTGGGAGCAAAAGACAAACCCCTCTCTCGTCTCTCCTTGCAATAAGAACAAGCCTTTTATCCAAGTCATAATCTGGAAATGTGCTTGTATTAGATTTTGCTAATATGTGCACATTTGATACTTGCATGGCCAACAATTATTTTTCAATCCTGGATGTGGAAGCAGACAGTTTATTTCTTCGTAAATGTGCCGAGCTCGTGAATCTAGTCGCATGAAGGTGCAATATTCCCTGGTTAGCCCCAAGGGTTAGTCGCATTCCCCACACAATTGATTAGAGTTCGGTGGTTAGTCCAGTTGGTTGATGGGTTTGTTTCCCACACAATAGATTAGAGTTGGTTCTCGTGACTTGTGAATTCTCTAGTCTTGGTATCAATGGTTTGTCTTTAACCGGACCAGAGAGAGATTAGTTGAGATATGCGTAAGTTGACCTAGACGCTCTTAACTGTCTACCCAAAAAAAATTCCTTGTTTTACATGACAATAGCAATCTTGAATTTCATAGTCCAAGAATGGCTTGTGTCAGCGGAACACGTGATAAACGGAGTAATCTATCTCATCACATGAAGCCGTGGGAAAAGGTTGACTAACCAAGTTCCATTTTAAGTTGATTATGCTAATACATCTTGACAATAGTCCAATTTTTGGATCAGATCCTCTGTGAGAATTTTGTGAAGGTTTTGCTGTAGGCTTGACAACACACCAATAAAGAGATCTAATAATTCACAGCAACCTTCTTTATTTCTCAAGCAAAACGACGCCGTTTTACTTGTTAAAAATCCAACATTTTCTTCTTCCGTTATCTTCTTCTTCTCTTTTATTTTATTTTATTTTTTGACCAGTTTTCTTCTTTGTTATCTCAAACTTGAACGTTATCAAACTTAAGGTCTTGTTTGGATAAAAAACCAAGGTCTAGCTTGGATAAATAAATCAATTAGCTTACTGTATTTTTTTTTTTCCTTTTTCAATCTTTTTCCGCATTTGTTAGTTTCATGTCCATTTGTGGATTATTGAATCATCTTGACGAAGGATAAAATATGTAAAAAATCACGATGAAAACTCAAATATTTTTTAATAAAGATGAAAAAAACTTGGAAGATTTGTCCTTTGGATTATAATAATTGTCCTCGTTCAAAACAAATTGTGTTTTGAGTATAATTTTTTACTTGTTCGATTCTTCTCGTCGAAATGCATATATTTTTTTTGGTGAACTCAATATTATAAAGGAAACCAACTACAACCATAAAAAGCATTATTGAACCTCAAAAAATAACACTTACAGAATGAAAGACCGAAAATAATGTATATTATTGAACCTCAAAAAACCATCAAAAAACTAACCGAATATATACTATTAAAACCATCACATGCACACAAACAGAGAAGAAGATAACGGAAGAAGAAAACATAATTTTATTAGCACTATGTTGTTTTTAAAAGTTTATTTGTTGCAACTGGGGAAATAATTTTAGTCATTAGTCCTCATCGCCTCATATTTTGGTCAGTTTGTAACATATGAAAGGTGCTAGTATTAATTATGCTAATACAAAGTGTAAAATCTCTTGGTTGGACAGGTGTTGGATCGTGCAAAACTATGTTGGGCTGGCAAACTCTTACTATTTCAAAATTATTGAGAAGAAACAACTGTACTTTTAAAAAATTGAAACATCGCCCGGGCTCATTCGCCCCCGTCTGTCCTTGCTTGTCGATATTCACTGCTTATACCCAATGATTCTAATGGTGATGTTCAACTGCAGTAGATCACTGCGTAGCCTTCCTGGCAGTGGACACTGCGTTTTGGTTGAAAGTGGGACATGTTGGCCCTTTGAGTCATTCTCCAGAAGATATTGACCTGCATATTTCATCTGTATCTCTGCTTAGCTTTCATGCCGGTGAATATAGTACTTCTTGTTTAACTTGTCATCTTACATAGTGCAGGTAAACACTAATTCCATATTCACGATTCCGGCACGAAAATTGGTTTGGTAAACGTCTCCATTAAAAGAATCTGGAAGCTCATTTATACTTACTGAGGATTCGCCCCTTCCGATTTCCTTTGCTTCTTCACCAGTGCAACATGAGTGTATACCACAAGCTATCCTAGGAATGGATGTTATCTGTCAAGCAAAGTCAGGGATGGGGAAAACTGCGGTGTAATTTGTTCTCTCTACTCTGCAGCAGATTGAAACTGTTGCAGAACAAGTTGCCGCTCTTGTCCGTTGTCCTAGAAGGAATTGGCTTACCAGGTATGTCGTGGACATTGGAGGCCATTCCTATGCATCCAGTTTGGAAATACTGCAATGATAAAAATGCCTTTCTCCACTCATGCATATACGTATAGAGTTGGAACTTGTATTGTTGTATACGACTTTGTTTGTCGACTAATAATCATCCTTTATTTCTACAGATCCGTCATGAGTTTGAGAGGTTCAGTACCTATTTGCCTGATATTAAAGTTGCTGTCTTTTATGGTGGTGTCAATATCAAGGTTCGCAAGGATTTACTGAAGAATGAATGCCCTCATATTGTTGTTGGAACACCTGGTAGAATCTTGGGTCTTGCAAGAGATGAGGACCTTGGCTTGAAAAATGTGAGACATTTTATTCTTGATGAGTGTGTTAAGATGCTCGAATCACTTGGTAAGCTTGTGCATGTTGATAGTCCGTCCAGAAGGTTTCACAATTTTGGCCTGTATTGTTTCTCTACTTTTGTGTGGCTTGACTGACTGGCTTCTAACTTTTTTAGCAACCAAAATGATTTGAATTTCTCATCTTGTCTACAGACATGAGGAAGGATGTGCAGGAAATTTGTAAGATGACCCCTCATGATAAACAAGTTATGATGTTCTCAGCTACACTCAGCAAGGAGATTCGCCCAGTTTGCAAGATGTAATATTTTTTGCTCTCTACTCTTCTGATGTTTTATAACTGCCTCTTTTTGGCTATCCTAAATCCAGAAAGTATAAACGTAACTGATTGTTTTTTTTTCCCTTGACCCTTGTTCGTCCTGTAACACACCTTTGATAATGGTTCATGTCCTCCTTTTCCGACTTGTGATTGTGTGTGACTGACGATGTAGGATCATCAGTGTTCTTCAGTGGTTTATGAAATTTTGCCTACCGTACATATGGGGCCATTATTCGTCTACAGTGATATGGATTAAGGATTTCTAAGGAATATCAGTCCTGGTAGAATTCATGAGATGTAAGATGGTATGTGTAGCATGGTTTGATAAGCTGATGGCGGACAGTTTCTAGTATTTTTTATTTTTTAAAATTTCTGGCATAACAAATACACTATATCGTCATCATCTTTCTTACAAACAGCAAATACGGTTTTGTCATTTATTTGGGACACTTTCAGGGCATTGAGTCAATTTCTCTTCTATAAAAGAATGTCCTAGAGATTGGTTTCACTTCTTTTTGCACCAGCCATCTTTTATTGTTGTACTTCTCCTGTTTCTGTAAGCTAAATAATTGAACTACAAAGATGTAGTATGGCATCATTCATGCTATATGTTTTTAAACTTATTTAATCAAACAAGTGCCTTCTGCTTCTGATACTGGGAACTGATCACTTCTTAAGTGTATTGTTGGACGCCAGTCACTAATATTACCCTTCGTACACCATTGCAAGACAGTAACAATGTACATGGCATAAAATTCCTTCTGCACTAACCATTTTTTTGGAGTAAAAGGTCATTTGAAAATTCTTTTACTGATAGCATAGTTTCTGTTTAGATCTGGAGGTCTGGAAGAAAAATCAGAAAGTTTTCATCTAACTGAAGATGAATAGTGAAGCTTCCTGATAATTTAGCCAGACAAGATTAGTTGGTGGTATGAAAGATTGGGGAGCAAGTCTTGCATGAATTCAGTTGGTGGAATTGTTTGTGCAGTGGGGGCTAGACCTTTCTGTCAGCCAATGACCCTTGGAGCCAAAAAAAATGAAGGATAAACCCGTCTTCTCTAATTCTAACATGTCGCTTTGTGATATTTGTCTCTTTCAGCCAATGGCAATTTATGTGGATGATGAGGCCAAACTGACTCTTCACTGTCTCGTACAGGTATTTCTTGTGTCTCTAGTTGAGCAGCAATGATTTTTGTTGGACTTACCTACTGATTTTTGTTAGAAATTTTATGTTATGCTTTTGCTTTTGCCATCAGCACTACATTAAACTAAGTGAGCTTGAGAAAAATCACTAGCTGAATGACCTCCTTGATGCACTGGACTTCAATCAAGTTGTCATTTTTGTCAAGAGTGTGAATAGAGCTGCTGAGCTGAACAAGTTACTTGTAGAATGCAACTTTCCGTCTATCTGTATACATTTTGGAATGTCGCAGGAAGAAAGGCATGTATTTTCAACTGCTTGTTTGCTTGTTTGTTTGCATCCCTGTATGTCTAAAGATTAAAACATCATGCTGTCAGGGGCCTGAACTTTGATAAGAAATTGATTGGTGTCCTATTTATTCTTTTTACTGCGTCTTTTTTAATCTTAGTTTTTGTGTGACTCTGACCAAGTATAAAATTGAATCCATTCACCATGTGCAGTTAATTTATTTAGACATCGACAGGGATACAATTGTTTCCTATTGTTTTTTCTTCTCAAGATTAGTATACAGTCGGACCTTCATATGTATTGTAATCATTTTTGAACTGTACTATGCGAGTGCCCTTAATAGAGCTTCCATTATCAGCACACTAGGTTGTTGACATCAGTGACTTTTTCTACTCTATTTTATGTATAAATTTAATTTATCTGTTGTCGATGAATATTCTAAACTGGGTATTGAACAATGCATTGGTTAATTCTTTCCATCTGAAGTTATCTGAGTGGGCATCGTCTTCATCATCTGCTAACAAACAACTGTTTGGTTGGAAGAACCCTTGATGGTTGTTCAATTGTTATTGGAAGGATTGTTTCCCCTGCGGATTGGCCACTGATTGTCCTCTAAAACAAAACGATAATATCATCTGTGCTGTCCTCTAAACCTTTCCGACTGCTTTACTGATTTTCAACGCTGTCCTTTCTAGGTTAACACTCTACTCGAGTTTCAAGCAGGGTCATAAAAGAATCCTTGTGGCCACTGATTTAGTTGGTAGAGGTGTGTCAACATTGTTATATGACATGCCTGATTCTGCTGACACCTACCTTCATCGCGTACACGTAGTGTGCATTGCTTTGAGAGCTACTAAACTGCAATTTACTTCCTTGGTATTTGATATTTGCCAGGTTGGCAGAGCTGGTAGGTTTGGCACCAAAGGGCATGCAATTACATTTGTTGCATCTGCATCCGACTCTGATGTTCTCAATCAGGTAATATCAGCGTAATATATTCGTCTTTCCTTGATGCTCCGTTGTGCTACCACCAACTCTTGGACTTCATTATTTGTACAGGTTCAGGAAAGGTTTGAGGTGGATATTAAGGAACTTCCTGAGCAAATTGATACTTCCACTTACAGTATGAACCACTTCTTGTGAAATGCTTTTTTATCTTTCATGTCAATTTTTGTTTGTCATAGGGGAACGCCGGAACATTGTTTGGATCTTTCATCTACTTGCCTTTCTCTCTCTCTCTCTCTTTTTTTTTTTGGGTTATGCAGTGCCATCTTGAGGATACTCTTTTTGGCTGCGATGAAAGCGTCTTATCCGAGTTGATTGGAAGTTCAAGTAGAGGCGGGAAGGTTTTTGAGAGGCAATTTCGATGTGACGGTGTAGAATATATCGAACGAAAACAGCTGTAAGGCTAGCCTGTTATCTTTATTTATCAGTATGCCACTCTTTGATACTGAATTTTAGACTCGAAGCCGTTGTAGGGGTTATTAAACTAGGCTTGCTGAGTTATCATGTGATGGCACACTTGACATCCAGGGAGTACTTCATTTGTTTAATTGCTTTTTATTTATGGGTTTGTTTCGCTGTTTTTTGTGGTAACCCATGATTCACCTTCACCTTTCCAAGTAGTCCTTTTGCTACAGTAAGTAACAGAACTACTTGGATAGGTGTGTTGTGTTGCGTTATGTTTCCCTCACTATGTATGTTTGGACGATCATTACTTCTTAAAACAGAAGCGGGGGGCTACTATGAGCAAACACAGCAGAATGCAGCTGTGCCCCATTTCACCTTTTATCTCGGCAACCAATGGATCGGATTTTAAAAGAATTCTTCAGGAAAAAGTCACACTTTTGGTTGGTGAAATTGCGAGATGCTATGTTCTGAACACAACTAAGAGAACTTAGGAATCCACAGAGAGAATGGAACTAGATTGTGGTGGGTATGGGCTTTTAGCGTTGGTTATATAATTATATTTATGGTAGTTTGCGAGAAAGGTTACATAGAAACTTTGGTATGCATTAAGATTCCTGGCGAATATAGGAAATTAAATTTGGCCCACGTCTTGGTTTGAGTGGATAAATTTTTTGAAGTCCTGTCGAAAGTGATTTTTGTAATTGTGCCTTCAAAAATTAAGTATTTATAATCACTTTTACTGTGCCATTAAATAACTATTGTGGGCAAAATAGTAATCGATCAAAAATCACCTACCAAGATGAACGTAGATAAGTGCTATTGTAACCTACTAAAATGAACCTAGATACTTTGGCTCTATTAAAACTGGAATATTGATTGCTCGGTAACGAATTGGAAATTTTCATATATGCGGATCGAAAAAACAAATACTCTACTAAATTTTCGTATCATGTCTCTGTTGCCTAGCACCAAACAAGGAGGTGAAAAAGTAGAGAGCTAGTCAAGTGAAAGAAGATTTCTAAATCTTGCATTGAGATGTTGAACTAGCATGACCCTCCTTCTACTGTTAATAAGGCGTTATATTTAGCCCATAAAATGTAAAATCTTCTGAAAAACAGAAAGAAAACCTAAAATCTCACAATTTGAACTCACAAAAGCAATCTGGCAAAGCAGACCCTCTCCCCATCACAAAATCATCTCTATGCACCTTCCAAAGGGCTTCTCTCAACTCGTTCCTTGCAAACCCTGAGACGTGAATCCTGCAAAAGCCCTCCTGCTCAACAGAAGTGTCTTAAACAACCCCTTGAAAGCCCGCATAGCCGCAACCATTTTATCCATATTCCCAAAGTACGTAGCGATATACGAATCGCTATTGATAGATACATAGTAATCCAGTGCAGCTTTTGTGTTCCCATGCATGCTTGCAAATTCCTCGCCACTAAGAAAGGTAGCTTTTGTGGAAATGTTTGTGTAGACAGAAGTTAACCCTTCCAGCTCCACAAGGCCATCACCAGCTGCCAAATAAATATTTGTGTTTGTTGGGATGGACAGAGATTGAAGGACGAAAGCAGTCTCTTGAGGAGTGAGGGGGCATTTTCCACGGTTACGCCAAACACGGGCGGATTCTCCAGTCCAGGGTTTTCGATCTCCCCGTGAAGCTTCTATGGTTTCCATGGAGGAAGAAGAAAGGCCAGAATACTCGCATTGACTGTAGGCCACCATGTCAGGTTCAAAACGAAGGTGAAGTGAGAGAAAGGGTTTTGGTATGGCTTGAAGGAGTTTGGAGCCTTTATTTTCCAAGGCTTTGGTAAGGCGTAACGCATTGTAACAAGCTTGACAAAGAGCAGCCTTTGCATGTAGAGGATATCTACAAGATTTAGAAGAAAGAGAGGCATTAGAAAGACCTCTAAAAACATAACCTTATTGTCATTATTTTACCATTTTGCTGAAAACAAAGAACACAACCATTATGGAACTAAAAGTGTACATATTAGCAGAACTGCTCGCCAAAAAGAAACAGCAACTGCTGTATTAGGGGAGCAGAGCTTTCGTAAATGGGGCTAAACCAAATATAATCCAGAAAATGGAGTCTAGAGTCCCTCAAGTAATATCTATTCAACACTGCTATCTAAGCTTCAGATCATATAAAAATATGTCCTCAAACATAAAGAAAGGCAATTCCAAGAAAAAGACCTCCTGTTCAGCAAAAATACATGGAAAAGAAGAAGATGAAGACAACATGGGTACCTATCTCTCCTTTGGCTCATTGCTGGGGTGAGTGAAATATAATGATGCTTCAGTAGAGAAGGGAGGACACTTTCCGCATAATCAAATTGGCCTTTACGTTTGCTGCAATCCACTTGGACTGGTTCTTTCGATGCAATCTCTGCTGGCAATCCTTCGACAACTTTAACAAAGCCATTCATCTGTTGTATTAAGTAATCCACATCAAATACATCTGCAAAACCACTGAAGCAAAAACTCATGAATAAGCAGAATGTTGCACACAGAAGAAGGAAAATGGTACAATCCCAATAGATTAGGGAACAGTTTTACACCTCTATTTTATGGCATTACAAGTGAGAATAAAGAAGAAACACCAGATCTTTCTTCAGTCAATTCTAAACACAGAACTTTAGTATCCTCGAGCTCCTATCACAAATTTAATGCATAGGCTCAACATTCAACTGGTAAGTTCTTCCTCTTTCTCATCGTCCTTGAGGAATTATAAGCTACCTCAGGCCATGGATCTTTTGTGGACAACATTAAAGGTCTCAGCAGTTCATTTAAGCTGCTTCATAAATGATTTTCAATCTGGCAGTAATGCTCTCCAATATTTTTCAGTCCTAAACTGATGTTAACCACATAAACAACAATGATCTCTTACCAAATGACTTACAGTGCCTATTTCTGCTTTTAGTTCACAAACGGAGTAATGGTTGATTCCCACTCTATCAAAGTGCCAGAGTTCTAAATTCACATAGGATTTTTCTCCACACAAGGGAATTCCAGATCACAAACCCCTCAAGCAAAAGGTCTGGTTGAAATTTGAATCAGGACTCAGTAAGTCAACAAGCTACTGAAGATCTATGGCATGTCTCCAGTCCCTATACTCATTTGTTGTTTAAGCCCTGAACAAAATAGATTCCACAAGATTTAATATTAATTCAGTTTCTAAGCCAACAGACTACTGTTTAACGGTAGCATTAGTTCATGCTTTTGCTTCCATAAAAAAGATATGGAAAACGGCATTGCAGTCAAGGAATTTATCCAATAATGCAACTATCCAAGTTAAGAAATAGTGAAGTGATAATGAGGTACCCATGTAAGGAATAGATAAGGGTAAGATCACTTTCATAAGCATCGACTACCTTGATTCATTCCAGTATGCAGCCACTTCGAACTTTGGCAAAACAAGAGTTGCATTCAGCAAACGTGCTATGCCAACACCATCACAAAACTGCAACCATCACAAACAACATCCAATAATACCGAATGCAGCTCAACATTTAGCACAAACAAACCAAAAAAGAAGAGGTCAAGGAGACTCATATAGTACTTACATCCCTTCTCATTTGATTAAGCCCACCATAGCAATCTAATCGAATGTACCCATTACTCTCTGCTGGCAGAGCTGTAGCATTTCAACAGAAATAACCAAATGCAATTGTCTGCATTGAATTTATCAAAAAAATCAATTGCAAAGCTCTAAAAACTAACCCTAACTCAAATGTTATAACAAGTTCCTCAAATAACTCCTACCAGAACTACTTCAATGGAGAAAATTAGAACCTCTGAGTCATTGTTGGGGTCAATGATACAAACAAATAGAGTCCCACAGATAACCAATTACTCAAGCTATCCTAGAAAATAACAAAATGGTAACAAACTAACACCCTTCTACTCAGTGTTTTCAAATCGGAATACCCATAGCTATCCTAAACTAATTCTTTACGTAGTTGTTGATATCTATTTATTTTAGCGTAAGGAATGCTATGGGTAGAAAGTGTTGGTTTTTTCTAGCGGAATGCTATTGAGCTTGATAGCATTCTTTACGTAAACTAATTCTTTACTTAGTTTTTTTCCTATTTAATTTTTGCTAAAAGTATATACTATTTGTGTGTCACACACATCTCTTTTCTCTAATTTTGAGTTCAGGTTCTAAAATCTTACATCCAAAGCTGAAGCTTTTGAGCAATTTAGTGGAGTAGATCCAATCGAAATTGTTTGCCGTTTTGCCCAATCGCAGGTCTATATCTCTTTTATCAGCATTTGTGGAGATCAATCCTGGTTTTTTGTGGCTTCTCAGATCTTTATATCTCTATAGAATGGATGAAGAAGTTTTGGTTGATTTTAGTACGAACTGAACCAAGAATGACACTCGCTAAAGTCTACTAGGGCTATTTAAGAACATGGAAATTGGCTTGCACGTGAATGAAAGGCATCCTTATCCTTAGTTGTGGATTCATAGATTTTCTACGATTGTTGATAGCCTCAAAAGTAAGCAAGACTTATATTGGCTGTGAATGGTCCATATTTTTCTCAACTTTGATCGTAAAAGCATTTGCTGTTAGGCCGTTATATTAGTTGTTTGTCTTTTCTAATGGAGGTCCAAGTTAGATAGTATGTTCATTCTTCAATATGAGTTGTACTTGAACCGGTTGAAGTGAATGAGCTTAAATTGTGTAAACATGATTCAAATCTCCCATACTTACTCTAGCCCATTTGCAGAATGGAAAACATGAGTTTTGGTTCTCGAGAGTTTTCAATTAAAGCTCAGTCTTGCCCTTTTTATGATTCTTTTCCTTCATTTTTGTTTTCTAGGCGTGAATCTGAATTTGAAGATCATCAAAGCCTCTGTCTTTGTTTTCTAGGTGTGAATTTTAACTTGAAGATTATTAGAGCCTTAGTGGAGTTGTCTCAAATTGGACCCTTTTTTCCTTCTCAATTGATTACTTCCATCCAAATTGTATACTTACAGCTTTTGCTAATTAGTGTTTGGGCCATAGTTAGTCCAACAATAGATGCGGACGTATTAGGAGTTGATTTCCTGAGTTTCTTATTGAGATTTTGCCTCTTGATTATGCTGATGTCGAGTTGGGCTCCTAGTTATGAATTTGTATAGTAATTTGTTTTGGTTATATGCCGTTATTGTTACTCTAATTAGCACACAGGTCATGGTTCTGTTCCTACACAAAAGTACTTCACATCAGGAGTTTGATGCTAGCATTAGGGCATTGGTGAATTATAAGTTTATAACCATGACCGTGTGAGAAGGGGTTTCAACATTGAGTCTCTCATAAACAACCTGAGGCGAGTGGGGAAAATGGCGATTTGGTGGCTCTCTCTCGATCGTCTCCTCCCTCCTTCTATCCTCTGTTTTGATCGTGTTGTTTTGTTCTGGTTAGTTTCTGTTTTTTTTTTTCATGGATTTGTTATGAGATTTTCCTGTTCTTAATTCTGGAAATGGTTCAGATAGCTCTAAGATTCGCTTTGCTTCGAACTTAGGGTTCTCGCCAACTTTGCTGAAACATGTTAATCTAGTTTCTAATTCTGAGATTATTCATGGATCTAAAGGATGTGATTCATCAAGATAAGATGCCGTGCGCTAGTGTTGGTCCTAATCCTTCACGCAAGGTGAATTTCTTTGACGTCTTGGAAGCTGTTACTATCTCAAACAATGATCATTTTGAGATTCAGGAGGGAGATACTCCTACGGTTAGATAGGTTAAAGGTATATCGCAAGAGGTTACTGCGCTCCGTAAGGAATTAGAATCTAAGAACATTCTGATTGAATCTTTGAAGGTACCGGAGAAAGCTCCAGATGTTGAATTGGATTCTGGTTCATCCGAGGAAAGATAAGGTCTCTCCTCCTAGAGAGACTCATGCTAGGATGAATTTGCGCTACTTTCCTCCCGATGTAGATGGGGAGAAAGTTAGGGTTTCTTATCCTAAGCATGTTGAGATCCTGGGTTCTGTTAAATGGAAAAATTGCATAGTAGGACATTTTGTTGATAAAAAACTTGCATTCCTGGTAGTTCAGTCAATTGCTGTCAATGCCTGGGGTAAATTTGGTCTTAAGACTGTTCTATCGAATGAAAAGGGTTTCTTCTTTTTTCTGTTTGGTGAGGAAGGTGCTTACAGACATTTATCTGAATTTGGGGCTTGGCATTTTGCTGGACGATTGATGGTTTTACAAGAGTGGCATGCTGATATGGATTATGAGAAGGAAGGGCTGAGTAGATTGCCTTTATGGATTCAACTTCATAATGTTCCCCTCCAATATTGGAATGAGGAGGGTTTGAGCAATATTGCGAGTGCTGTTGGGAAGCCGTTGTATGCAGATGAGATGACGGAATCCACAAGCAGAATCAGCTACTGTGATAGCTTCTGCTGTTGCTCCTACTAAGGTGGGTCACAATAAATGTAATAAGAATAAGGTGGGTGTGATTGAATCTGACAAGCGTACTGTGCTAGCTTCTGCTGTTGCTCCTACTAAGGTTTGGGTTGTGAAAGGAAGCAAGGATGATTGTGCTGCTGGCCTTGTCTCTTATGTGTTGCCTACTCAGACTACTCCAGATCATATGAGGATTGCTCAGAAGTCTCCAGTTCATGTGGAAGTTTTGCCTTGTGTTAATCAGTTTTCAGCTTTGCAGGAAGAGGAGGGGGTTAGGTCTTCCATTGTGGTTGAGTTGCCTATTGGTAGGAGTGAGGTTGATGTTATTTAGGCCTCTGAGTTTGTGGAGGATATTCCAGAATCTAGTTAGTCTACTGAACAGGATAATGGGGTTGCTTATCTTCCAACTGAGTTGGATAAGGGTTTATCAGACCCTGATGCTGTCTTTCAGGCTCTAATTTCTTTGGAAAATGCAAGCAATATGAAGACTAGAGGAGAGAAGAACCCTGGGGTTGCTAAGAAGAGGAAGAAACTAAAAAAAAGATGGTGAAATTTGCCTATTGGAATATTAGGGGTTTAAATAACCCTACTAAGCAGGTTGAGATTAAGAAATACAAGGAAAAGTAGCCAAAGGATATTGCTGAAAATAAGCCTAAATCTCTCCACATTCTCACCAAGAAGTGTTTCCAAGCCGAGAGTATGGAATTGAGAGTATCAAAATCAGCTGCTGCAACAGCCTCTGAATTACCATCAGAAGTGGCTGAGTTGCTGTCCCATTTTTCTGATGTTGCACCTAAAGAGCTCCCAAATGAATTACCTCCCACGCGCAATGTCCAGCATGCAATAGATCTCATTCCGGGTTCACAATTACCTAATGTTCCGGCCTATCGCATGAATCCAAGTGAACACACAGATCTTAAAAGGCAGGTAGATGAGCTTCTGTCCAAGGGGTTTATTCATGAGAGTTTAAGCCCTTGTGCTGTTCCTGCTTTGCTCATGCCAAAGAAAGAAGGCAGTTGGCGCATGTGCGTAGATAGCCGTGCTATAAACAAGATTACAATCAAGTTTGGGTTCCCTATCCCAAGGCTCGATGATATGTTGGACATGCTGGCTGGTTCTTGTATATTCTCAAAGATTGATTTGAAAAGTGGCTACCATCAACCACGCATAAGGCCAGGAGATGAATGGAAGACAGCTTTCAAGACCAAGGATGGCCTCTATGAATGGCTAGTCATGCCATTTGGTCTTACAAATACCCCAAGTACATTCATGCGCTCTATGATGCAGGTATTACAGCCTTTCATTGGTCACTTCCTGGTTGTTTATTTCGATGATATTCTAATACTCCTTCCGTCTCATTTTCATTGTCCATTTTTGAATTGCGTGCCATTTTTAAATTGTTTATATCTTTCAATCTATAATGTTTTTCATAATTTTGAAAACTTTGTATTATAAAACTAATCGAGATCTATCAAACAAGATCCATATTGCATATTTTTCAAGATCTACACTAAAAGATCTAGGCAAAAGACATAAAAGAGAAACAGAATAATGGACAATGAAAATGGGACAGAGGGAGTATATAGCAAGACCAAGGAGGAACATATCTTTCATCTTCAACAAGTTTTGAGGCTTCTCCGTCAAGAGAAACTCTACATGAACTTAAAGAAGTGTTCTTTCATGAGTCCAAGGGTTGTATTTTTGGGCTTCATTGTGTCCTCTAAAGGAGTGGAGGTCGACCCAAGTAAAGTGAAAGCTATTCTAGAGTGGCCAATTCCCAACTCCTTGCATGAAGTACGCAGTTTTCATTGGTTGGCGACTTTTTATCGTCGATTTATTAGGAATTTCAGCACGGTCATGGCACCTATCACTAACTGTATGAAAGGAAGACAGTTCCTTTGGACCAAGGCAGCAACAAAGGCTTTCAAAGACATAAAGAAAATGATGTTTGAGGCTCCTGTTCTATGCCTTCCTGACTTCTCAAAGGTATTTGAAGTAGCGTGCAATGCATCACATGTTGGGATTGGAGGTGTGCTTAGTCAAGAAGGGCACCCGGTTGCCTATTTTAGAGAAAAACTCAATGAAGCCAAACAATAGTATTCCACCAATGACAAAGAATTTTATACAGTGATTCAAGAACTTCGCCATTGGCAACACTATCTTCTTTTTAAGGAGTTTGTGTTGTTTTCCGACCATGAAGCACTCAAGTACAGGCTGGTTTAGAGAATAAGGTTGCTGATGCCCTTAGCCGAGTGGTGTATGTTCTCTCTTCCATGGCTATACAAGTGGTGGGTTTTGATTTGCTTAAGAGAGACTATCCTTCTAGTAAGGATTTCAGCTCTATACATGCTCAGTTGCTGGCCGGACAGCAGGGAGGATATGGTGATTTTTCTTTGCATGATGGTTTCCTCTTCAAGGGAACTCGACTTTGCTTACCCAACACATCACTCCGTGAAGAAATAATTTGGGAATTGCATTCTGGAGGCGCAGCAGGTCATTTTGGAAGAGATAAGACAATAGCAATGGCTGAAGATAGCTATTATTGGCCAAAGCTGAAGCGAGATGTGGGCAGGGTTGTTTCGCAATGCCGTACTTACCAACTTTCAAAGGGAAGAAAGAAGAATACAGGTTTATACACTCCGCTACCTGTGTCCCACGAGCCTTGGCAGGATTTAAGTATGGATTTTATCCTTGGATTACCAAAAAACCCTTCGGGAACATGACTCAATCTTTGTGGTTGTGGATCGCTTCTCCAAAATGGCACACTTCATCCCTTGTTCAAAGACATCGGATGCTGTCCATTGCTAAGCTCTTCTTTCAAGAAGTGTTAGACTTCATGGATTGCCAAAGACCATGGTCTCTGACCGTGATTCAAAGTTTGTGAGCTACTTGTGGCGAACACTATGGAAGTTGCTGAATACAAAGCTGAAATTTTCTTCGGCTTTTTATCCGCAAACTGATGGTCAAACGGGGGTTGTTAACCGCAGTTTGGGTAATCTACTCCGCTGCCTTGTGGGTGATCATGTTGGCAGCTGGGATCAGGTGCTTCCCATGGCTGAATTTGCATACAACAGCTCTGTAAATAGATCTACAGGTCACAGCCGTTTCGAAATTGTCACAGGTTTGCTTCCTAGGAAACCAATAGATTTGGTTCCTCTGCCTATTCAAGCTCACCCAAGTGCTGAAGCTGAAGCTGAAGCTTTTAGTCAACACATCCTTGATATCCACGATGATGCGCGACGAAAGATTGCCATCGGCAATGAGAGCTACAAACAATATGCTGATTTGAGGTGGAGGTTTGCTGAATTTGATGAAGGTGACATGGTTATGGTTCGAGTCAAACCAGAACGATATCCTAAAGGGGTTTATAAGAAACTTCATTCAAATAGTGCTGGTCCATTTAAAGTTCTCAAGAAAATTAGCTCTAACGCCTATGTGCTAGAATTACCTGATGATATGGGCATAAGTAACGTGTTCAATATTGAAGATTTGACTCGATATTCTGGGCATGTTGAGGATAGTGACCGGGCTGACCCTGTGGCATCTCTCCCGGCATCCAAACGTTTCAAGGATGAAATCGAAGATGTGGTTGATCATCAAATTGTTCCACTCAACATGGAGGTTATCAAAAGTATCTCATTAAGTGGAAGGGGCGTTCACTTCCATATTGTACTTGGATTACCGATGAGGAATTTCACCGCCTCAACCCGGACCTTCATGAAAGGTTCCATGCTTTTAAGTCGTCGGGGTCGAGTTCTCTCAAGCCGGGGAGAGTGGATGGAAAATGGCAGCACATGATAAAAGGTTATAAAAGACGTGGATTGGATGGTTCTAAGGCCCAAGCCTTAATTTGGCATATGCTGGATGATGTGGGGCCTACTTGGGATATTTACTAAGACATTGACTAGAACATTAAAGGCTATGACCTTTCATGAGCCTTGTGTCTTTTCATTTAGAGAAGTTTGACCACATATTTAATGTATTCAACCATTATGCAACACATTCATCTTATCCAACCATCTAGGGAATAGGAATAGTCAGTGTTCTAAAAGTTGGCCGCCTAGGCCGACTACTCCCCGCCTAGGCGCTAGGCAGTGGTCCAATGCCTAGATTAGGCAGCCAACTAGTTGGCACCTAGTCCCCGCCTGGGCGATTAGGTGGCCAACTAGTCAGCACCTAGGCGCTACGCGGCCCTTTTTCGCCCAACTAGTCAGCACCTAGGCGCTAGGCGGCCCTTTTTCGCCCAACTAGCGCCTAGCGACTTTTAGAACATTGAGAATAGTTATCTGCATTCACACATTCATTCTACCTAGACGTATTGGGAATAGAGGTAGTTATTTGCATTCAACTATTATGGAGTCTACATAAGTCATGTAATCTCAAGAGCTTGAATTATGATTGAATGAATGAAAAAATAGCTTTAAGCTTTTATGATTGTGTGATGCTAAAGAGGCCTTAAGTGTGATCCTTCGGTAACCTAGTGTGACTAGATCTATCCTTCTCTAACTCTTCTCTCCTTACAAAACACTGTTCACAGCCCCAAAACAGCCATTTTTCTTGTGTTTGATCATACTTAACCCTATTCCAAATCTGTCCTACATCACCGTGGGGTCCCCTCTACAAGCTGCTAGATGAAAGATCTATTTCTATCCTTGGGCGAGCTATTTTGGCAAAGGTTAGTTCTGTTGTCCTCAATGGTGAATGGCACTGGCCTCGTCAAGGAATAATTTGATTCAACGCATCCAAAATGCTATTCCTCCTACCTTACTGCCTCAAGCTGATTAAGAGGATGAAGTTGTTTGGACAGTTTCTCCAACTGGGCAGTATGTCTCAAAACATACTTAGGAAGCTGTTAGGCATCATGGTGTGAAGGTTCAATGGGCTCCCCTTGTCTGGTTCTCCAAGAATGTCCCTAAGTAGGCATTTATTTTATGGTTGACTTGCTTAAAAAGACTTTCTACAAAAGATAGGCTTCGTAAATGGGGAATGGATGTGGATCCAAAATGTACGCTGTGTTCTCTCTCTAATGAAACCCTACAAGATCTGTTTTTTGATTGTTCCTATTCTAGAGCTATATGGGAACAAGTTCTGACTAGATTCTTGATGCATAGAGGTGCTAGTTCTTGGGATGTAGAGCTCAATTGGGCTATTAGGAATTGCAGGGGAAAAAGCTTCAAAGCTTTGTTGTTTAGATTAGCTTTGGCTGGTAGAGTTTACCACATTTGGATAGAAAGGAATACCAGGATCTTTGGTGGGAAAGCTAACTGTGCTGCTGCAGTTCTTTCCAATCTTGTAGATAACACCACATTAAGGACTTGCTCATGGAGAAATATTGCCAATACGATGGAGAATCAAAGACATTTGGGTCTTTGGAATATTCCGAACAAAGTTTTTGGGACTTCTCATCCCTAAGTTTTGATTTGTTACATGTAGATTGTAATAGGATTTCAGTTGTATAGCTTCTGAACATTGTAGGTTGATACCCTTTGTTGTTTTGGTTGGTTGGTTATAATATGCGCAGTTTGGTTTTCTTATTCATGATAGTAGTGGTATTATTTGACTTAATAGTTCGGATTGCGCGGTTTTGACACAAGCCATGGTTTAGTCTTTTTTAAGGTAATTTTTTAACTTGGCTCATATAAATGTAACATGGTATTGTTTAGAATTTGGAAAATTTTCAAAATAGCCCTCAACCTTTACACCAAAATTCAATTAGACTCCCAACCTTTTAAAAATTTCAATTTTACTCCCAACGTTATCTTCCGTTAATCAAAACGCCCCCTTCGGTCCGAATGACCAACAGATTTCGTTAAAGGCTCCGTTAAATATCATCTCAATCGAATTTTGATGATCCGAAACACTTAATGTGTTCAAAACATGATTTTAAGGGTACAATTAAAAATCAGTAAAAAAAATGACCGCGAATGGCTTCATCTGAACAGTTTTTTATTAAATTGTTCAATAAAAAACTGCTCAAATCAAGCTTTTTTCGGTCATTTTTTTTTGCTGATTTCTCACAGGTACTCTTAAGATCACGTTTTGAACATATTGAGCGGCTCGAATCATCGAAATTCGATTGGAAAAGGATAGGTGTAGACCAAAGCAAAATCCGAACGTCCGGACTTGAACAAAATCTAGATCGATCCGCACCTCCCCTTTCCCAATCGAATTTCGATGATTCGAGCAGCTCAATATGATTAAAACGTGATTTTAAGGGTACTCGCGAGAAATTAACAAAAAGAATGACCGGGAAGAGCTTGATCTGAATAGTTTTTTATTGAATCATCGAAATTCGATCAGGACGCTATTTAATTGAGCTTTTAACGAAATCCGTTAGTCATTCGGACGGAAGGGGGCGTTTTGATTAAAGGAAGATAACGTTGGGAGTAAAATTGAAGTTTTTAAAAGGTTGGGAGTCTAATTGAATTTTGGTATAAAGGTTGGGGGCTATTTTGAAATTTTCCCTTAGAATTTTATGTGTCTGTGTTATAGTTGAATTTGGATCCTATCAATGCAACTTCGTATTTATTGATTTGGAACGTCGTTGGTAGTGCCGTAGGCAAGGGCAATTTGTTAGTAAGACATAAAAATAAAAACCAAATGGCTTGGCCTGGCGTTCAAAACCTCTCAGATGCGATCAACTCCTTTGGGCTAGTTTCTACGAGGACTTATTCCCTGAATTTAATTGGGCCCCGCTAGAGGACTGTGGGATTGGTCCCAAGAATAGTTGAGTTACATGTAAACTAACCCGAACACTTGAATTAAAAAAAAAAAAAAACTAATACAGAGTTACACGAACCAGTTAAATGTCCATCAAGCCACCATTTGCAAGGCCGCCACTCCATAATTCTTCGAACACTCCATATATCCTTTTTCCCGGACCTGAAAAAAAAAGGAGTAAAATCTCAGTCTTCGCAGAAAACTTCAATTGTTTCTGCTATAATTTTCCCTCTTCTTCTCAATAACCATTATAGGTGATAAACGAGCCGAGCAAAGCCGAGTAGTTACTTGTTTGAACTTGGCTTGAAAATTAAACGAATTTCAAAACATGTTCAAACTTAGCTTGTTTACAAGACCAGCAGATCTCGAGCATGTTCGAGCTGGTTATAAAGTATAATTGCTTCAAAAAAAAAAAAAAAGTTTCAAGTTTAGTTTATTTACATAAAAAATCAATCTTGAACGAACTTTCAACGAATAAACAGCAGCTCGAACCGGAGTACGGATTCGAGCCGACTAGCTTGGTTCATTTATCTCGTATCAAAGCAAATACTCCAGTATTCACCGCACTAACAAAGAAAACAGAGAGAGAAAGCATACGTACATTGGAGATGAAACGGAAAGCGATGGTTCGGAGAAGGGAGAAGAGGGAGAGAACCAGATCACGGCGAGGATAGAGAGAGGGAAGAGCGAGATGATGAAAAGCAAGGGTTTTTTCGCACCCATGACGAGGAGTAGGAGCAGGTACCAGGTCCGTTGCCAGAAAGGGATGTTCGGATCGGGTTCTCTGCATACTATGCGGGTCGGATTCGGAATTGGAATGTGATTGGGTGACGAGTCTGATGACGATGGAGAATTGGAAGAAGTGGGTTTTCTACGGGAGTCTGAGGATCCGAATATGTCGGGTCAAATAGCATTCTGTGCGTCAGAGATCGAGAAAGAGAGGGAGAGAGAGAGAGATGAAATATGAATCATTAAATTGAAAATAGATAAATTACAATTTTTTGATCAAAATCATTAACAAAAAGTACAGTGATTTTGTTAAAAACGCGACGATTTTATAAATTTTTGACCAACAAAATAATAGTAATACTATTATTCACCAAGGCAATACTACTATTCACTAAGGTAATACATTTAAGTTTCTTATACGGTTACACTTATCGTTCACTGAAGCAACAGTGAGATCTAATTGTTGACATGAAACCAATCAGATCCAACTGTTCAGGAACAATGGAAGTAAGGTGCTCCTAAACCGCTTGGGAGCTTGGGAGCACCAGAGCCGGACTTCGTCAGATGTGAAGTTTGGGACGAATGATAGTGTTACACGTGGAAATGATGACGTGGTTCGTTTTAATTTGGAAAATTGGTCTTTCTAACCTCCGTCCACTATACGGACGGAGAATAATAAGTATGTAAGAACAAACGAGTTTGGATAAACTTACCCAAAAAAAAAAAAAAAAACAAGTTCCGATATTAATATGCATTTTATGGAAATTATTATTTTCGGATATCAATCACTTTTTATCTATTAACTTATGCCTAATACGCGGAGATTAGTATTTTCCTTTCAGGATAAAAGTTGTATTCTGGTTCTTTATTATCGATTGTACCAAATTCAACCTTTTATTTTTATCTTCATTGAGGTGATGATGTCCGTTGGCATCATACTTGGGTTGAGTTCTTGTAAACTTTAATTATTTTTTTTATTTTGTGTGTTTTGTTCATTTTTTAAAATATTGTTATACTTGTGTCATATTTTTAAGATTAATCATCCATCTCGACGAGAAAAGTTTAAAAAGTACAAATTATAATCCAAAGTAACAAAAAATTCACGAAAGACAAAAAAAAGTATTAAACAGTTGTCTTATTTGTCTAAAGTATCGTCTTATCTAAATTTTTTCAACGTCAATCCATATTTTTATATTTTTCCTATTCGTCTTATCGAGAACGATTAACCTTAAAAATTACGAAAAAAAACTAAGCAAAAAGTTATGAAAAACAAAAAAAAAAGGTTTCAGACGTATAAGTTTACAAGAACGCATCCTTAGTTAAAATGAAGAGGCAATTGGGAAAATTCATCCCATGGAGTCGAAAATAAAACTCGTGGTAAGGTACCTGGACAGTTTCTAAAATTTCTCAAGCCTTTTGCATTGGGTTTTAAAAAATTTCTAAGAAAACAGACTCAACATTCAGAGAGAAATAGACATATCTTTACTCTACCGGTTTGGGTTGCAAAAACCGGGACGGTTATTGCAGTTTACCTGTTTAACTGAATTACTTTGGCGGTTTTGCAAAATTGGTCCGGTTTTGTAAAGCTAGCAGCCGTTGAACCAAGCCGGACTAGGGACTAGTTGGTGGGCCAATCGGTTGAACCGGCCAGGTCAGTCTGATTTTTAAAACATTGCTTTAGGAAAAAAAACTAGAGCAATGTCATGGATACATAATTTCGTGCGTGATTTGAATACGGGAATACCAATGTAACTGCAATCTTCTGAATCTCATACGAAAATTTTGGGGAAAAAGATTAAAAAGGAAAATATTGAATTTGTGATTACTCTGCAGTGAAATGTAGAACGTGAAAGTAGAAAAGTTGGCCATGTTTTTGGTAGCAATTTGCAGAAAAAACGTAAGCATTTTTAGAATGCCATTAACACAAATCAACAAGTTTACCATCTCATTCATGGTAACTAATATTTTGTTATTAAAAACTTTTTTCCCTACAGTAACTCTTCTCACAAATCCATGTAGAAATTCACGACCGGAAATAACTGAACGTTCTACCGGAAACACCTAACAACTTGATTGCTATAAACTTTTTCTCACAACTTATTTACTACTGCAAACACCTAACAACTTAATGAAATTCAGTGTTCATACAACTCAACAAAAAGATACTATAGTGACAAGGAAGGTTGGGACACTAAAAATAATGCAGCAATGAGTTTGCTGCAGGAGCAAATTAAAAGACAACATTAATCCTTTTATTCTCGCTGTTGGTAAAGACTGGAGTATTATTGCAAACACTGGCTCACTTCAACTGACTTGGTTACTTACAGAGGAGATGCTCTCCTTTTATAGGCGTAAGGAGGCAACCATATGCGTCATGGATGACATCAAGAAATAGTGCTACATATAATTGGTGCTATGCCAATTATCTAACAAAACACTATTCAATCATGGACTTTATAAGCCTAGTCTACATACTATCATTATTACAGACTCATAATTTCCAAGCACTGTACTGAGGAAAGATCCTCATAGGGAAATCCTCAAGAGAGGATCCATGTGTGTGTTACTGTTGTAAATTGGGGACGATTACCTGATTGCCGCATTGAGAAATGATAAATAATGGAACTCAGAGATCGGAATTTCAACGCAAATAGGTTTAAAAAATTAAACACCATAAACTAGAAACACCATTTAACAAGCACCAGAATAGCAAAATCAGATACAAGAACTATTTAGTATTCTGAAATAACTGGCGAGTAATCTCTCCATGCAACATCTCACAGAACTACCAAAACTTGGGTACTATATAGGTAATACGAAGTCTACTATTAGATCGCCAAACATTAACATCATAACATCACAATGCTGAAACACAAAATGGCTCTAATCTCTTCACCAGAGCAGTGACAGCTACTAGCTAGGCCTCTCCGAAGGACAAACGACAACGATTTAGAAGAAAACTGGTTGCTGTCTCTAAGTGCTGCCATGCTTGGCCTTTGAATGAGACTCAAGGGCATTGTCCGAGTTGAATGTTCTGTCAAAACATGAAAATACTTTCAGCTTTACTGGTTCGACATAATAGGAAGAAAAGCTGAGGGTTTTCATAGCGCAAACCGAGACCTGTTGCAGGTTTTGCAAGAAACTTTGCCCTCAGACTTTGGGGTCTGCTCCTTCGCCTTGTTGCTATTAGCTGCTGGAGATTTTCCTGTCTTTTTTGAAGGGTGGGGAGTTGCTGTATGACCACCACCCTTCTTACCATCTGCACCGAAGGCAAACAGACCATCTAAGCCTCATCTCTTGAAAAGGGATACACACCAAATGCAGTTTGCCTAAAAATAGAATGCAGACTTGACCAAGATAATATGCCTCTCTTCAGGAATGCACAAGCAGGTAAATTAGTAGAGTAACAACTTAATCAAATCAAACCGACACAGTAAAAAATCATCATATCATCAGCATCTCATGAAGGAAAATGCCAACCTCAGCCCTATGGGTGGTGGAAAATATCTAAAAGGTGCATATACCTGTGAAAGTGTATAAATATTTGTTATCGAAATCGAACTTATTTGGCATTATTTGAACATTATCCTTTGCATACTAGGTGGAGGTTAGCAAGACCCTTTCATGAAAGCCGCATTGAAATCAAATTCCTTTAAGGATAATGGAAGAGCACCAAAAATTTGAAATCAGGAATGCAACAATCTTTAACACCTACAGCAATTTAAATATGGAGAACACTGCATGATCAACACTTAAAAGCCCGGTTTCCCCTATACAATCCCCCATTGTAATTTCATACGTAAGTTAACATATCTTCAAGAAATTTCAGGTAAATAAAGCTGTTAAAACAAAAGAACGAGTATAAGCCATCCTTTCAGCTTGCATTGCATAACTTTGTTCAGTGCATGAAGATCTAATGAATTATGCAAAAAACTTAAAGACGATGACTTGGAATGTTCACCAGGGGATTTTTGTAGCCTCTTCTGGGGATAATTGTCGTACATAGAGTTTTTTGTTGTTTTTCTTTTTGGGCCTGTTGCTTAAGGCTTGGTTTTTGAGTTTAGTTTTGGTCTTGCATGACCTCTATTAAGGTGTTGTTTTCCTTTGTTGGATTGGTTTTGTATGTCTTACGGCTGTTAATGAAAAGTACCTTGACCAAATAAAGGGATACCTTATTCTGAAACAATTACACAATTCACAACCAGAAGAGCACAGTGCCAAATATGCACACTTATTTTGGTGCCAAATATAAAGTACATGAACAAGGAAAAAATATACGGGGTGAAAGTACATAAACACCCCCTCAACTATCAATTTTTCTCGTAAACACCCCCTCACATTTAAAAGCGCCCATGGAGACCCCCTCAACTACTGGAAACAAAATAAAGACAAACTCCGTTAACGGAATGGATAAATTGACGAATATACCCTTATTATATTATACTCTTACATGATAATTTGAAAAAAACCCTGAAATTATTTACCCTGCCCTAGTTCTGGTTCAGAGAGAGAGAGAGAGAGAGAGAGAGAGGAGGAGGAGGAGGAGGAGAGTGATCAGCAACCACCATCACCGCCACAGGCAGCGCCACCAACGGAAGGGAAGCTTCGACTCCGGCCATCTCCTTCAATATCATGAAGCTGAGATTCAAGTGCTGATCTACGGCGCTCAATTTCGATCTTCGATGACTTCAAGCTGTCGATTTCGCTGCGAATTCGAGATGCTTCAGCTCCGTTCAACTCCATGGCTCTTCTCTGCAGGGATTGTAGAAGTTCACAGGGTTTTTGGAATACGGATCACTCGCCCCACGCTACAGTGCTTCTCGTCGTTGACTTCCGGTGAGTTTCTCGGTGGATTCTTGGAATTTTTAATGGTATGTATATATGTGTGTATATATATAGGCGTATGTATATGTGTGTGTCGACTGGATTGAATTTGTGAGTTTCAACTTCAATTTGTTGATTGAATTTGATTTGTGGGTTTAATTTCAAGGTTTGATCTGGTTCTTAAGTTGGATTTTGTATTTGTGGGTTGGGGTTTGTGGACTGGTTTTGTTTTCTCTGTTGAATCAATTGGGTTTGTTTTCTCGTGGAAGGCCATGCGGAAGGCCACTAATAGAGGGTTTTTCTGGGTTTGTGCAGAGAGAGAGAGAGAGAGAGAGAGAGAGAGGATTGATTTGGAATGCCCAATTTGCTGGCATGTGACCTCCTAGCAAACAATTCTGAGACAGAAGGGTGTTACTTGGGTAACGGGAATAGGTGAAGGGGTCGCCATGGGTGCTTTTAAATGTGAGGGGTTGTATACAAGAAAAAGTGATATTTAAGGGGGTGTTTATGTACTTTCACCAAATATAAGAGATATTACCTGTCTTCTGGGGTGTATCTAACTTCACTTTCTTTGCAGGAACAGGTGTTTTGGTTGCAGATTCTGTTGCCCTCTTCTTGCTGGGGCCAGCCTTCAAAATTAAACATCAAAAGCAGGTTAATAAAAATTAGTGCAGGAATAGGTCACCACAATGTCAAATTTTCCCATAGCCAAACCTTCGCCTCCGCCTTCTTAGGTGTCTCCTCTTCGTCGTCCTCCGAGTCATCTCCATCCTCCGAGTCATCTTTGTCCTCCACATCATCCATCATGTCCTAAGCAACAATCAACCATCGAAAGTTAAAACAAATGAGCGCACTATTTCCAAACAGCTCAAAAGGGGATATCATAAAAGAGTAAACATGGAAACTGCAATAATATACGATGATGTTGCAAAATCAATAGCTGCACAGCATATGCCACAAATATAGACCTATTTATCTGCTTGAACTTGCATTGAAGTGCAAAATTTTTAAAACAAGTTATGCAGTTAACCAAGGATATGGCCGAAAAAAATTAAGAAGTCAGCAACCACTTCCATATTCCTACACAAAATAGTCTTCAATGGTCCATATTTTATTCGAAAGACTGAAAATTCAGCTATATGCGGTACACATTTGGGCAGAGTATTTAAAGGGAGTTTAAGAAACCATTAAGTTTCCAATGTGGATAAAAATGCAAAACAATCTGAAAGCATGAAAGAGAAAAATTGAAGAGACACACAAGCCATGAACTATAACAGAAGAAACAGTGTTTCTTATGTACGTTTACTCAAAGAACTTTTGATCCCATATTACCAGAATGCTGTTAAGGCTCATTTAAAACAAAACTACAAGGAAATTTACCATTCCCAACAAAGCCACAATTTCTAACCTCTTACAAAAGTTAATTCTCCATTAAGCCATAACTTGCAATGGTTTAAAGCGAAATCTTCGAAAAATATTCAAAATTATGACATGAGATTTTAGAGGAACAAAAATCAGCATCATGATCTGCCGGTACAATTGTTTACCCCATAACGAACCTGGATCTTTTGACATCATGCCTGCTCACTAACAATTGAGAGCAATGGTTAAGGCCAGCATAGATTATTCTGCAATGTCTTCGCAGGTGAGAAAGAAGAGAGAGGAGAGAATATAAAGGAAAAAAAGTAGAGAATAGGGAAAGACTTTGTTATCATCAGTTATTTTCTTCCCCACTAAACTGATCCCTTGCGTGTCCTTTGAATTAATTTTTTTTCTTCCTAATTCGTTGCATTAAACAGGGACAAACAGCGAACATGCTTGAACCTTATGCAAACAAAAAGAAACATGCATCTTCATAAACACTGCTAGCTTTAAGTTCGCAGTACTCAGAGAATACAGCCCATAATCATAATCAAACAGTACATGATAACTCAGCAAAGTAAACTATATAGAGGAAAAAGCAATTTAATTGGCACATGAAAATAGAGATCTCTCTCAGCTTATTCAGGCTATAAGCAAACCATACAGATAATCAGTAAACTAGAAATTCTCTGAATTACCTCATCATCTGAGTCATCTGAGTCGTCATCAGAGTCATCTTCATCAGAATCGTCATCTTTTTCTGGTTCCACAACAGTCACCTTTGGCTTGGCAGAAGATTCCGGTTTAGCAGCTTTGGGCTTGGAAGCTGTTGGTGCGTCGACTTTAGCTTCAATTGTTCCTAAAAAATATCATAAGCAGAAACAAATGTTACAAGTTACCAATCTGAAGATATGAAAAACTAGTGAACCAACTAAACACTAAAATCTACCATTCCCAGTGATTCCTACAGGAAAAGGCAAATCTTCATCCTCATCTGAACTCTCTGAACCTGCAAATAAAACGTTTAGCAAGAACCATAAAATGAAAGCTGTTGATTGCTGATAAAGCAAAAAATGTCTTAAAACTCACCAAATCCTTCCTCGCCATCGGTGGAGAGCAAAAACAGTCAAGGAAACAAAGTTGATATGAAAGCCGAACATTGATCAAAAAGAAAAAATGAAAACACAACACATCATCAAGATGGCTCACAACCTAGAGTTTGATGTTAATCTCTGAAGTAAAATTGTGAGAAGAATTAAAAAACAAATGAAGGAATTGGTATTGGATTAGCATGCAACATCAATCCACAAGATTCGTACTTCTACTTATTCTTCATGAGAACCAATCAAAGAGATTTATGCTCACAACATGCGAACCAAATTATTTACTTATTTAAGAAGGAAAAAAAAAAAACTCGAAGCCATTGAAAAGCTATTAGGTACCAGGTCAAGGTAATAAAATAAAGGAAATAAAAGTTTGACCAGTATGAATTCCAAACCTAATCATAAAGCATCTTTAGTGTTGCAAGTAAGCAATAGGAGATTTACAACATCGGAACTTGTTCAGGGAGAAGATTCAAAGTCAACAGAATTAAGTGAGCCTCTGACTATCACCAATCTGGCATCCAAAATATATGGTCTCACGTCAAAGCTCAGGCGGGGATATCCACGCTATAAGCATGAGCAGTAAAAACACTAATTACATAGACAGAGATAAATGGCAACACAAGTACTCAAAGATGAAGAGGAATGAATGTGAAGGATATTCATAAGGGTTCTCTGCAGTATATCCACAAAAGTAAACACTCCCATTTTTCCAATCATGCGAGAGCTCAAATTCTCTCTCAAGGACCAAATCAAATGAAACCTGAGGAAATTTCTCCCCAGATAGAGAACCCACAACAAACATCTTGCCATTAATCTTCAGGCGAAGTGGGACAATGTCATTTCCCTTTTTTCCCTCACCCAGTGCTGCCTGGAAACAGCAAATGTAAAACAATCAATCAACTCTTAAATTGGATCTATAATTTTACATTATCAAGATAGTAAATCAGTTACAACAAAGTAGTGAACGCATTGATGATGACCTGTGAAATATGTACGACTCTGCCATCTTCCGGTTCGACCTTAAGAGGCTCTCCAGCTTTGACTTCAACACCTTTAAGAAACAAGACATATTAACAAGGTCAATGACTCGATAGTCTATATATATATATATATACGGGGCGGTTCCGGAGACACCTAAAAAAACACCTAAAAAAACACCCCATAGCTCCCGATCAAATTTTGATGATCCGAGCCGCTCAATGTGATCAGAACGTGATTTTAAGGGTACCCGCAAGAAATCAGCAAAAAAAATGACCGGGAAGGGTTTGATCCGAACAATTTCGAACGGTTTTTTATTGAACGATTCAAATAAAAACTGCTTAAATCAAACCTGTCCCGGTCATTTTTTTTGCTAATTTCTCGCAGGCACCCTTAAAATCACATTCTGCACACATTGAACGGTTCGGATCATAAAAATTTGATCGGGAACTATGAGAATGAGATTATGGGTGTTTTTTTGGGTGTTTTTTTAGGGTGTCTATTGAACCGTTCCGATATATATATATATATATATATATATATATATATATATATTATATAAGAACAAGGAATTTACTGAAACCCTTGGATTGCAATACATAATACAGTTTTAAAAAGAGACAAAAATTAGTTTATTTTCATAATTAATAGCAAAAGACCCAAACCCAAACGCCACTTTGTACTGTGAGCTCTCAAAAACAAAATAGCAAACACAGAACAGCGGGATAGAATTTCTAACAAATTTCCATTAGGAAAAGGTAACAAATGACCTATTCGTATTCAATATGTTCTTGTAAATACCAAATCAGAGTAACATACAACTAATTTTGGTGTCACTAGTTTTAGGAGCTGTAGTAGGGCATCTCAAGCCCTTAAGTCAGTGAGTGAAAAAACACCTTACACTCCCACCATTCCATGACTCAAAACCTTACTTACAAATTCCTTGACCTTCACCCAAAAATTTGAAGGTAATTACACTACAAAATTTATGACTACGCCATCAATGAAGCGTTTACCCAAATTATATGTATAAATTATGTTTGCCGAAATGTGGGACTTCATATCCTCAGATTTTAGCAAGAGCTCTTCAATCATAACAACAAAACTATAAAGAGACCAAACAAACGTAGCCTAAGCAAGTAAGCGCTTTATTGCAGTCTGAGAAGCATCAATAAACATGTGGCGGGATTCAAACGTTCTCAATAAGGGTTCACAAAATGTTTCACATCGGGGAGAAAAGCAAGGTTGTTAAAAGGCCCATTCGTAAAAGCTTACACAATGGCTAATCACATATCTTCACAGTAACAACCTAGAGAGAACCGTGGGGGTAACTAAAATGGGAATAAAATTAACTGAAAAGAAAGAACGTCAAGGAACAGTAGGATTATTTAAAACGATGGAACAAATAATAGTAACAATCAAACTAGTAACTGATATTTCGATCAAATCCCTGACTAATGTCCGACATAGATAGAAAATACGCGAAAACCCTAATTTACTCTCTGCAACCTCA
This sequence comes from Rhododendron ovatum, assembly GCA_019656835.1. Taxonomy (NCBI): domain Eukaryota; kingdom Viridiplantae; phylum Streptophyta; class Magnoliopsida; order Ericales; family Ericaceae; genus Rhododendron; species Rhododendron ovatum. The sequence continues at coordinate 10,106,683 of CM033792.1, forward strand.
ACAAAATCATTCACCGTCCAAACATGAAACATATGCAAGCAAACATGATCGACTGAAAATAATAGACGCCGAAGAGACGATGGCTGTAGAATCTCACCCCAGAACTCCATTGATGCTGACGGAGAGGAGAGAGAAACTAGGGTTTTCGACCGAAACTGAGTGAGAGAGGAGGGTTTTGGGAAGAGAGAAGCGAGAGTGGGGTTCGAAGGGGATTTATAGCCGAGGTGCCGCCAAGGTATGGATGAGGGCTAGGGTTTTAGCAAATGGAGAGAGAGATTTTCGGCTAATGATGATGGTTTGTGGGATAGCGGGCCTCTCGGCCCTGTATCGTACGAGAATTTGGCCCAATGGGCTCTCCGTTGGGAAACAAAGAAGGGCTGAAAGCATAAGCATTGGTGGATCGTAAGTGTTGGGCCTACGGGGGTTTAAGTGAAGAGAAAGATAAATATAGAGAGAAAAATTAAGGGAAAATGACGGTCAAAGACGTGTTTTGATAATTAATACCCGTCAAAGATATTTTCAGCATTACCAAATGTTCTCAGCATGTCATTGGCGTAAATTAATTATCAAAACACGTCGTGGGCCATCATTTTCCCAAAAATTATTAGAGACCGTGCCGAGTGGTTTTGAGACCACAAAACGAACAAGGCCTTGACAAAAAAAGAAAGACAAACAGCTAGAGTCTCTCGTAGGAAACTCCCACCGAATCTGTCTCGAGGAGATTCTTCACTTCATACGATTTTGTATACTGACTTCGACCAAATTTTTTAAGCTCATAGAAAACATAAGAGAGATGCAAGTTTTTTCCCTTTTGATAAGCTAGAATTTTGTTTCTTTTTGGAACCAGGCAAATTTATAAGTGACCACGCCCAAACACACCCTGCAACAGGATACAAAAAGAGCCTAAGCTACAAAACTAGTGGAAAAAAAAAAAACCAAAGCAATCTATGAGACATCTCTAAAAAAAAATTGAATCTGGAATCCCCCAATCCGTATAGATGTCGAGGTTATCCACTGTAAGAAGTAAGAACATTCCTCCACGAGCTTAAACAGGCCTTGACTTCTTCAAGGATTTGAAACATAACTGAACTAGAGTGTTATGCCCAATCCGCTGAAAATAGATGTTGAAAATAGATGCAGCTAGACATAGCTTGAACAGAGAGGCCCTAACAGACTTATTCTTGCAGGAATGGGAGCCCCAAGAGACTAAGCTAGAGACCAATCATGAGTGAAAGAGCCCAACCTTGCCCTGACTCCTAATCAGGCCCGTGAAGAAAATTGGCAGGAAAAGAATAAGTGAGGGCAAGGTTGACAGTCGAATTGGTACCCTAGAGATTAATCAAGACGCGCGTTCGGTCCGGACAGTCTAAGTATCAAAGAAAGGAGATCCTACTTGGCATAATGTGATCCCTCCCTTGCGTACCACTGTCCACATGCTTATGATGTCCACCCAAATTCAAATATCTATGTAGCTTTAAAAAATCACACACTATGATTTTACCTTGTGTTGTCTAACAAGTTAAAAAAAAAAAAACATGGGTGAAGTGTCGATATCGAACTTTTGGCATTTGATTCATAGAATCATCCAAGCATTACTTTTTTTCCTATTAAAAAAGAAAAAATTTAGTAATTTTTTTAGATGAAGGTCAAGAAGATAATTTCACTTACTAACTCACCTAGGTAATTGCTGACTAGTGAGAGGCTCAGTGAACCCTTTAAACACACATACCCAAATCCAAACTTCAGATGTAGAAGCTGGAAAAAAAAAAATTAGTATAGGTTTGTGAAATTAGCACATTCTGTTTACCGAGTTGGGCTACAAGCTTAACAACTCCTTCAATTGGCTCCTTTTCCCCTTTAAAAAAAAGGGAATGTTGAGGAGGTCCCAGCTGATGAAAAACATATGCCCGCCCCCCCAAGCAGTAGAGTACCTGTTGTATCGGTGGACGGAAAAGAATGGATCGATATCTGACTAGTTGGTGATATATATGTCTGTCGCTTTTAAAGGGAAGAAAGACGATAGTAACGTGATAAGCATGAGGAACTCGAGTCCTCCACGGATTAATTAATTCAGGCGTGCTATAAGTTTTGACCCGGATAAGCAATAAAAAAAAGCGTGAGGCACGCGAGGTAGATCTGGAGCTCTGGCTGGTGTTCGATAGTGGCGGAGTAGCGGCAGCGGAAAGACGGAAGTGCGGCCGCGACAAATTTGGTGTGCTTCCGCTTGATGCAGAGTACTTTTTTCTTGCATTTTTCGTGCAAAAACACCAATTATGCTTGTATAATCACTTCTTCTTCTTTTTAGAATGAAATTCATTTTATAGATCCATACTTAAATGTACACTACACGACTCAATGGGGACCATAGGTACGAATTTTTTTGGGCTCAAGGTGAAAGTCTTGCTTGCCTTTGCTCTAGATTGACAATGAGCAATGGTATAAAAACAAGTAATATATGCGTACACGGTTTTTGTACCTAAATTATGTTGCTTTAGTACGCAAGAGTCATTCAGTTCAATCTAAACAGTATAAAGATAAACTTCAAACAACAAATTAAGTAGAGGTAGTTTTAACAGTGATCCCATTATCATCTCTGTAAAATTATACTCCCCCGTTCCTAAATAAGTATCTGGCTCGCAAACTTAGCCTTACAAAAGTGCATGTTTTTCGTTAAAAATCTAATTTTTTTCCACAAACAAATAAAACTCATTGCCATATATTAATTTGTGAAAAAAATTTGATTTTTTTAACGAAATAAATGCATTTTTTAAAGGTCTAGGTTTGCGTGCCAGACACTTATTTAGGAACGGATGGAGTATAAATACTGTTGCTGGCGTTATTTGTACACGGTTTCTCCAAGTTATTTTTAGGGGAATTTTTAGGCCGGCCCAAAAAATTAGGTTCGGTCTTATTTTAGTCCTGTACAATTATTTGTATTTTTTATTCCAACCATGCCCTTCCACGCGCATCAGCGCACGGAACTAGAGGACATCTAGTATAGAAAAATTATCCAATACTCCATGAGCACTGGTGCACCATTAAAACATTGTTTAAATTTTAAAAAGTCATATCTTTTGTTGTAGATATTCATTTGTAAAAAAAATTATATTTTTGAAATCTACTCGACGATATCTACTAAACAAGATCCATATTGAATATGAAATTATGAAAGATTAAAAAAATACCATTTGTTATGAAAAAATTCTATGAGAACTGCTTCTATGAGAATTATCCATAAGAACTATTTCTATGAGAACTGTCCCTATGAGAACTGTCTTTATGAGAACTATTTTGGACAAAAATACTCTTAGTTATGTGAACTAGATATGAGAACTGCCAATTCTCATAATCAGTTCTATGAGAATTATTTGAAATGACGATGTGAACTGAAAAATACACAATTCAAATAGTCTCAACACACACTAAAATACACAGTTTTCATAGAAAATACGTAGTTGTTATAGAAATACACAGTTCTCATGGACAATACTCAATTCTCATAGAAAATACACAGTTCTCATATATAGTTGTCATGGACAATACACAATTCTCATAAAAAATACATAGTTCCCTTAGAAAAATACACAGTTTTTATAAAAAAATACACTGTTCTCATAGAAAATACACAATTCTCATAGACAGTTTTCACAAAAAATACACAGTTCTCATAGAAAATACACAGTTCTCATGAAAAATTCATAGTTCTTATAGACAGTTCTCATAAACAAATACACAAATCTCATAGAAAATACATAGTTCTCATAAGAAAAAATACAATTCTTATAGAAAATACACAAATGAATAAAAATATCCCTGAACTATGGCTATGAGAACTGAGGCTATGAGAGCTATATTTTTAGAATCAATTCTTGAATCATATTATTTTCAAACAAAAATACCTTTGGTTATATGAACAAACTATGAGAACTGTCAAGCCTCATAGTCAGTTCTATGAGAACTGCTTAGTTCTTATAGAGAACTGACTATGTGAATTGAGTTATAAGAACTGACTCTGTGAATTGTCAATTTTCATAGTCAGTTATATGAGAACTACCAATTTTCATAGTCAATTCTATAAGAATTGCCTATGAGAAGTGACTTCTCTCATAGAGAACTAGCTTTCTGAACTAATTATAAGAATTGGACTATGTGAACTGAAAAATACACAATTCACATAGTTTTACCACACACTAAAATACACAGTTCTCATAAAAAAATATAAAGTTCTTATAGAAAATACACGGTAACAAAAATATACTTGGCTATGTGAACTGGCTATGAGAACTGCCAAGTCTCATGGGTAGTTCTATTAGAAAATACACAGTTCACATAGACAGTTCTCATGGACAATACATAGTTATCATTGAAAATACACAATTTTCATAGACATTCTCAAAGAAAAATACACAATTCTTATAGAAAATACACAATTCTCATGGATAATATACTGTTCTCATAGAAAAATACACAGTTCTCATAGAAAATGCATAGTTCTCATAGACAGTTCTCATAAAAAATATACACAGTTCTAATAGAAAATACACAATTCTCATGGACAATATACTGTTCTCATAGAAAAATACACAATTTTCATAGAAAATACATAGTTCTCATAGACAGTTCTCATGAAAAAAATATACAGTTCTCATAGAAAATACATAGTTCTTATAAACAATTCTCAAAGATACACAGTTCTCATAGAAAATACATAATTCTCATAAAAAATACACAGTTCTCATAGACAATTCTCAAAAACAAATATACAGTTCTCATAGAAAATACACAGTTCTTATGAATAATACATAGTTCTAATAGAAAATACACACACGAACAAAAATTGAACAAAAAAAAGTAATCAAAATCAAATATGAGAAATTAAAATACATAAATCTGACATTTAACAAAAAAAAAAAAAATCACAAAATCGACTGCCACTAGTGTATAAGGCATTCAACAAAAAAAATCTAATCAACGAAGATTTCTACCTTTGCTCCGGCATCTCCAGCGTGGATTGGTTCCATTCACATAGCCTCACCACTCGTCGCCATGAATCGACTGCCACAAGTGGAGGAACTTGCTTCCGCCGCTGCCGCCAAAATATTATGAAACAAAAAAAAAACCACTTCGTAGTCCTGTTCCTTCTAAAAATACAACTATAATAATTAAATGCAACAAACACCATACCTTTGTCTTAAATTTCGAATTGGATGGATGCTTCCATAGCTTTTCAAGATTCGCATTTCAAATAAAAATATATATAATCCAACAATGAGAATATTCTTCCAAACCCTCAAGGAACGCTGGAGGAACTCGAGCTGGATCAAATAGCAACCGCACCCTAGCAAATGATGGAGATCGAGGACGATAGGATTCTGCAGATTAGTGAGAAGAGGAACGTCGAGAAGGAGGAGAAGATGGATCGGGTCAAGGAGGTGATGGAGAACGGAGCGGTGGTGGCAACGCAACAATGATGTTTTCAGAGAGGAGAGAGCAGCAGTGGTCGGCGCTGCTCCATCACGAGAGAGAGAGAGAGGTGTTGGAGGTAGTGGAGAGACAGAGGGGAGGAGGTTCAGTTTTTGTTTTTAATGTGGAGTGGGTCTTTGTGGGCAAAAAAGACATTAAGCAAAATAACCGAGCCAATCTAGGTTCGGAAATAATATTTAGGATTGGGATCAAAACAAACCTAGAAAAGGAGACTGACCTCTAATTTTCTATTATTTTTATAACTGGATGTTCGGATCAGATTACTCACAGTCCGACTGATTTTGAAGTCCTAAAATTCACGAGCTCGCAAATGCAATCTCACAGAGGACAAACATAATCTCTCTACAAAATTCTGCATTGCATAAATATTATTGCAAGTTCTTTTTTTAATGAAATTGAAAGTTGGAAGCTGGAAAATGATCCTTATTCCTTAATATGGAGGACATAATTAACATCGCCCTAACCTCACAAATATATGGAGGACATAATTAACATCGCCCTAACCTCACAAATAGTACAAACTGATTTCAAACCTAACATATTCACAAGACAACGGATCCCAACAAGGGAAAAATAACTAATAAATGAAACATAGGCTGAGATCGAAGCCAAAGACTCTTTCAGAATGACAAGAACTTGAGCCAAGGAAGTCCACCCTTGTTGGCCTTCTCAGCTTCTTCAGAACAGGACACGGTCGTCGCCGCAGTCGTGCCGTCGCCACCTCCACCACTTGCGGCGGCGGGCGAGGGCTTTTTCGGGCACAGGAAAAAGTTCCTTGACCCAAGCGCCGTCAGCTGCTCCTCCCGATCTAAACCTGTTCCACAATAAAAACACCCCGTCAATCTTGACCGTTCTAAACCTCTCGAGTAACTTTTTTTAACGGCTGATTTTTTTTAAACCGATATTCAACAGGTCTTGTGAACACCATTTTCCACTGAAATCGGTGTTCATTTGAACGTAGTCGATCATAGTTGGAAATGTTGTGTGGGAATTATATTTTCAAGAAAAGTCGAACAATGAATATAAAATTTATTTTTTCGTGCGTGGCCGCTTGACGAGAATTTTTACAGAAATTGTAAATGTCTTCGTACTTATGAAAATTTTACTCCACAGGAATAAAAGGTGCTGAATTGATTTATTCCTTGCGTGTAACATTTTCTGACAAAAATAAACAAATAAATATTTCTTTTCCCAATATGAGAGGAAAAATAGTAAAGAATCATCTTTTTCTGAGAAAATGATTTTCACATTTTCTTTTTTCATAAATGCACTCCACTTTTTCTCTAGTAGTGAAAAATCACACATTAAAATTTCACTAAATAAAAAAACGAGTGAATTTATTAAAAAAAAAAAGAAAGAAGAGAAAATCACTACTCCACCTTTTTCTATACCAGAAGTTAAAGAACACTATTTACTCTCCGTTCCAAATTCCCCAAACTTTTTTGGGTAACCGTCCGTTTTGCAAGCAAAAAACAATATTATGAGATTTTATTTTGAATAAACTTTAGACTAACTTTTTCTTCCCAATGAAATCTTTAAATTGGTGTAATAATGAAAAATATCGTGCTAATACATTATTTTTTGTGCACAAAAAGATCGAGCAGAGGGAGTATTTTGCAAGAAAAGTTTTTCAATAAAAAAAAAGCTTTGATTGTTGATCCAATAATTTTCTTTGACAACGGGAAATTTAATTTTTCATGATTTCTCTTCCTTTCCGTAAAACTGAACAGGCCTAGAAGAGAGTTAAAAGAGAAAGGGCGCTTACTTTCTAAGCTAAATTGGGAATAATGGAGATCAAATCCAGACGGATCCGTAGCCGGCAAGATCGGCCGCCGTCCTTCCTTCACATACTGCCGTAGCGCGGCAGCGATCAAATCACCAACAGCAGATTCCGGCGACATCACCACCTGCACGGCACCGAGGCTCCTCTGAATCGTCACGTTGAGCAGCAACTTCGTCAGCCTCGGCCGCTGCTCCTCCGTCGCCGCCACACCGCCCATTCTCCTCCCCGCAAGCAAGTCCGGCACCGTCCTCGGCCTGATAATAACCCGCTCCACCATCGCCGGCCCCGGACTGCTTCCGTGGAACGACGACGCTCTCTCCCCCATCATCTTCCCCCTCCTGCCCTTCTCCTCCGTTCCCCTCCTCTGACTCTTCGAATTCGGCATCTCGTATACAAATTTCTTTAAATTATATATTACACCGAGCCTTAAGTTCTAATCAATTCGGATCAAGGGGATCGATTACACTACGGGCAACCTCAACCGGCGGTAACGGAAGAACCTGGGGCGGGGGAAGCCGAGAGCAGGGGAGGAGAGGGGGCTCTCAGGTTCCCGGTCGACGGCAGCTATCATAACCAGAATGGTCCAGCGGTAATTACCGAGGAAAAGCGTTTGCGGAAGGGGGAAGAAGCAAAGGTAGAGGAGGATTTGCACAACGTTGGTGGTATGAATACATTGTGTATATATAGGGAGAGGACCGTGAGGTTGAGGGTGAAGATAAGGGTAGGCATCTGGGAGGCCCTGTGATTCTTCACATCGCGGGGGTAACCTGTTTGGCCTGTTCTAGAGAGAGAGAGAGAGAATGCGGTTGGCAATGCAGCTTCGCGGTTAGGCAGCATTTTTGTCTTTTTGCAATTTTTGTTTTTCTTCTCGTTTTTTTTAATTAGTTTTTTTCTTCCCGTTTTGGTAGTACGGAGTAGTATTTTCCGCGTATGAATATATTTTTATCACAAAATACGTGGAAAGATTAATTTGGCTTGCATGAATAAAATAAGGAACTAAAGGTGTAGAGAAAAATAGTATAAAATTAACATTACTTTTCTTAGAATTGAGTTGCGCGCACACACACGTTAAACTTCTACTTTGAATTTTAGACTTCACATCTTGCCAACTTTGCACCACTATTATTCTATCAATGTTACAAGCGTACTACCCGTGCTATGCACGAGAGCAAGATAAAAATTATATTGCGATAATGTTATTTATAGCTACTAATAAAGTCTTGTTATATTATTTACCCCTCATTATTTATTGTTTAACATTGAATATAAAAAATTTTAATGAGAGAATGTTTGAGCATGGAAGGAAGTTTGAAAGCTTTTTTTTTAAACATGTGGTATTCTGAAAAGTGTAGTGAAAGAAATGAAGAAAATGAACTTTATTAAGAGAATGCTACATAAGAGAAAGAATTAAGGAGAAAGCTTGATTTTATTTTTGAAAAGTTTGTGATGAAATTACGTCATGCCACAAATAAATTAAATAGACGGATTTTTCACGAATAAAAAAAAGGTCTTACTTTGTTTAAAAAGTTGAAAATAGAAAAGCATAAATGCTAAAAGTTGATGAGTGAATGTTGATAAGTTTCTTATTGCTCTTTTCTCCTCCCAAAAAATTTATGCCCAAAAATTTTGACTACTTTGTCATTCATATTTTTCATCAATTTTTTTTTACTACTTATTACTTTTTGAATGTATATAGTGTATTTCTATTTACCCTTTTATTTTTGAGTTAATACCAATAAGAAAATATGACGACAATGTTCTTAAAAGATTCAAATAATATATAGAGTGCAAAAAATCACTCCCAAAGTGAAATGATAATGTTACTCCATAAGTTAGAATCCGTAAAATGAACCAACAAATGGGAAACAATAGGATATTATAACAAGGTAAATTGACAAAACTATACATTTAGAGGGGGAAATTGAAGTTTTAAGGAACGTAACGATCAAGCGAAAATAAATTTTTTTTTTTGGAAAGATATCAAGTGAAAAAACATGAATAATGTAAAGAAAGATGAGTTTTTTTTTTCTTTTATCCCCTAAATTATGCACATCTTACTCTTTAAACTATCAATTTGACGATTTCATCCCCTAAACTATCATAATGTTACCTACCTAGTCCTATAGATAACAAAAATTAGAAACTTGGATGAAAAATGCCACGTAAGGCCCTATTTGGGATATTGTAAAATAAATACTTAATTATAAGAGCCTTAGAGATAAAAATTAATTACGACATTTTAGGGTAAAATGATAAAAAAATACGATTTTTGCACTGATTCAAACGGATTGAAAATTGAAACACATAATTTTTTAACAATATTTTTTAATATATGAACCTTGTCAAAAAAAAGTTAAGTGCTCCAATTTTCTATCACTTTGAACTGGTGTGAAGATATTATTTTTTAATAATTTTATTCTAAAAAGTCATAATTAATTTTTATTTATAGGGCTCTCATAATTAATAGATCGGGGCTTTACGTGGCATTTTATAGAGGTTGACACAGATATATTTTTAAAAAAAGACTAAGCTCCTTATATAGAATTTAGACTATAGATATATAAAAAATATATGGTTAAAAATTAAGTGCTCCAAATTTCAATCCGTTTGAACCGGTGTGTAGATCTTATTTTTCTGATCATGTTATCCTAAAGGGTCATAATTAACTTTTGTCTTTAAATCTTTCATAATCAAATATTTGCTCTACAAGGTCCAAAATAAAATATATATATTTAATTATGAGAGCTCTAGAGATAAAAGTTAATTATGACCCATAAAGATAGTATAATAAAAAAAAATATTCGCACCGATTCAAACGGATTGAAAATTGAAGAACTTAAATTTTTAACCATTTTTTAAAATATAACCCTTCTAAAAAAAATTAAGTGCTCCCAATTTTCAGTTCGTTTGAACCGTTGCGAATATCTTATTTTTCTGATCATTTTATGCTAATAGATCATAATTTATTTTTATCTATATTTTTTTCATAATCAAATATTTGTTCTACAGAATCCCAAACGCCTTTCGTGGTATTTTTCGTCCAGAATTCTTATTTTTGTTATCTTTTGAACTAAATAAATAACGGTATGATAATTGAGAAGATAAAATCGTTAAATTAATAATTTAGTAACTAAATAGAAAAATTGTGCATAATTTAGGAGATCAAAAGAAATAAAACTCAAGAAAGATTGGGTTTGTAATTTGTATGTGACCGGCTAGTCCCGGTGCAGAAAGCATGAGTCAACTTGGGTCCAAGCATGTGAGTGGGTGCTGCTCACGTGTGCGGTTCCGAAGGGTCTGGTTGAGAATGGTGACCCCGAAGGTGCTACGTGGAACGGCCACAGTGGTCGTTCGTGATTCTTGCGTGATACTTTGTGATCTTTTGAGGCGGCTCCCCAGCCAAACGTCATGTGACGACGCGCGTAAAGCAGTGGTTCACTCCTCAGAGGCTGCGGAAACCAACGACAATCGGTATTGTTGAACAAATAAGTATTTATTTTTTAAATAAGTATTTAAGTATTTATTGAATTAAAAATAATATATTATGAGAAAATAGTTGTTTCATAATGTATGATAGAGATGACAAAAAAAAAAAAAAACTACTATTAATCGTTTATGGTAAAGACAATCAGTATTATGTAAGTTTTAATTACCTTTTTTTTTTTATAAAGTTTTTCATCTTAAATTTGTACATTGCATTATTTATTTCCACAATGGAAATGATAAAAGTATAAAAACATAGCCTAAAATTGAAACAAGTTCGTATAAACTAACGCTAAAAAGACTAAAAGACTAATATATCTTTCCTCACTTTCGAACTTTTTTCGTCTCTGATCTATATATTTTACTCTTATATTTTTTTGATTTTATTTTAAAATTTTGATTCGAATCTCGTAAATATTGGGAGAAAACATACCAATAAAGACTTAGGATTAAAGTCTAATAAATTTAGGTCAACAGAAACCTTAAAGTGAGCGGTGGTTACAATTGATGGCTTAGTTGATTTTAGTCTCGATCAATCGACAAGTAACGTGACATGTTGCATCATTCTTTGTGTCATTTACTTTCGTTTCTTTAAGTTGTCAAATTTTCTTTTTCTTTAAAGTAAACATGGAAGAATAAGGTATGTCTGCGGTCCACATTTGGACTGCAGAGGTGCGGTTGAAGTATTCACAATCGTTGGATGATGTTTCTAACGGTTAAGATCTAAAAAAATTTTACACTTTTCTAGGAAATCCACCTCCAACAGGGAAACAAAATTAGAATAACAAGCGCAGTAATGACATTCCACAAATAAATTTGAATTCCATAAAGGATTAACATATGGCCATATGGGACGGAAGGATTATCTCCGTGCGTGTGGAGTGGGACAACACTCAATTGAATCGAGATCCACTCATATGATTCTTATGTGACATTAAGGGAGATTCATTCCAGTTTTACTTGACAATACAAACCATTTACATTATAGCGCCTCAATGTCTTCATCATCCATGTAATAAATTAGAGTGATCATGTATCTGGCGGGCTGAATCAAATTGCATGAGTTATAGGAGAAAGAAACGATCAAATTGTCCATTCTTTTTCCAAAAAAATTATATTTCTTTCTGATAAACACTCGTACCCCAATCATTTTGACTTTCGAAATAAAATGAAGAACACATCAAGGCTTACAAAATGAACGACTGCATCGTCAAATAAATTGTGGTGGTCTCATTTTCCATCATGGGGAGATGATCATAAGAGGATATCATATCAAGTGAAATAATCCATAAGTTAGGTACTCCAGTAGTTCATGAAGCCCATTATTATCCGGTTCTATTACGTTAAAGTGGGGCTCCAAGCCGAGATATTTTATTAATCATTAGTTAGGTCGTTTATATTTTATGGAGTTCTTCAAAAGTATTTGATTGTAAAAAAAAATAATGTCGATGGACGTTACTGTCATGATGACCGAATAACGCATGGTTCTAACAAATCAATGGTTGGTATATCTCTATCGGAAATCATTTAGTTAGAAATAATCGATAAATTTTATTAATTAAATGCTAAGTCAACTCCATAAAATGAAGAATTTCGTTCATTTTAAAATAATAATAATGGATATTCCATAGTGTATAATAATAATAATAATAATGGATACTCCACAGTGTTTTTTTTATAAAATGGTAGTAAGAAACTTCATTAATAACAAGAAAAATATAACTGTGCTATCGCCGTGAGATGGAGAGCTCCGGCGACGAGCGAAGACCCAAGAAGGGTCTGAGGAACAGAGCACTGATCCGCAAAATACAAAAGACGCAAAACCTATTCTATCGGTAGTATGTCTAAGAGCATCGACGATAAACGATGCCCAACAAAAGACCTTAGGAATAGAGCATAGTGTGATCATGTGTGTCAGTGTGTGCGGGCAAAATCCAAAAAATACAACAGAAACAGAAGAAACAAAAACTTAGGATTGACCATGGTCAGTCGCTGGGTTTGGCCTTTGCACGGTCTCCGTTCTTGGTTTTGCTCGATGTGTGGCGTTCGCTACGGTTGCGGTTTGGGTCTTGGATGCATGCATGTAGCTTAGTTGTCGTCTCTATATATTTCAGTTGTTTTTGTTTATGTAATGTTTTTGTGTTGCCGCACACACAATTTTCACACTTCCTACGGTGTGCTTTGTTCATTAGGCCTTCTGTTGGTCTTCGCTCATCGTTGGTGTCCTTAAGCTTCTTGTTAGCCTTTATCTTCTGGCGATACCATAGCTCTTTGTGCATTTATGTGTTTGCAGGTCAGTACCTTGTGTTCTGTTCTTTAGATCCTTGTTGGCTTTCGCTCGTTGCTGGCACATCTTAATTATTGTAAGGGCAATACCACATTGTACTCTTTTTACTATCAATGAAGTTCATTGATCTTCCCCAAAAAAAAAAAAAAAAATTCCAAATCCGAGTGTTAAGATAGAAAAGGTTTCAGGTTAATACAAATTAGTACTGTAGTAGTTCAAAGGAAATAATCACTTTCAAAAGATTTTGGGAATACTTTTTAGATCTCAACATTTGAAAAGATTTTGGGAATCTTTCACGTTTTGGATCGATTTGAACAAATAGTGCGAAACAGATGATGAGGAATTGAATTAACCAAAACGTGAAGACAAATTTTCTTAGAATTTAGCAAAACTATTCAATTAAATATAAGTAAGTAAAAAAATACTCAATGATGGAATTGAATTAACGAAAACGGGAAGACAAATTTTCTTAGAATTTAGCAAAACTATTTAATTAAATATAAGTAAGTAAAAAATACTCAATGATTGTCTGAAGTGGGACCTTTTAAGTTTTAAGCAACACGAATGGGCCCCGGGCGGCAAGATTTTTCCCGCCCAAGATTACGTAATTATTTTGTGGAAACTTGTTACGTAATTCATTGAATTTGGACCACAATTTACAAGATACACAAGTCCCCAGATAGCACAGGGACCATATGCGCATAAATTGAAATTTTCAGATACAGTAGTATATAAAAATACACATAGGTGTATACTCTAGCTTAGGGATATTTTCGGTAGTTAAAAATTTATAAATTTTTATTTGTGGTTGAAAAGTTGTTAGCTGTTTTCGATAGTGAATAAGACCTCATTCTGCTTTCTCCAAAAACCTTCTTTTTCAAAAAGAAGGTAATTTCAAACTCAAATATAACAAAAATGAAAAATAAATTTTCAATCTTTTTTGCACCATGTAAAAGATCTCAATGAGATCTATCAAATAAGATCCATATTAGTAGAAAAATTATTTGCGTAAATATATAATTTTTGAGCTTAAAATTACCTAATTTTCCAAAAAGTTACTTTTTAAAAAAGTTGAACGATCCCTAAAGTTGTTGAGAAATGTCAAGTTGTTTCCGGCAATGAGTAAGTTGTTGATGGTTCGTAAGTAGAATGGCTGTAGCAATAACAGTTTTTGTTGATAAGTTTTTTTGTTAGTGGAAAACGAAATGAAAAAATATGCGTTAATTAGGTTTTTTTTGGTTGTGATTTTTGTTAGGGGAAACATCCCCTAAGTCACATATGTTCCGAGCGTGAGCGTCAAAGCGTTTTTGAAAAACATCACAAACTACTGACCTTCGTGAGAGGGAGGATTGAGAGCGAAAGCGCTAGTTGAGCATTGGAGGATTAATGGCTGATGGTATACATATTAGATTAATTATCCATGCATGTTCATCCATGGGGTGTCGTCATGTGATCAAGAATGAAGAAATATTAAAGAATTTTATATCTATATCATCATGTGAATAAGGTAAAGGATAAAAGCAAGAATAATAGTATATGCAAAGTGGATCGATTAACAAAATATTAAAGATATTTTAGAGACAAAATCACAAAACAGAACGTGGTGGATACCGCTATACATGCTACTCCTACTACTACTCCAGAGAACAGCTTTAATTATCACCATTTGTATCAATAATAGAGATTTCCATTTGTATCAATAATCCTGTGTGGTAAGCTTACATTACCAAAGGTGAGCAAGTCTTTTTTCTAGGGCTTACAAATATATTTTTTTTTCAAAAAAAGAGGAGTCAAAATTTTGATACATGCATGACTGCATGTTTGATATGTATTTTTGTGGGAGCTCTTTTTTTTTTTTTTTTTTTCTACTCGATATATGTCTAGCCTACTTCGAAGAGGATGGGAGAGAGATACTGCTAAGTGGCATATAGGTGGGGCGAGCCCAAAGCTCATCAACCACTACACTAAGTATTTGCAGTACTAACGAGAATCGAACTCTCATCTTCTAAGTGGAAGAGATGAGGAAGTGTCATTGAGCTACAAATCCGTTGATTTGAGAGAGTATTAAAAAATCAAAAAATATGAAGTTATCATTGCACCAAAAGAAGACAGGCAGTGGACTCTAGCCCAGTTAGTATCTCCTGGTCCTTCCCATATGAAAACAAATAGGCAAATTCAGCTCGTCAAATTTTCAATGAATTTAAACTCGACTCAAGTTCGGTTAAAATTTAACGAGCAAAGCTCAATACTCTAGCAAAGAGCGAGCTCCTAGGTACCCATTTTAGGATTTGTGATTGACCACGTGATCATTTTCCTTCCTAATTTCAACAAATTGAATCACATGGGTTGTTTTATATTGCTTAAAAAATAGGTGATTTTTTAAAATGTACTCACGCAACTAGCTGGGGAAGCAAACAAAATTATAGTGGAACCGAAGTTGTGGCTGCTGTGGACCAAGATTAATGTAGTATCAAAATGTAGAAAAGTCTTCAGACATGGAATCAAATTACAAACACCTTATTTGGTTCTTATTTTTGAAAGTTATTTTTGATGTAATGAGTGGAGAGAGATAGAAAGAAAAAGGTATTGAGAAACGTGTAAAGAGAAAAATGAGATGAAAACCAAACAAGGTCAGGCTTTTGTCTGATTTCCTTTATTTGAAAAAAAATTTCCAACTAAAAAAATACTTATTACCCCTACTTTCAAATATTACTCTAATTTTTCTTTCTAATCATTATTCTCATTTCTCTCTCTCTATCTCTCTCAACTTATTACCTATATCTCCATTCATTACCTTATTTTTCTTTCTATTTATTACTCCAAAAATCAAACTCAAAAATTCTCAAATATTCATCCAAACACATCATACTTATCATGATAAGGAGTGACAATGGAATTTTTGGAACCTTAAAATAATTGAGGGCAAGGTAGGTATATGGTCAAGGAGTGATAAATGGCAATACCATAAACGTCATAGTATTATCGCCCGCCCACTTGTCAAATGACAAATGGTAATTCCATACATAATTGACACAGTGACAAACAAGCGAAACAAAACACCCCCCACCCCACACCACTTAGGAGAGGGTCGAAATCAGCCACGTACGAGTACATAATTATGCAGAATTTCCGGAGTACAAAGTGGAGTTGTACACGTAGTAGAAATACTACATGGCAAATATCACATGTTACTTCAGGTGTACCCAATAGTTGGCCCTCTTCCAGGCAAAGGTGGTCTCAGATTTATTTTCTAATTATGGAGTATTTTCTCCATTCCGTTTTATTTACATCGTACGGAAAACTTACTTTGTAAGATGATACTTCCTTCGTTCCAAAATGAGAAATGAAAAAGTGTATCATTTTCAATTACTTATATATATCTTTCAATCCCGTGAAAGAAAAAATATATATTTTTCAATATGAATATTAAAAAATATGCAATATGGATCTTGTTTGGTAGATTTTAATTAATTTTACCAAACAAAGTTTTCAAAATCACACAAAACTTCATAAATTAAAAGATATAAACATTTTAAAATAACACGGAATCCAAAAAAGGTCACTCTTTTTGTAACGGAGGGAGTATGCGATTAATGCATGTCTCCCAAAAAGGTTTAGTGACATTTCAAAACATTGCCACTTGTTCTCCATTGTTAAAACTATTTGTGATCATTTAGGAGGGTTAGTTTGGAAATTAATTGGAACCTTACCCACTTTTTTCTTTGATTTTTAGAGAGAGCAAATATTTGGGACATCCTAAAATAAAATAATCAGTCAAACAAAATGAGACGGAAGGAAATAGTATGACGTTGTTGACTGTGTATGTGCACGTTTTTTTTTTATCCGCCGTATGTGCACTTTGGTGACCACTTTTGATCGAGTAGAGTCCAATCCGTAGAAGTAATAGACCCTTGTAGTCATTTGTCGAAATGATTGTGATGAATTAGTAGAGCAATGAATATCGAATAAAAGTGGGGAGAGAGGATTTTTTTCCTTCTTTTCTTTAACCTCCTTGTGTGGAGGTTTTTGCCTTGACAAAAACTTTTTGTTGTTTTTGTGATAATTCTTTCCTCTGCAGAGATGTGCAGTCCTTCCTCTGTGGAGGTTTATGGCCTACGCTTTGTGGTGACTTTGCAACTAAAGCAAGGAGCTCTTTTGCTTCCATTTTTGTTCTGGTTAACAAGGAATGGATTAAAATTACGAATACGAATACATGGTACGGGGATAATTAGTACCCCTCATGTCCTCCAACAATTGGAACTTTTATAATACAAAACGTAAATGGAAGATGCACTAAAAAAGGAAAAAAATGTGATCTCTCATCTTGCGCTAAGAGGTCCGCACACTTGTTACCTTCTCTCATGATATGCATGTCTTAGCGGTGGGTCATGCAGTTGCTGCAAAAGGGACCTGCAATCAAGAATTATATTGAAAAGATGACGGTTTCTTGTAGCCGTGGTGATTGTTGGATAACATTAGAAGCATCTGATTCAATTTCCACCATAGTCATGTTACATATACATGAAAAATAGGGTGTCTGGATCAAGCACCCTACACACATCGGATGCCGTTGATTCCCTCAAGAGCCCGTCGATTTTTTTTATAGAATTTTTGGACGGCTCGCATCGGCCGTCCAGTGGCCGGAGACGGCCTGGCGCGACCGTCGGTACGATTTCGGTAGGAGACCGGTCGGTCCCTATAGCTTTATGGATAATTAAAATCCTTGTCTGGTGAATTAAAAAAAGTAGGCAGAGATGTGCTTTGGCTCATCCCTCCCCACCTGCACCAGACAAGCCCTCAGCTACCTATTTTTTCACACCGCGGGGTTGGTGGTGTGTTAATATAAGTTTAGCATACAAAGGGTTTCAAAGATTATCCATAACTCTAAATTTTAAACGCTCACGACGGGACTCGAACCATGATCCACATGTATGGAAACACCATTTGACAAGTGGGCGACAATAATATGACGTCTATGGTCTTGCCATTTATGACTCCTTGACCATGTCCCTAGCTTGCCCTCAATTATTTTAAGGTTCCAAAATTCCACAGTCACTACTTCTAAAGGTACATGGCCTTTGTAATTTGAGTCCCATTGTATGTCTGAAGACTTTTCTACATTTTGATACATTCTTGGTCCACAGCAGCCACAACTTCGGTCCTACCTTCCCCAGCTAGTTGCGTGCGTTGGATTACATTTTAAAATCACCTATTTTAAGCAATATATAAAACAACCCATGTGGTCAATCACAAATCAAAAAATGGGTAGCTACCTCGCTCTTCGCTAGAGTGTTAAGGTTCGTTCGTTAAATTTTTGATTGAACTTGAGTCGAGCTCAAATTCAATAGAAATTCGACGAGTCGAGCTTTCCTATGTTTGAGTCGAACTTGAACTTGTTAATGAGTTAAAATATTTGATGTTTATGCTCTCATCATGCAAGTTTAGAACTGCAAATAAATTTTTTATTTTGTACAAAAATAAATTCATACATCTATAAAAGTAAAAGAATACTAAATTTTATGTTTATATTACTTTTAAAAGTTTATATACATGTACAAGTTACAAAATTTTACAAATATATATATGTAAATGTTTACAGATATTCAAGGATATATGTGAATTTTAATGAGATATGTACACAAAACTTTAGGTTCGCGAGCCTAAGCGTAATTAGGGGTGGGCATCGTGTTGTATCCAGTCGTGTCATTTCGTGTTTCGTGTCTTTTCGGGTTTGTGTCAAAACATCTAGTGACATAAACGTGATGAATATTTTGACACTAATTTGACCTGCTTAAAATCGTGTTGTGTTTGGGTTGACACTATTAAGATCCTTTTGTTTTTTTAATATTTAAAAAAATTATATACTTTTTAATGTTTTGAACGAACTACTTATTTGATTCAATAACAAAAATGGAAGACATTTTTAATACCATCATAATTATAGAAATGATAGAAATGATAAAACCGGCTAAATCATGACATTGAAAATACCTCAAGTCACAACTAGACATAGGTCTCAAAATTAAATAATTTTGTAGATTTTCAGCTAAAATAATAAAAAACACTAATAACTATAGAATAAGTCTATACAAATTTTAAATTAAAAGACTAGACCTAAATAATGAAAAAAAATCCAATAAGTCTAAATAAATTTAATTAATTTTGGACTCTTTAGCATGGAAACTCAAGTGAATAAGCAATTTGGAAATTAGGTATTCAATTGGTTTTGATTTTTTTTTAAAAAATCTCTAATGGGTTCTAACAATATACATGTCTTATCTTGCTATATATAATTATACTAATAATATATTTATATACTTGTTAACCAAACATGATTTTGAAAAATCAAATCTCCCACTAATTAGGAAATTCAAAAGAATCAAAACTAATCGTGCAGTGTCGTGTTCGAGTCGTAGTAGTGTCGTTTCGAGTTAACGTGTCGACACTGAAAATTAAACAGTTATTCGTGTCTTTATTGAGTTACGCGAGTCAAATCCGTGTTTGACCCATGTAATTGTCGTGTCATACTCGTGTTCGTGTCAAAAAGTGGTCGACCCTCTCACTTCATGTCGTGTTAACAGATCGTGTTCAGAATTCTCACCCCTAAGCGTAATACTGTAAGGTTCATATTCGGCCAATTTACTAAAAGAGCTTAAAATTGAGGCTCAATTTCTGTTCGTTGAGTACCCAAATCGAACTCGAACAATTGATTCATTTTCTCTACAAATGACTCCGTAGATCTGTAATCGGAACACAAGCTTTATCATTTTGCTCTTAATCAATTGGTTGTTGCTTGGATATTTGATGATGTCGTAATAATAGAATAAAATTCCAAAATCGGGGGAAGGAATCAAGTGTTGATCAAGTGGGCCCGGGCCGTCTTGTTGGAACGACAGGCAGAAACCTGCCCTGATTTCGACTCAATTGTTTGACAGTTTAACTGATACAATAAATTACTGTTTGGAAGTTAATTTCATGTAATTTCGCTTTCCATACAGGAAAAAAGGCTGCGTCAAATTTACCAAGAAACATTCAAGTCCAACCGCGGGTACACTTTAATGTCAGAAGGAGGTTAAGAGTTCAATTCATTTTTCAATGCACTAATCTAATAATACTAATTTTTACCGATTACAAAAAAGAAAAGAAAAGAAAAGACTGCCAATTTGTTTAATGGCAGAGTTCATGTAGTTATTCAGGGGCGAGATGAAATCTGGATCATTATTGATTACCGAAACGAACAGTTCGGATTTCCCATTACACCCTTGTGGGTCCCCAAATCCCATATAGTCGCATACCCAAGTGGTGTTAGGTGGAAAATGAGGCATGTGTAATTATTATATTGTTCGATAAAAGCAACCATATGGATGGATACACGTTATGTGAATTCCACACAACAAACACATAGAGGTTAAAAAGAGAAATGCTAAGTGCAAAAAAAATGGTCAAAGAATTGACCTTTAAAGTGTACATGAATGGTTCAGGTCTACTGTGTAGTGGACCTGAACCGTTTATGTATACTTTAATGGTCAATTCTTTACTTATTTTCTTTGTTCCTAACACTCCTTAGTTAAAAATAGATGCTCGTAAAAGAGGAGTAAATTTGTACTACAAAAGGCAGTGCTAAAATTCATTTTTCTAGAAGTTTTTTTATGGGATTGGCATGGGTAAATTGGCTAATGATTGAGCAGCCATTTGCTGGAGAGAGAGAGAGAGAGAGAGAGAGTGAAAAGTGACTTTGTTTCGGCATAAATGGATGGGCTTTCTTAGGTATAACTTGGGAAGGTTAACTTGGATTGACTTTAGGGTCCGTTTCAGAAATGAAATAAGAACTTATTTTTTGTTCAATAATAAAGCTAGTTTTACAAAAATAAAAAGGGGGTGCTTATTTTTGAAGAATTTATATAGGTACCAATAGGTGTCGGGAGGGAAATCGTACTGACGGCCGCGCCGGGCCGTCTTCGGCCACCGGATGGCCGATCCGAGCCGTCTCCCTCCACTTGGATTTTTTTTCTTTTCTTTTTTTCTTTTCTAGTAGGGATTGACTGCACTCAGTTAAGTTCAACATTAGAGGTGTACTGCTGTACATCTATGACTGTGTCTTGTGTGAGACTCTGGTTAAGACTCCACAATCCAAAATGGTTAGCTTTAAGTGGTAAGACTCCAGCTCGACTCTACGAGGCACTCTCTTCAAGGGAAAGCTCGTGCGAAACAGATGTGAAAGGGAGGGAAAGCTCGTGCAAGCTCGTGCGAAACAGATGTGAAAGGAAAAATATGGTGAAATCGTTTCTAGATTAGCGAAACAAAAGTCCTTGGGGCTTCACAAACATGTAAATGAACCAGTCCACTTACCCAAAAAATAAAAAAAATGAACCAGTCCGTCTACGGTAAGGTAGGGTGGAAAACATCCAGTCTTGGCTATGGTAAACAAGGAATTGGTTTCAACTAGTCACATCGGCAAATTGCCTCCTTGATCTAGTCATGTTTAAAGAGTCTCCATGGTACACTCTTTTATGACTTCTATTTTCTGTAATTATTGGGGACTATTTGCTTTGGGAAGAATCACTTTATAGAAGACATACCAAATAAACATTTTTTCTTTCGGTAATACAAGGTGTTCCGGGTCAGCTTTCGCGTAACTTGGACTAATTTCTGCAGTCCCTCCCATAGCCTTTTCAACTGTTTATATGTAGGGTGAGGTGGCTTCAAGAGTTGTTGGTAAGAAAATCGAACCTGAGACCTCAGGTGGGAACAAATCTTCATGTCCAAGGCCAATCAATCCCTTGGGTTACCAAATAAACATTTGAGTTTAGGACACGAAATGTGTACGCATCGCTCAAACTCTGAGTCACAAAACAGTACGAGGAGTAATATTTGATCATCGTACCAGCTCGAGAGCCATTATACGAAGAGATGGAATCATTTCGTAATTAATACTACTGTACAAAATATTTTCATGGATCAATAAATCTGTTTAACTTCAATCCCAATCACTATTAATCAATCTTAAGAAATATGCTCAAGTAGTTATGTCCAATCACATTCAAAACAGCTTTCGATGTTTTTTAGATAAATACATTGCATTGCGCCAGGGTGGAAAAGGCCCCATAGAGGTTGGACATTTTTTTTCCACATAATTAAATCATTGATGGCTATCCAAAGGATCCTTAACCAAATTGCCATTGGACTCCATGCCAACTGGCCCAATCACATGATGTTTTTTGTTAGCCGACGTTTGTTCCATGAGATAAGATTAAGATTCAGGGAATTGAGAAGATGAGCAATGATTGTTGAGTTTGCATGATGAGCCGTTGGAAAATTAGGCAAGAGAGGGGGAGAAGTATCTGTTGTGCCCCTACGCCAGGATTTAGACCATTAAGTATTTAAAGGAAAAAACAAATAGGGACATCATTACTCTCTAGGAATGCCTAAATAAGTTGTGGTTGGATCATGAAGTTGAATGATTTTTAGGAGCGGCAAACATTAACACGAAGGCAAAGATTGTACGGTGATAAAACAAATGAAAACGTAAAACCTTACATTGTTTTTCCATCGTTTTTTTTTTTTTTTCCTTTCACTAGAATTCATGATCCAAACACAACTTTGGATGAAACTTCGACGAAATGTATGTTTGTGGCACACTTGCATTCCATAATTGTACTGAGATTCGCCCTAGCTATAATATCTCCAACTAAATACAGATACACCACTCAATAATCCTCCACTTGGGGTACATCTTTTTGTTTGGATCCTAGAGTTTGGACCCATTTTACCTTAGGAACATGCCATAGACAGCAACAGGGAGCAACTGATGACCTTCCAGGTTCTATCCTACAGGAAGTTTCCTTTTCTCGATCAGTGCCATAATGATCCTTGTCTCTCTTCCTCATGAATTCAAAACGGCCAACTGGGTGTTTTGCTACCGCTGAAATTAGGGTAAAATTTTCGCCAAAAAAGATAAATATCAATTCATCAGATCCACTTGTGTACTGCACCAATGGTTAGAGAATCGAGTTTTTTTTTGTTTTGTTTTGTTTTGGGGTGTTCGGGAGGAGATGAGACTAAATAGTCTTGCGGGTAGTTTTACGAAAGTTCTAAGGGCCTGCTTGGAAGGGGTATTGTGAGGGGAGATACCACAATCCATCCTTTTAGTATCTAGATCCCAGCTATGGACCCGTTTGGCAATTCCATTTGGAGGGGGTTTTATCTTTGGCTCCTCTTCCATAATACCTGCTAAGACCGGCTGAGGGGGTCTTAGCGATGGACAGGGCCTGACCTGTTATTGTGTAATACCCCCTAATTCTCTTCCATTTCGGACGATTGTACCCCTCGTAATCCCCCTTTTCAACCTGAGGTACCCATTTCATGAGCAAAAGCAAAAAAAATTAAGCGTTCCAAATTTCAATTCGTTTGAACCGGTGAAAAGATTTAGTTTTTTGATCATTTTATCCTAAATGGTTATAATTAAATTTTGACTCTAGACTCTTATTGATTAACACTAAGAAAGTCGTACAACCAAATATCTTAGGGTTAACCAATGAGAGTCCTAGAGTCAAAATTTAATTATGACCCTTTAGAATTAAATGATCAGAAAAAGAAAATCTTCTCACCCATTCAAACGGATTGAAATTTGGAACAATCAATTTTTCAACCTGCAGTTTATATATTAAAAAATATGATTAAAAAATTAAGTGTTCCAAATTTCAATTCGTTTGAACCGATAGAAAGATTTTAGTTTTCTGATCATTTTATCCTAAATAGTTATAATTAAATTTTGACTCTAGGACTCTCTTTGATTAGCCCTAAGAAAGTCGTACAACTAAATATCTTAGGACTAATCAACGAGAGTCCTAGAGTCAAAATTTAATCATAACCCTTTAAAATTAAATGATTAGAAAAATAAAATCTTTCCACCCATTCAAACGGATTGAAATTCGGAACACTTAATTTTTTTTGTCAACTTTCTCCAAAATCAAGCCTTGCCCTTTTTTTTTTCCTGTCCCTTGAAGCTCAAAAAAGCACGTATTTATTCTAATTATAATGAAATTAACAAATTTTGTCATAAACACTGCATAAGGGCAAAAAAGTCATTTAACAGCTTTTTACATCAATCCCCCTTTCTTATCCCCCAAATTAATCCTCCATCCAAACCAAGTACGATTTAATACCCCTTCATAAACATCACATCAATGTGGGCCATCTCATATTAACCAATACCTCCTACTATCTAATCCTCCCTTCTTACATAATACCTCCAAACCTAATCCCGCATCCAAACGAGCCCTAAGAGTATTAAAGGAGTGTTTTTTTCCTTCGTATTTTGTGAAGGAAAAAAGTCCCTTTAGTGATGAAAAAAAGATCATTAGTACTTTTAACACTTTTGTAAACTAGGCCCTTACAACATTGTCTAAAATAACTCAAACCCGTAGGATAATCCCCAAACCAGCCAACACAAAAATGCCTAACCGATCGAGGGAGGGGAATCCACGCATACAATGAGGCCTTCCTTTCGAGTCTATTTACTTGTACATTGAACTAGTTGAGAAGTTCGGTAATGTTTAATCTTCAATCAATAGATACCTAACCTACTCCAATACTCCTACATGGATGATGAAAGGGTACTGTAAGCCTACGGAGACACTGACACTATGAAAAGTAATGTATAGGACACTGGACATGCTACTTTACTTGTCCATTAAGTTTAATTAAATTGTTCTATGGAGATATGCATGGCGGAGAGTCAGGGACATGAAATACATAAGAGAACGACGCAGGGGGTTAAATATGTTGATTTTAAATTTTTGGGGGTAAATAAATAAATATTAATTCAAATATTTCGGATTAAAAATATATTGAAAGCTTGAACTTCTTTATAGAACTGTGTTTCCACTGGTTTAATATTAAAGTTAGTATTTATATACTAAATTTTTTTTTTTGGTCGTATTTCATGCTTTGTCCATGTTCCCATTTAAATCGTGTTCGTGTCCTCGAGGCACCACCCATTGATAATTGAAAGCTCAACCTCCTAGTTTTAAAAGTTGAGGAGATGTTGAACCAAAGACCCATCGGCCAAGTTTTGTAATGTGTAGTGTAGAAGGGCCAATCTGATATCCTTTTTCACCCTCCGTTGCGGTGCTTTTCGTGGGAGGTGTGGTGGTGGTTGGAGTGGGCGTGGGCGTGGGAGCTGTTTGGGTCCAGATGAGGGGTTGGATTTTGTGCGGTTTTTGTGCGGTAATGATTCTGCTTTCAGAGTTTCGGCCAGTTTCGTTGTTGGGTGCTATCGGTTTTGGTCTAACGGCGTCGTGGAGCTCCGTCAGCTAGTGATGGTGAGATTCCAGATAGGTTGTTTCTCTTGGGAGCAATCGTTTCTTGCTTAACGGTGGTTTGGTGTCGGTGGCCTTGGGGTGGCGGTTGCGGTTGAGCTTGTTGAGGCAACAATGGTTGTGATAGGACTAGGTTTTCTTTTTCTTGTTTTTGGTTTCTCATTTTCGGGTTGGGCTTGTCCCATTAAGTGTGTTTGGGCTCCGGTCTTTTAGGTGTGGGCTTTGTTCCTTTGAATGTCCTTGGTTGATTTCTTACCAATTGACGGTTAGGGTCTTGGACTGGGCACATGATTGTTTTTAGCTTTGTTAAGAATTTGATATCGTTCTCCTTAGTCGATTAGTCTTTGTAACGACTTCAAAAATTAATGAATTTTTTTGCGGTTCAAAAAAAAAAAAAAAAAAAAAGAAAGAAGGGGCAAAGGGCACTAGTAGATATTTTTTCGATGTTAAGGGTTGTTGATAGAAATAGAGTCCCAGCATTTCATTGAGGCCTAAGTTCTTCCTTGGGCTTTGTATTGAGAGTAACCCATTTTTCTAAGCACACATAAATGGGTCTGGTTTCGGGACCGGCCCTGTGTGCATTAGGAAAATGGGCCTCCTAAGCCGAACTAGCCCTAACAGACCAAAAATGGTTTGACCTCTTTCTGAAGTCTTTCCCTTGGAGTGAGGCTTAAAGGCTCGTTTAGAACAACCACAGCGCTTGCTCTTTTTGTGTTGCCATTTTTCAAAAAATGACAAAAGAAATGAAAACTACCACTCGGCACCCACAAACTAAAAAAAATTCCAAATATGGAAAATGCCATTTTATTTGCCAAATTTGAGAAAATATAGGGCAAAGTTGCCATTTTGAATGAGAGAGAAAGAAAATTGAGAGTGGTGAAACGGCATAAACGGGTGTAGCACCTTTGCCAATTTTTTTTGTTTGTTGACAAAATCACAATTCATTGCCAAAAAATAAGAATGGCAAGGATGAAATGGCAAAAACAGGTGTGGATGCTCTTAGATATTGGTCTTCTATAAGAATCGCCAAGGAAGGGAGAGTAGAGGCTAGGGTTGCAACCGAGCTAAATTTTTCGATTGCAACAAGACAAGAAATACACACGGCTGATCGTGATACTTGGACACACCACGTGGCTGTGTTTCTAGAAAACTTCATAAAATCCTTCTTTGGAAGAAACTTAGCAAAGATTTTGTAATTTTTCGATTATTAACTGAAATATTTCTTAAAAAAGAGAGTCAAAATAGGTAAATTTTAAAGTTTATTTTTGCCCTTCTCAAAATATATCAAATTCAGTTAACTCTTTGTACTTTGAAATTACTCTTTGTACTTTGAAATTAATTCGTACATGGATTTTTTTTGGGATTATTCTAACATCCACCCAAAGGAGTAGGATAACAGGTAAAAAGTGCATTGATATTCGAGAATGGTGTATTGATATTTGTGAAAATGTATTAATATCTGTGAGATTTGCATTGATATTCGAACTTGTTTGGAATTATGTGTATATTATCCTCTGCCTCAAAACCAATTTTTTTTTTTTATAGGCTTCTTTTTTCTCTCCCCTTTCCCTAGCTTGTTATTTGTTCTCACTGCAGTTTTTGTTGCAGTTTTCTCCCTGTTGCGTCTCCTCTTGGGTGCCGATCGTCCGCGGGTTACCATTTCTAGGGGGTAACCAGTTGTCCTAGTAGCTAGGTGTTGTGGCAGCAAAATCTCCTGCCGTTCTCTGCTAGCTCTTGGGCGTTTTCGATTCAGGCCTAACAGCTAAGTGGAGGCCTTGCGGCCTATGAGAAATGATATACGAAAACGTTGGTGA
This sequence comes from Rhododendron ovatum, assembly GCA_019656835.1. Lineage (NCBI taxonomy): Eukaryota > Viridiplantae > Streptophyta > Magnoliopsida > Ericales > Ericaceae > Rhododendron > Rhododendron ovatum. Next base: position 10,133,854 of record CM033792.1, read on the forward strand.
GAGTGGGGGGTGGGGTTGGCGGGCGCTTTATTCTCCAGCCTTTGACAATGTTACATTGTTATTCACGTTCATAATGTTGTTGTCAATATTTTTCTTTATTTTCATGCCTTAGTTATTGTTTAAAAAAAAAAAAAAGGAATCATAAATAATTTCATCCTCCTGGGCCTTCAATTATTTGAAGCAATGGAGACAAGGGAAGGCCCTACAAGGGAATATATCTGGGAAGAGTACTGTACATAAAAGTAGTTCCACTAGATGCAAGTGCTCTTTGTAAGTTTTTTTTTCCCCTCTAGGGCCAGGCCATACAGAGCAAATTATTTGTGACTTGAGATGTACTTAAGCTGCTCTGAACGGTGCCCGAATACCTCCAAAATTTACCAGTCAAAATTAGATGTTTATGGCAGCTATGCCTTGTGAAAAGGGGTATCCGATTCACATGACTTCGGAGAATAGTTCCATGACAAGTACTATTCTTCTTCCGTGACGGTTTGTTTGTTTTTCATGTCACACTGTTCTCTTTGACTTTCTTATTAAGCACGGGCCTTGTAGGAAATTTTTTTTTTCCCGGAAAGTTAAGTTTTATAACCACGCAAAAGAGACCAAGGAGACAGCCTAGTCAATTAAATTATTCGCTGGTCAAGACATACAAATGGTTAATCTCAAAAATATAATGTTTAACAAAAAAATTATAAAAAGTTGTTAAGAAAAAGAGAATAACAAAAACCAAGCTTTCATTGATGCGTATCATTCATTATACATATAATAATATCATAGCCCTAGTATGTCCTTGTATACGCTACAAGACTTGGTTACAAACAAACCTAAACAGTGGCGGAGCTATATTGGGGCCGGGGGGTCCCAGCCCTAGCTCTCCGAGCGTTTGAGTTTTAAAATTTTATTTTTGTATATACCTGATTTTGAATATTTTTTTTATAATTATTCGCGTATAGCTACTAAAAATCTTAATAATTTCAGTTTGATTTGATAAAAAACCGGTTATTTTACATTCTCATTTCTCAAATTTCTTTCATAAATAAAAAAACAAGCATGTGATAGTTGAAATAGCCTAAAGAATCATTTCAATATACAAATGTAATGAATTGGAAAGCAAAAATCTTATGATATACATAATAAATATACGTTCTGATAAAAAATACATATCTGTTAAGCCGGCCCCCTGGGATCAAAATCTTAGCTTTGTCACTGAACCTAAACCAACTAGGAAACATGCATTATAAGGAACCAACTCACCAAGACTGACTAGAAAAACATGAATATAAACTAACAATGAAACATGAATAATAAAGCCTATCAACTTTTTGAAAAAATCGAGAGAAACCAAGAGGAGCAGGAATCAGGAGCCAGGAGAAGCAAGGAAGAAAACCAAGAGAAGCCGGGAGCAAGAACCAGGAGAACCTGGGAAGAAAATTAGGAAAACCAAAAACGATTATAAGCGAGAGAAGACATGACAATAGAGATTCGAGATGAAATCTGAGTGCCCCTGATACCATGTTAGATTTATTCGAAGGTTCCAAGATAAAACCAATTTACAATAGATGGAGTAGCCTCTAAAATATATTAATCAAGCTTGAATGTCTTAGATGAGTAATGTGGGATAAAGCCTAACACCTCACCTCACAAAAGTTACGATCGAAAAGATGGACGGCTAGATTTACGCCAAACTGCCCCCAACATCAGATCTAAACATGTATAATATCTGTTTTGGTATTTTGGCAATGTGGGACTTGGCCTCGGGCGCGCGCGCACACACATATATGATTCTCCTTAACGCAATTTTGATGATCTCTCCCTCTCTCACTTAATTGTTGGGCTTGTGAAAACTGATTCGATTTTAATCGCACCCCGCTGAGACTTTGGGATTGGTTCGACCTGAAAAGGGGTATTACGGTAATTGGTGGTTTGCGTTTTTTTCTCTGTGTACGTCTTGTGTGATTGTTTTCTCTTCTTGATTGGTTTTTTACTCGCGATTGTGTGTTTGTTTTATTCTCAACATCCCTCCCTCTCACAGACACATGCGAAATTTGTAGTCAAACAACTCACCATTTGTTGGTTCCACTTCCAAGTTCCAAGTCCTTTTATTTATGTGTACAACAATACATCAAAATAGAGCAACATAGCTAGAGACACAGCCATATGCATACATACTCCACAGTTGAACTTGGACCCCCGAGCCACAGTACCCAAATTATAAGACATGAACGAAACAAAAGTCTAAAACCCAAACCCAATTCAAACAGAAATCTCCAAAGGGTCAGGTTTAGAAACTGCCTAAAGAAACTCCTGAGGAACTTTTAGGACATGACTTAGTTACTAACCAACCAACCAGCTAGCTAACTAACTAAGAGAGGGTCTTTTAAGGCTTACGATGCTGAGTGTAAATGTAATCCAGGTGAGCCTCTGCAACCATCCTCCTCTTGGCACACTCTTCATCATCATCTCCACTGTTACAATCCTCCAACCCCATCAGCTGCTGCAAGTTAGAGTTCCAAAACTGAATAAAAAGTTGGAAAAAAGAAGGAGAAGAAGAAAGTAGTTCCAAATAGGCCACAGAGTTGTTTACAAAATAGCATGAAAAAGAAGAAGATTATTACATCCAAAGAATCAATTTCTTCTCTTTCTGCAAGATAAGCCGCTTCCCCTGCAAAAGATGTGCAAATTTGCTTTAGGTTTCGTAGACAGGACTATTGAGGTGATTAATTACACGTACATGAATGATGCTGATGAACCTTGTTTGGATTCTAGGAAACGGGCCAATGAGGATGAGGTGTTGATCATGAGGAGAAGAAAGAAGAGCAGAATAGCAATGGCATGGACAGTTTTCTTCATTCTTGTTCTCGTTTAGCTTGAGAGAGAGAGAGAGAGAGAGAGAGAGAGAGTGAGTTTTAGTTGAAGGTTGGGGGTTTGGAAGCGGTCATATGCCTGGCATAAATACATGCAAAGAGGGAGGCAACCACTCTTGCATAGTGTTTTTTTTTTTAATTTTTTGCCACTATTGTACACATTAGTGGGGGTTACCGGAGGCTATCCATAGCCCTACACATCAAACGCCTCTACCGAGGTTCAAACCCTGACCTCCCTTGTGAGAATACATAACCGTTGAACTACAAACCCTTTACACTTGCATATTTGCATCACATGAATTCCCTAAATAGGACAGTTACATAGAGTGCTTTCAAGTACCATACAACACGGGGCCCAACCCACCATCATCATTTGATAAGTATCCATCCTCATGTGACACCACCAATATTCTGATTCAGAGAGAGGGAGAGATTGCTTTTAGTCATTTTAAAGATAGTGGTCCATGTATTAGTCCAAAGAGTTTTTTTTTTATCCCACTCGACGATTGGAGTGTTCGAATTAACTTATGTACACCTTAACTGCTCTCTTTCTCGATTCAGTCAAAGCTGGCCATCCATACCGAAATAAAAAAATTTACAAAAAATTACTTTATTGAAGTCTGACCTCTAAAATTGAACGCAAATAAAACCTCAAGAATGGAACAGCAGTAAAGTCCAAAGAGTTTTACAAATATCAAGGTGTAATAGTGGCTGACAGTGCCAACACAAGTCAACCTTTTGGATATGCTCATGATGGCTGTTTCCCATCATCCCATGTTTTATGTTTCAATACAACATGTTGCCACGTATCAGAAATTTGATTGTCTAATAATTCTGTGGGGGGCAGTACAGGGACTAATATACACTCCCTCCCACGGCTGAGATGTCGGATGAAATCTAACGGCCAAGATTAGAAATCCGCATGGGATCCCTCACAGGGAGGAGACTAATTATTCTGTGCGGGCAGTACAGGGACTAATATACACTCTTCCCAATTACTCTATTTATTGGCTTTAAGCTTGTTCTCTTGTTATGCATCTCTAGTGAAATGTTTAACACCTTATCCAACTAAAATTTCCATTTCACAGCTTTATATTTTTTATTTTCAATGGCTCGTTGATGTGCTTAGAATTACTCCTATGCTTCATTGGCAATGTTGTTATCACGAAATACGAAAACGAGTAGAAAATGCAGCGATGAACCGGCTAGCTGTTCGATTACGTCACTTGAATAAAGATGGATTATCTTTAAAGGAAGAGGAGATTATGCTTCTCTTTATGGGAATTTGAATCTTTTTTATGCTCGCTGATCAGGAAATACAACAGTTGTTAACAAAGCTGTCCGTAATCGGGTTTGGATTCTGTGGATCGATATATTCTTTCATGGAAAGTAAATCTCTGGAGAATTGTGCTATACTATACAAAGGATCTGTGTGGTGGTACCATACAAATCTGATCTGAAAAATTGCATTCATAAAGCATTACAGATCGACTATAGGATAAGACCGCGGCTTTGGAATTTGATTCTTTAGTTCTTCTGCATTTATTTATTTTTGCTCTGGTCAGGACTAAGCTTTCTGGTGAACTCAAGCAGTAGAGCTATTTTGATGTACTTCCAAGAACTGGTCCATTTTGCCCATCAAATCCTATTCTGATAATAACTTGGGCTAAGGCCATTCACAGTGGTATAATCAAAAATGGATAACCAAAAGTTGACACATCAGCTTTTGATTATTTACTTAAGAGGTTACTAAACTTAACAACGTTGAGGTTCACAATGGTCACTTCTAGTCCATAACCAAAATAAGAAATCCACTACAATTTCACACAATCTATCCCTCCCCCTCTGTTTTTTTAGCCATTCACTTCCCTCCATTGTGTTTTTTTTTTGGGAGACTTAAATATTCATCCTCAAATCTCAACTCACTTAAGAATTCATCCCGGTCATTTTGAACAGTTATGTTTTCATCCTTTCAGATGGTGAATTACCTATCTTACCCTTTTAATAATATATTCATATATGTTTTATTAAATTGACATCCTAAATTAGTGGGATTCAATCATTTTTTAATTTAGTAGGATTCAATAATTTCCTAATTTAGTGGGATTCCATCTCAATAATTATAGGAGATATCAATAATTATAGGAGATAATTAAGAAAGATGATTTCAAAACTTAAAAGATTCATAATAACCAAATTTCACCGATTTACATTCGAAAATCATATTTATTTATTTATTTATACCACGCATTATCATGTGGAACATGGTGGATTGACCCTTTTTTTTTTTTGTGCAAAATTCTCATAAAATATATTCAGAACATGTACAATATTCATACTGACCATATTTTTCATGGTTAATTGTCATGAAAACAATAAACCACAATCATAATTTCTCGGCGGAACTTGAAAACCCATAACATTCCGGGAAAATAGCCCTTTTTTGAAACATGGTGGATTGACCATGTTTTTATTTTTTGCAAAATGATCTTAAGAAATATTTTGGAACATACACAATATTCAAACTGACTACGTTTTTCATGGTTAATTTATCATGAAAAATAATAAACCAAAATCATGATTTCTGAGCAAAACTTGAAAACCCATAACATTTCGGAAAAAAAAGCATGAAAACATGAATATAAAATGTTTTATTTATGAATATACACCACGAAAAAATATAAATATACAATGTTTTATTCATGAAAACTCAACAATATGAAAATACATCATGTTTGAAACAAAAAACACCATGAAACGAAAAAGGTACAAAACTAAATGGAGCTAACCAGCAAAGATGTCGAACACCACTCCAGATCTTGGCCCGCTCTGTTTGCGATGCTACTTGAACCCATTTTTCTTTATTCTAAACTCATCGTTTCTGAACCTGCTGATTCGGGCGGAGGCGAAGTTGAACGGCAACGACAATGGAGTGCCGTTCGTCGGCACGAAGAGCGACGGAGGGAGAAGGGGATCTATTCAAAGCTCCAGAAACTATTATTGAAGAACCAGTGGTAGGCTTTGATCTCATGACAGCTGCCATTTCAATGATCTTGTGCAAAAATGGACAAAATGGAAATGATGTTTCAAAATTGGTAGGCTTTGATCCCATAATTACAAGATTTGGTTTATGAGGCAAACAAATTCCATTATTTATGGGATATGACATCAATTACGGGATTTGATTTTTGGGATTGGTATCTCTAATAATGGTTATGTCCCTAGCTTTAAGATTTCATCCCAAATTATTTACTAATATATATATATATATATATATATATATATAAAAGGGTAGTTTTGGAATTATTTTAAGATAGGGATGAAATCATAACTGTTTAAATTGCGTGGGATGAATTCTTACATGGTATGAATAAAGAGGATGAATATTTAAATATTCCTTTTTTTTTGGGCAAAAATATATCAAACATATGGTGTTCTTCCTAGAGTTATTTATCAAAACAACACCGAAACTTTTTTTTTCTTCCTATTCTTGTAGCCTATATCACAAATCCACGACTCTCTTAATCTTTCAAAAAAAATCAGATGTGTTTTTGAAATTGGAAAATAATGCAAGGTTCTTTCTTTTCTTTTCTTTTTGCAAGGTTTCTTCATTTACTAAACTATAAGGGGAGGAACAAAAAAGAATAACCACTTTTTAGTCGAAAAATTTATTTATTTTGCTAAAAAGTAATTATTTCTCAAAATACTTAGGTAAAAGTAAAAAAAATATATATTTTTCCGATTTCTCTCGTCGAGATGAATCAATAACCCATAAAAGTTTGGCACAAAATTAACAAATGAGAAAAAAAATCAAATAAAGACAATTTTCAGATTTAAGTTAAGTTCATAAGAATGCAGTCTAAAATAGAAACGGGAAATAAGAGTGAAATACCGTAATCCGGCAACGATGGGTTAAATTGTAGATGATCGAGAAATATGAGTTTCACTTTTGGAAGAAAAGAAAGAGAAACAGTTTGTGGTTGAAGTGAAAAAGATATAGAGCAGGTGAAGAAGAGAAGAAGAAAATACTAGTTGAAATACGCGTGTATATAAATTTTGGAACCAATTAGCTTATGTGGTGTGGGGTTCACAAATTTTGATTATTGAAAAAGGTTGCTAGTTTTGAATATCCAAAGCCTAAAATTTGATTATTTTTAAGAATGTTGTTTAATTTGATTATACCATTGTGAGCTATTTTTTGCACCAATATTGTTAACTTTAACAACAATTGACTTTTGATTATACCACTGTGGATGTCCTAAGTAAGCATTCTTAGAGTTCTTTGCATGATATGAAAAGTGGTTTTTGTCGTAGTTAGCTGGGTTAAAATTAGTGCATCAAGGTGTAGAAGTGTGCCTATTAGAAAGACAAATCGTAATGAAGATACTACTGGTAACAGATGAAATGCTAAAATGGGACCGCGTAGAGAGTTTGCAAAACATTTAAACGGGTCGGGACAGTGGAAAGTGGCAATGGAAATACAAAAACATTTCATCGATATATTCTTCTGATGAAATGCTTTCTGTTTTGTTAATGTAGGGTATTCTGAGCTAGTTTAGTTTGCGCGCACCTCGAATTAAACCTTCGGCCATGCCCTTAAACCTTGCGGCCATGCTGTTGCACCTTGCGGCCACATACTCTTAACATTGCGGTCACTAGTCTAACCTCGTGGCCACACACAAACCTTGTGGTCGATACCTTGTGGCCGCGAAGATCGATTAAGATGTGAAATCGTAGGGGTTTAGGTCTCAGATAGATAGGAGTATTCGAGCTGATGCTTTATTACATCTATTCTAAAATACAGTAGCAGTTTTTCTTGGGCAAGATCTTTTCTTAAATCTGTTCTATTTCTAAATTCTAATCCATGGTGTGGTAGAAGGAGGAGCTCCGAGAAGCAAAGCTCGATCACCAGAGCTGCGCTTCGACATCTACCTAATGTAGCATTTGAGTTGCTCGGATTATGTCGTTTTACAAGGCACTATTCCAAATTCCCAAGTGCTAAATATGTTTCACATTAGGAAGTTTGTCAAAATTCTGTAGACAGTCGTAGGGGTGGTAAACGATCTAAACGAGACGAGCAGGCAGTTGATCAAGTTTTGTTTGAAAACTTAACGAGCTTCAAAAATATGTCCGAACTTAGTCTGTTTAGAAGACGAGCCGGTCTTAAACATGCTTTTAATCAAGCCAAATGAGCCAAATAGTAACTTGCTCAAACTTGGTTTGAAATCTTTACGAGCTTCAAAAAAATATTCAAGTTTGGCTTGTGAATATAACAAATCAATCTTGAACTAGCTTTTGACAAACAAACACGAGTATAGATTCAAGTAGCTTGGTTTATTTCGTAGCCCTAGATAGTTGCATTTTCCATCACTTTTAATGCTTGGCTTTTGTTTGGATTTTGGATTCGTACAAGGATTTCCAAAGGATGAAAAAGGAAAACATAAATAGTTTTTCTCCACAAAATCTAAGTAATATATTATTTATCCTTTTGTCTCTTTCTCTCCACAAATCCCTGCAACTGAGGATCCAAACAGAGTTTTGTTACCTGGTGTAGCTTGGACATCATCTGATGAGGGACCACAGGCTGTATATCTCTGTCTTTTTTCCAGTTTGATGTTCGGGATAGTTTACGCATATATTGACTAATCTATTTCCGATTCGGTCAAAGGTAGGTCATCTATGCCAGGATTAGAGGATTCACAAGAAATTACATTATTGTGATCTGGACCCAAAAATCGAACCTTGATCAATTGTATAGAAACCAAATTCATCAATTAACCGGACTAACCCGTGGGCTCCGTATATCTGTGTCTGTATATTTGTTGAAGAGGATGAACAGAGATTGAACGGTAATCCCGTGCCAGCCCAACCTGTTTGTCTTGGGGATTGTTAACTGGGCTGGATTTATTTTTCAAGTCCATTTTAGTAACACTTAAAGCCCAACCTACTTGGCCCAAATAAACATAATTTTGGTTTTATTTTAGGCTATTAATAGTAGTAAAAATAATGAATAATGTGGATTTCACTTATGTAGCTAACACCATGATCTATGGTAGTGGTCTCTATTTGGTTGCACCGTTCTTCCAATGTTGACGCGTGATCGCCGCTTCAGTTTTTTCATATTCGGGCCAACTTGCGTGTTGTTGAGTGTGCATTGACTAATTACAGAGTCCTGAATTTAATAACCGAATTAACTCTTAGTGGTTTCAAGATTTGAAATATTTGACTTCCGTGAGATTGGAACATGCAACACTAAGGGTTGTCATATGAACATCCGGCCTTCTTTATAGCTATCAGCATATGCATGATATTTTTGCTATGTTAAATAGTACCCCTCTTGACAATAAAATGTCCTTTTGAACACCCACAGAAATTGTCAAATTTGTGCATTTTTTTCACATGGTCTCTTTTTGAGAGTTTCGATCGGCCTTTTAATGGGTCCTTGATATATATCCCCTTCCATTCGAGCTCTTGACCAAACCAAATCAAGTCTTATGTCTCAATCAATTGGGTTCGGCTACATGAATCATTTTTCTCTATTGAGCTTTGTCAATGTCTTCTTGTTCACTCAAACCCATTAGACTCCTATCTTTGCATACAATAGCATTTAATGTCAATTTAGGTCTTCCCCTCCCTGTAGTGTTGCTACCAAAAGTTATCCTATCCAGTTTCTTGAAACTATTTTTAATCATTTTGAAGGTTAGTTTTAACAAATATGCATAGTTTTTTGCTTAATTTCCAAAGAAAATTAATATTAAGAGCATTTCTAACTAGATAGATGACTAATAGCAGCATTTGTCAACTGTTTTGTTAAATTTTACGAGCCTCGCAAAACAAAAAAACAACAACTTGCTTTTACCAAGATGAACACCCTCATATAAGATTCTAGAGCCGCCAATGATGTGACCTTACAAATGACAAACACTCATTACTTTCTCGTTCTCACTTTGCCAAACACCCCTTGGCCTGAGCACCACTTCAGTGTTGATCTTGATAGGTATGAATTTGTGCACTTTCTAAAACAAGTTTGGAAGTGAAGTGGACATTAATATATTCCTCCACTAATTAATTACATTTGAGAAGGAGATCCAATGAGTTACGTGGAAGTTGTTAAAAGGAATAATCAGAGTTAGGTAAAGGCCACTTATCTAAAATAATCAGCAATGCTGAGGAAGATTAGAAGATGCAATGAATTTAGGTTCACCTACCTTATCTCTTTTTTCTTCTTCTTCTTTTTTTTTTTCAATCAGTCACCATATTATTAATTACCGTATATGAGACATGTCTAGCGAAGCCCCCCTACGAAGCCAATCCGGAAAATTCCCATCCCAAACGGGTTCACCAACCTTGTCTACAAGCTGGGTTTGCCTCTAAAACCAACAAAACTGTAGTTGGTGTTGAAAATTTGTTACAACGCCTCCCAAACTTGAATTGCCGCCGCAAGAATAAGTACCAATACATTACTTAATTTAAATAAAAAATAATAAAGGGGAAAGGAGGTCAAACTTATTCTTTTCATCTTTTATATATTGTTTTATTGGGACATATACGGGTGTGTTCTACTAATTAAAATAAGTACTTATTTTTTGAATTAAATGTGATATATTATGAGAGAATAATCTGTCCCGCGGTGTAGAGTGAAAAATAAATACTTAAAAATTAAAAACCTTAGCGGAATGGGACCAAAGTGAAATCATATAATAAATATTACATCTTAAACGAGGTGAACGATGAAATGAAAATTATGACAAAATATTCTTGAGGAACAACCAAATGACCGATGAAATGAAAACTTCTCCTGGTACACACCAAGTTTAAATACTTAAGTAGCAAAATCAGCCACAAAATGTTGAGATGGCCGAGTTGGTCTAAGGCGCCAGATTAAGGTTCTGGTCCGAAAGGGCGTGGGTTCAAATCCCACTCTCAACAAGATTATTGTCTCTTTTTCTTGCGGTCCTATTTCCTTATATCCATACTATTCACTACAGAAAGTGTCTTTTTTAATTCTGCCTGTCGTGGCTTATGTATCTCTTGACGTGTATTATGTTTTGTGTTTTTAAAATTATTGTCTTATAGAAATAATTGAGATCATCGAACAAGATATATATTGCATATTTTTAACAATATACGTTGAACGATATATATAATTAAAAATGATACACAGAATCATAGTGAATACTTAAAAAGGGACGAAGAGAATAGTTTACTATGAATCAGATTATTCTAGCGATAATGGTAGGTGATTTTAAGTCGATTACTCCATTGCCTTATTCAATGACAAATTAAAAATAGTTGTAAATACTTGAGTTTTGAAGGAATATTTACGAAAATTATCATGTGATCGCATCAAAATCACTATCCCCTTTATATAGTAGAAGATAGATTAGAAATAATTATAGTTCGAATTATAAACAGTATCTTACAAGGAGCATTAATTGTGAGATGAACATTTTAGATATTAAGGGCCCGTTCGGCTCAGTAGCTTATATTTTTGTCCTTATTCAATTTTTTTTTACATTTTAGTTATTTGTCAATTTTTTTGAGATTATTATTTTTTCATGACAGGAGGAATCTAAAAAGTAAAAAATTACGATCGAAATCCAATTTTTTTTAATAAAGACAAAAATAAGCTAATATTTTATTCTTTATTAAAAAAAATTGGATTTCGATCGTAATTTTTTACTTTTTAGATTTTTTCGTCATGACGGAGCAATAATCCCCAAAAAAATTGACGAAAAACTAATAAATACGAATTTTTTTTAAATAAGAGTAAAAAAATAAGTCATTTGGCTTATTTAGCCGAACGGCCTTATACTCCGTTCGGCTAAGAATTTTAGATTTTAAATTTATTAGGAGCATTAATTGTGAGATGAACGTTTTAGAACAAGATTATAACAGGATTACAAGAAAGAACTGAAAGGCCCACCAAAGTCTACTACACTTCCAAACACACCACAAGCAATTACAAAGACAAATCCTAGCCAAAAAAAACATCTCCCAACCGTAACGAACACCAACAGAGTTAACAAGAAAGCCGGACTCATCTGTACACTGATGAATTTCGATTGGTTTCTAGAAGGGGGGATAATTGATCGTCCGTCATAGATAAGGGGCTCCGAACGCGTGGAAATTACCCCAAATAAAGCGTGGAAATTTGATCGTCAGTCATGAATTCGAAACGGTATTGGAAATGTTAGGAATTTGGAACCCCAATCCAAAACCCAAACCGCTTTTGTTTTTCATCTTACGTTTTTTTTTTTTGGGTACGTCGGAATTTCTTCATCTTACGTTTTGCAGTGTGAACACCGAAATCAAATTGTTGTTATTATCTGGATTTGTTCTGTTCGAGAGCTTAAGAATGGAAGACAGTGGTGCGATGGGGTGGATGGTTCGGCGTAAGGTTGCGGAAGAAGATAGGAAAAGGTTGGAGTGGGGTTACGGTGTTAGGATCCACGAAGAGTCTCTGACCTTATGCTGTAGCATCGTCCAGCGATTTTTCGATGGTTCGTACATCCTTTTCTGGATTTGTTTGTTTTCTTTACATACAATTTCTGCATGTTTGGGTTTGCACCTGGTGGGGTTAACTAGGAATGTAACTTGTAAAGGTTTATTTATGTGTTTTATTCATTCGAAATACGGTCCGAGGACCGAATATCAACAAGGACATAGTAATTCATTGGAGGGCAGCACCCCCGCAATTTTCCAATCGAGTGCCCTATAGGAAATGCCTAGCCAACGAGTGGGCTACCCTATTACAAGAACGAGTAACATGTGTAAAAATACAAGAAGAAAATGACACCATAAGCTCTAAACAATCAGAAATTATAGAGCTACAATCAAAAAAAGTTTGATTTTGTACTTGATGTGGTTACTATGTGAAGGGTTTTGTATGTTCTATCTACCTGTATTGAGTGGATAGGTCATTAAGATACATTTGACTCGGTTTGTCTTCTAACTGTGTGCTCTGTGGCCATGGTTTCATTTGCTTTGACAATATCACTGGATTATTGCAATATCTGCTATTTTCCCGAATGATATATTCTTTGTTCTTGTAATTATTCTCAGATAACTAGTGCTTGGTCACAAATTTCTCTTTGAAGTTGGCCAAGAACATCCATCTCTCTCATTTTCGTCATTCTTATTGTATCTCTTCATTGGAGTCAAAATGTCCGGTGCCCCGATTTCCACGCTCCCACCCTAAGCCTTATCCTCGCCTTCATCCGAACGTCCAACTTCACCGCCCCACTAGATCTCTCCCTCTTCAAATCCCTCGCCACGTCTTGAGCCACGAGATTCAACTTGAAGATAGGACACAACTTCAACTTGATAAGTTTATAGGAAGTTTCAATTGAACAACAGTGTTTAGGCATGTGCATTTGTTGTTGTTATGATTACTACTACTACTATACTACTACACTACTACAACTGCTACTATTATTTTTGATATTACAATTATTATAATTTCCTCTGTTATTGATTATTATTATCTTCTTCTTTGCTTCCCTTCCTTTTTGTTTTGGACCTCCGCCAACTCCCCTAATGCAGATGATCCGAGAAGTTTCTTTGCAGTCACTTTTTGGGTGTTTTATATTTTTTCAGATTTGTGATTTCTTTTGTTTTAACAGGGTGGTGAAACGATTGTGAAAACTTGGATGGAGGAGAATTTGGTCCCTGAGCTACGTGACATGTGCGCAAAGGGTGAGATTGATCATAATCATATCATTTACATTGACAATCTGGGTGGAGAACCGAAGTTGTCATATAAATTGGTGAAGTGTGAAGATTTTGTAGAAGATCAGGGTTTGAGGCAGTTTAAATAATCTTCGGCTGAACTGAGAGTCTTGTGCAGGAAAGAGAAACAAAGAATAAAGAGAATTTTCTTGTTGCAAAGAATGCTTTTTACGAATTGAAATCTTCTGTAGGTGTATGTGCTCGTACTGAAATCTTCAGTGATGCTTTAACAGCACCTCCCCCCGCCCCCCTCCCCCTTTTCTCCTTTTTAATTACAATGGTCATATTTTGCCTTCAGGAGGTTTATGAAGGGTTTTAGCTTGGTGATTTTTGTTTTCATTTGTGGATTGTGAGAAAGTAATCACTTAATTTTTTTGGATTTTTTTAGTTATGTGGGCAGTGAAGACTGTGGAATGCAGTTACAGGGGGCTGCTAGAATGAGGCTGTGCAGCATTATTTTTCTTGACCAGGTTGAGAAGGCCCATGCATCTGTTTGCCTCATTGACCACACTTCTGATAACAGAAAGCAGCAGAGTGCCATGAAACAGGTAAAACTATTGTAGCTCATGTTCCTATGCTTTTCTTGTTTCAGAACTCATTTTCTCGTGTTTTTTTGTTTGCCTTTTTGCAAATCTTTTTGTTTTTTCTGGAAGAGAAGAATTGGTGAAATGAAAGGGATGGGGTTGGGTAGGAATTTTGACACAAAATTCGAGAAAACGCCAAGCAGCAAGCAAGAAGAGAGAAATATTTTGGCACCGAAATATTCTTTTTCTCCTTATCACACCCTTTTCAGAGAGTGGGTATGAATCATTGGTGCTTTGCACAACATGATGCACCGGTACCGATTGACCACACCTTATTTTTTAGGAGCGTAATCTAGTTGTTACTTCATGAGCACACCTTAGATATTTCTTTTCAGATGTTACGTGAATAGCACTGTTACCTGTACATGTGCTTCCATTGTATTTGCAGTAACTTTGATTATGGTCTGTTTTGTGAGATTGTAGGGGCAACTTTTCTTTTTCTTTCGGGGTTCTAAGTGTCTGGAGGAAATAGGTCATGGTTGTTGTAATTCTTGATCATAGGGATGTAGATGGATGTGCTTTCGTACTGTTTTACTGTGGAGATTGACACCGTTTCCATGTTGTTCAATTTGATAGGAGGAAATGAGGGGGGTTTTCAGGTGTGAGTTGCTAACTCTAACTCGGGTGAATGAGTTGGTGTTATGTTTTACCATTCGCTGCTCATGAAGATCAATTGAGGAAAGTTAGCAGGATATCAATGAGGTCTGGTCCTCTGGTTTTTTCGGTTTCCTGTTTTCATTATTCCAGCCGGCTAAGGATTCAGAGGACTCTGGACCTGAAAAAGAGGCATCGAAATTCAAGACAGCGGTCACAGAAATATTGAGGGCGGTCATTGCGTATGGAAGCTGCGGCTGCTGGAGTTGAGCATGCAGTGCAGGGAAGTGCTATTGTTAAATTAGCATGAATACTCAAAATGTTGGAACTGCTTAGGTTGTAAAGAAATCCATCTGGATTTGGTTGTTTTGTTGGATTTGCTTTTTCTTTTGAGGAGGACATGATGAATGCTTTTCTTCTCCAGAAAGAAACTGGTGCTTATGCAGATGCTACAGGTGTAGAAGCTCAACTATGGCAATTCTTACTTCTTGGGCAGTTGTTAGGACTCTTTGTCTCTAGAAGTTTGTCGCGCAAAGGGTTGTCCGCTGCCCAGTCTTCAAAATGAATACTCTTCCAGTGAAAATTATAGACACCATGTTGAAATTACGAAAAACCAAGTTAAAATTACTTTTTCACTTTTCATTCTAGTTGGAAAAGGGAAAACCAAAAAAATGAAAGAGGAAATAGGGGAGAGGAAATTATCCAAAAGCATATCCTTTCCTTTCTTTTGATTTACAAAAGAGAGATAAAAGTTGGAAACTATCCTAAACAAAGGGAAAAATAGAAAGAAATTGTTTTTTTCACAATTTAGTAAAAAAATTATAGGCCCCATTCTTCCTAATTTTTTTCCGAGTATTTTTTCTGGTAGTTTGAATTTTTTGTAATTAGTTGTTTATCTTCTTTTTTTCATAATTTTTAAAATTAATTATTCGTCTCTACAAGGTGAATAAAAAAAGAGTACGAAAATGTGGACCGAAGTTGAAGAAAGTATAGAATATTATACCAACTATATATAAGTGCCTGACACAAGATTTACACAAGATTTAAATCTAGACCGAAGGTGAACAAATTTTATTAGTAAGAGTTTGGATAGTCAAGATAAGATTATTCGTTGTTTAGAGAAATAATGGTAATACTTGTGATAACTTGGAGAAATTTTAAGAGTTTAGATAATTAAGATAAGATAATTCGTTGTTTATTAGAGAACTAATGATAGCATTTGTAGTAATTTTGTAAGAGCTTAGCTGCTACTTTTCTAACCATACCAAAACACTATTATGCAGAGCACTTCACATTACTATTTTTTTTCAAATTCGGGGGCCGCGGTTCCCGCCCCTCCTCTATTTGCAGGCGTCAACTGCAAATATGGCATTTACAAGCTATATCTACCTAATAAAACACAAGGGCGTGAGGACCACACAAATACAAGTCGAAAGAAGGGCTGAGATTTATTTGATCCAATGGCTGATATGTGTTCTCTAACTCTTTTAAGAAAACATCGGATAGTGCCGTAGGCACGGGTAAGCACTAGTCTATATTATAAAATAGAGCGGGTTTTCATCAAAATGTCTACATATACAAACATAGCAGCATCTACAACCGTTCGATTATTCTTTCTTAACTTTGTAGTCGTCGGATTGAGTGAATATTTCCTAATATATAAACCTACAATAATGTAAAAATTTTGCTAACATTAAGGAGGATTTCCTTTTAAGATTTACACGTTTTCTAAACATACTTCTTCCTTTTTTAATTGATTTTGATTGATTTAATTTTGTTCCCCTTTTCAAAACCTGATTCAGTATTAATTTTATATCCTATATATATGACTTCCTAAATAAGTTTAAGGTTAAATTTTATTGGCCAAAGAAATTTCATAATTAATTCCATGATTTGAGCATCTATATTATAGAATACGTAATAATTGAATCCAAATTGACCAAAATATTTACAAAGGTCAAATTTTATTGGTCAAAGAAATTCCATAATTGATTCCATGATTTGGGCATCTATATTATAAAATACGTAATAATTGAATCCAAATTGACCAATATATTTACAAAGAGCATTCCTCTCTCAATTTTTTTTTTGATTAGCAAAAGGAAGATATATACCCGTTCATGTTTACCAATGTTGGCTATTCCATACCGGAGCCGCAAACTACAACTCTGAATGAACAATAAATACCATGGTATCTATCACATATTCGACTTATTCGATAAATATCATGTTCTCTCTATTTATCTCACTAGCTATTTGGAAAGGTTACAGTCAATAGAGCGAGAATTCTTGGCTATGTAAACTTAAGGAAACTCTTATGTTTATAACAAGAATTCTTGGTTTATGTTAGCTTATGAAAACTATTATGTTAGGCGTTGTATTGCTAAGGTTCTTATTTTTCTATACTTGGACACAACTAATGGAATTACACCAGTTTGATAACACATGTTGTGTTAGACTATTCAACGAATTTGAAATTTTGACAAGTAGATTTTGTTGGGAGGAGGGAAATTTTTTCACTTAATTGTTATTTGTAACCGTCTCTCATATGAAGTGGGATATACATGCACATACACGAAACTCAGTCTATGTGAGATAGAGTTAAAAATAACTATTATATCCAAAAACAAAAATCATAAAAGTACAATTTAATATTTCATTTAGACTGTGTTTAGAATACGTCGCGCCGTGCCTTCAGGCACGGGCATCCACTAGTATCTATACAATAGGGAGCAGTGGTTTTTAAATTCTCTATATTTTGGATCATCAGATTTGTACATATTTTTTCTACAGAAAAGCTATGCGTACCGACCATGGGGGAGGGAAATCGTACCGCCGGCCACCGGACGGCCGATTCAAGCCGTCCAAAAATTCTAAAAAAAAAACCAGATGGGGCTAACGCGGGAATCAACGGCATCCGAATACACGAAAAAAGGGTGCCTGGATCAAGCACCTTACACACCTCTGATGCCATTGATTCCCGCGTTAGCCCCATCGGGTTTTTTTTTTAGAATTTTTGGACAGCTCGAATCGGCCGTTCGGTGGCCGGAGACTGCCCGCCGGCGGCCGTCGGTACGATTTTCCTCCCCCATGGTCGGTACATATAGCAACTCTCTTTTTTCTATAGCTGAAATTTGCGGCTAGTAAGACTAGAAATATACTTAGAAAGAATAAATATTTGAAAGAAGGATGAGCCCTGTTATTTTTTTTTAAATGTGTTCATATTGCTAAATGTTTAGTTAGTTGAGTGATTGAGGGGAAAAAACTGATTAATTATATATATGGTTATTTGATTTATTGCAATATGTTGGTGGCAACAAATGTATTGATTTTGTTGCATCTTGATACTAAGTCATGGTTTCATCTTCGCCTTCATTGGGTTGAAACTTGAAAGCCAACAAAAATATACATGTGCCTATGTTTCCGCATTGGAATTAATTTTCTTATTTAACTTAATTTTCTATAGTACATAACGCAAGGGTGTAGGGTCTATCCATACTTAACAAAAGATAAGTTGTTGCAATGAATGATTACTTTGATCTAATGGTTTAAGCTCATTCTCCTCTTTTCAGTAAAATGCTCATACTTTTTATACATATTACACAATTATTGTGTGGGTTTATGTACTCCTAAAACTTGTACATTAATCTCTTTGTGATTTTTCAAAAAAAGAGAGAAGAAGAATACCAAAATTTTACAAATTTTGTGCTAATTTGAAGAATATATATATATATATATATATATATATATATATATAGGGGAGCATTCCAGGGACACAAAAAAGACACTCCATTTCAATCATTAAAGCTAATGGTTGAGATTAGAAGTTCACAAAAAATTAATCTTGGCCGCAAAGAATTAAACGTGGCCACAATGAATTATTCGTGACCAAGAATTACTGTTAGCCATATTGAATTGCACTTGGCCGCATCGAGTTACTTTTGGCCGCATCGAATTACTTTTGGCTACATTGAATTACACTTAGCCGCATCGAATTACTCTTGGACGCTACGAATTGCACTTGGCTGCGAAGAAATACTCCTGGCCGCACAAAATTTCTCTTGGCCGCTTCGAATTGTACTTGGCTGCATCGACTTGCTCTTGGCCGCATCGAATTGCACTTAACCGCATCGAATTACTTTATGGTCTCGCAATTCTTTGCGACCAAGTGCAATTATGTGCGGCCAAGAACAATTTTTTGCGGCTAAGAGTAATTTGTAGCGGCCAAAAGTAATTCGATGCAGCCAAGAGTAATTCTTCGCAGCCAGAAATAATTCTTTGCGGCCAATAGTAATTCTTCGCATTAGATTCTTTTTCTTTTTAATTAATAGGTAAGAGAACAAAGTTGTTGTTCAATATAACTTGAGTTGTTGGTTTAAATGATTTGAAATTTCATGATCTGTCTGAGATTGAAGATTGTAGGTTTTTTTGTTAGAGCCTTTTGGATAGACAAAGTTTCAAACTCTACTTCGTACTTGGTTAAATGTAATGTTATAACTATTCTGCTTTTTTATTTTTCTAGGTCAGTTAAGGAAACAAGTGCGATAGGGGTGTCACTTTTGAGTGAGTGGACGTTCAAAAAATTGAATTCGAATTGGAATCCAGTATGATTATACATTCTTAATATCTCTAATGTTATATCTGAAGCAACTAACGAAATTAAATAGATTTGGTAACATTTGTTGTGTTAGACTATTTTATGAACTTGGTTATATGAATCATGTTTGAAGCTTATTCTTAAAATAAAAATTTCTGAGAAATAGATTTTGTTGGGAGAATTTTTTTTTTTAATTCACGGTTATTTGTACTGCTCCTCTTGCTGCATATCTGGGACTCATCTCATGCGAAATGGCATTAAAAAGAACCGTTGTATTCACAAAAAAACTTTTGAAAAAGTGGGGTTTGATATTTCATTTAGACTGTGTATTTAGAAAGTATTGAGTCGTGCCTTCAAGCACGGACAATTACAAGTAAATACATATACAGAAAGGGTAATGATTTTTACATTCTCCTTTTATCCACTTGCATTTTGTCTTATTCATGCAGGTAAATTACAAGTTCGTCCTTCACGCGTGGAAAAGTACTTTACTCATGAATTTTTACCTTTTAACTTCTTTTGGTCCACATGAATGACTAATTTAAAAAAATTGATGCGAATCTACGAACTTTAAAAAAGAAAAAAAAAATTGCCCTAAGGCAAACTTATGACCCTTGATAGACACTAGAGTAATACGGTGGAAGTATCCTTCAAGGTTTCGATCAATGATTCAATAAATAAACAAGATAGTGGAATAGAAGTAACAGGTTTCCAAGATCACATGCAACCAAGGAAAACACGTTGAAACTTCATTAATTAAACTCTTGAGAATGAAACTTGATGGCATACTTCCTTTGCTTTCTCCCTATGCTTCCAAGACTTGGCTACCCCATTTTCTCATTCATTCTTGACTCTTGAGGTCGAAAAAGAAACTTCGCGAGATATTTCCTTTCCATTCTCCTTTTCTTTAAAAAAATTATGTTATATATAACCAGGTATCTGGACTAGCTTAAGCACACCTTGACTAATCTTAAGGGACCATGCATAAACCCACCATCCATTAACGGGGTCCTCTTGAAGCTAGAGCAAGCGCCCCGTATGGACTGGCTCCAAAGGCGTTGATAGCAGGTTTCGAATCTAAGACCATATAAGAGAGCAAATCCCTAATCATTAGGCCAACCCTTGGGATTTCCCTTTTTCCCCTTTGTTTCCAAGTCTTTTTTGTACACGGAAGAAGACCCTTTGATTCCAAGACTTGACAGTCTTTACTACCCATTTTCCCATTAATTCTTGAGAAAGAAACTTATTAGATAAGAGATAAGAGATATTACTATTTCTTTTCCTTTCTCCCTTTGTTTGATCATGAAATGTTTCCTGTACTTGAAGACACCATTTTGTCGAAGTGAAACCCTTCTATAAGGTGAATGCTTTTTGCTTAATTCTTTTCCAATTAACGTTTGACAATATTTCCTATGAGTGTACGTATTCTTTTGACATGAGGTCAAGGCTGAAGGGTGCATGAAAGTAATGCCGGACATTGATCGATTGTTGTTTCACTCCAAAATAATGTATGATTTAAATAACAAGGAATTTTTTTCCGACAGCTAGCCAGAATATTTTCGTAATAGAAAGTAAGATTTTCTTGAAAGTTTAATTCGTCTGATTGAGAAAATTTGTAATTTGGCTTTCAGACAAGAAATAAATCGTTAATTAAGTTGTCTGATTTCCAAAAATGCATAATAAAGGCAAATTAAATGTTCTGAGATCCATTTTTCTGAAAAATTAGAGGAGGTGGTTTTGGCTTTGTGTTCAAGGGGTCGATAGCCAATTCAGGCCCCTTCAAAGTTCAAAGGCCACTAAAAAGTTGCTTGGTCAATAACGTTATGATTGTCCAAATTATTCTTTCTCGGACCCAATTAGAGCGGACAAAAATAATAATAATCCATCAAAAAAACAAGAGACCCATTTTCTAACACTCATAAAATTTTAATTTTAATTTTTTGACAAATAATATCATAACATTAATAATCTATATTTAAGTTTTCATCGAAATTGGGCCAAGAGATGACCAAAATGAATGATGTAATATTCGTACCTTAATTAATCTAATTATGGACTGGGGACCAATATTCTTGATAACATAAACAAGGCTCTGGAATTAAAAGAAGGGTCTCTGCTACGGTATTTCTCAACGCCCCAAGCCTAATTGAAAAGAAAGTAGAAACAGCTCAAAAGTTGGTGAGAGAGACCTACTACCAATGGCACCCAAAAAAGAGAGAGAGACTCTTTTAAAGACTAGAGGCTTCTCTCCCCGGAACTGGGATTGTTCTTTGCGCACCTTCTTCTTATTTATTGGTAAATTATTTCGTTCGTCGTCCTACTCCGCTCAGGAAATCAGTAATCATGAAAAGTTGTGTAATTTTGAAGATTAAACAATAAAATATTTTCTTGCATTTTTTTTAAAAATTTCGGCAGTAATTTAAAGATACTAATTATTATAGTTTTATAAATAAGTGTAAAAATCATATACGAAAGGGTTATAGTTTTTAATTCTAATGACGTAGTCACCTTTTCGCAATGGAAGATAGGTAAATAGATACACATTTGGTGCATATTTTAATTATCTTATGAATGTTTGGTCGAGAATATGCAATGCTCCCACAGACAGATTTTCACACACAAATCATGCACAGATAATGGTGTAGGGCCCAATAGGGGTCCCACACAAATAATCTAAGCTGTTCATTAAATGTAAAACTTCTTTTCAAGGGTCCTCGCAAAAAAAGTCAGATCAACTCAATACCTATAGATGCTTGATCCAATCATTTAGCTTTTCGTTAATATTTCCAGATAATGAAAAGTTATATAACTGGATCAAACACTTATAGCTATTAGATTAAGCTGATTTTTCTCAGGGGCTTCTGAAAAATTGTTTTGCATTTAATGAACGACTCGGATCGTCTTTGCAGGACCCACACCATGATCTGTGTTCGATTTATGTGCAAAAAATCAGTGTGTAGACTTACTGGAGAATCTGCGTACCTCAACATAAGGTGATTAGTACGTCATTATTAGGACAAATATGTCTTCTTCATCCATTGTGCGCATCTGGAGAGAGAGGGCCAGTGGGGGAGGGTATATCCCACGTGATGTCCGTACGGCACATTTGGACGATCCAAATCGAAACTCTCTCTCTCCTCTCACCCCACCACTCTCTCTCTCTCCAAATTTGATCCATCCAAAATCGCAATGGACAGTCTGAATGTGCTGAGCGGACAGCACGTGATAGTCACCCGACACTTGGGAAATTCTTCGAGGGAGAGAGAGAGAGAGGAGTAGCTTTCAAAGCACAAACAAAGCACATCCCCACCTACCACAACAACAACAAGAAGAAGAAGAGAGAGAGAAGGTAAGTTGTTGCCATTGGATCATGCCCTTGCTCACCAAACCCCCCACTTGTTCCCTTAATCAATTGAATCACATCATCACTCCTAATTAAATCGTTTTCAATTCTATTAACAAGATCTCCTAAATCGTGTTAATGCATTTTATTAATTTGCTACACTTTTTTAGTACTGTTTTTAACCCCTTAAATTATCTTATGTGTACTTACATCGATTTAAATTAACCCCTTTTAGTATTAGCAGCATCTCTTTACTTTTTCTGATGTAATCTTCCTTCATTAATTAATTTCGTTTTCAGCTGTCACACGAGATTATTCTATATTCCTCAAGCGTTGCTCAACCCTTCCACGATGGCGTGGTCTACACCAAGCGGTGAAACACACAAGGGTCGTTTGGTAAAGGTTTTGAATGAGGTTTTTAGGAGAAGTTTTTGGGCGCCGAGAGGGTAGCACGTAACGGTACCCGTTGGTAATTTGGACCGTCCAAGCAGTAATCCAACGGCCCAAATTTATTCCCTCTCTCTCCCTTCACCCCACCACTCTCTCTCCTCTTTTTTTCCCTCTAAAATCGGGACCGTTAAAAACATGTTTGGATGGTCTGCACGGTCTGCATTTGCCAACAGGGCACCACATGTGTGGCACCCTAGCGGCACCCAAAAATTTCTTGATTTTGAGGGTAATAAGTTGACAGCGATTAGAAACCGTGCTTAGGGTAATAAATTATCTGTGTAACGGTAGTTATTTTTACACTATTTTTGCACATTCTTTTTGTTTTTATTAATGTGAATTTATAAAATACTATTTAGTGGTTAAAATTTTCACATATCAAAGGATAATGTAGGTAGTTTACGTAGGTAAGGAACAAAAAAGCACGAATAACAAAAGAGAGTGTAAAAATTAATACTTACTATAGTAATTCAATCAAATGCTAAAAAAATATTAACAACTCTTGGAGTATTGTGACGTGATACTTCAAATACCACGATGCATTTTTTTTGCTTGGTGAAAGTCAATATTTCTATTGTAATTAAACTAACACCTTGCAAGAGGAATTGGATTTTGTTGACTTTCTTTCCCACAACACCTATAAGTGCACTCTTGGTTAAAAAGCTTATTAACAAAATTGATGGGGATACATTATAAAGTTTGTAACTTCCACACCAATGCGTACGTGAAATGGACGAGGTTGAAGCACCAGTCGTGGAGCAGCAGCAATAAGTATATAACCACACACAAACACTTATACGCATTCATTTTCAATTGGGGTGAGCGAGAGTGTGTAATGGATGAGGTTGAAGCACCGGTTGTGAGCCACAATAAGTAAATAATCACACACAAATACTTACACGTACTCACTCACATATGTGGTGAGTCTATTGTGAGTACTCGTGTAAGTGTTTGCGTGAAGTGGTAATATTGTTGGTGGAGCAGTGAATAATCTCCTCCTCATTATCCGCATGGATGTTAGAAGGCAACCTATCCAATGACAGAAGAGAACGGCTCCCCATTGGATAAACACACCTCAGGAAATACAAAACTGAAATCAAGACAGATTCTGGGGGGCCTTGGCAGTTGGGGCTTCTTCTTTTTTTGGCTCCTTTTTTTATTTTTTATTTTTCTCGCTTCAAAATTAGAGAAGGGTTTTCGGCCCGTCTTCCAAAAAGAAAGAAAAGAAGAAGAAGAAAGGTGTGTAAAAGATTGCTTTGCCACCATTTCCAAGGGCATAAATGACCAATTCATAAGCCAGATAAATTTCAGATTTGGAAAACATTTATAGCTTACAAAAAAAAGAATTGATAAAAACCTTTTTATTTCTGTCAAAAGCTTTTTTATTCATGCTAAAACTTATTCATTGCATGACTTAATTGCCCTCTACTACATCACTTATTTTACGAAAAAATCCTTTAAAATCCCATAAGTGCAATGCGTTTTCCAGTTCCACGTTTCAAGCAAAAATGCAAGGATTCATGAGCAAATTTTAGAAGAGAAGCAAACAAAAATTAAACATCAAGAAAAAATGCAATTCACGAGCAAAACTAGAGATAATTTGAGAAGAGACGTAAACAAAAATAACTCTCTGGATTTGAATAGACATTTTCGTAAAGTAAGTGGTGTAATGAAGGGCAATTAAATCATGCAATGAATGAGTTTTGACAGAAACAAAAAGGATTTTGGTAGGAACAAAAATGGTTTTGACATTATCAGCTCCCTACAAAAAAAAGTTTTGTAATCTAGCCAAAAAAGGAGAACAATAAAACACCAAACAAAAAGGGGAAGTTAATAAGTAATTTCTCTAGCATTCAGATGAATTACGAAAAAGAAGATGAGACAATTACACAATTATTTTTGTCAGCTACAAGGCTGTTGTTGATAAACAAGATAGATCGAGCAAAATTTCTGAAGATAAAAAAATGAGAGTACTGAATGGATAAATATAGATAAAGAAACGAAAGTAACAATTGGAGAAAAATCTTGGAAGGTGCGGATGCACCAACGCAAAAGTACAAATATCAAAATAGGCGGAGTAATTTATTTCTCCTTCCTTTCTTCATTGTCTGTAATAAACATGAAGAATCACAAAGACTCGAGAGGTAAATTATTCACAATCTTACACCTAACCATAAAATGCCATAGTCCATAGACATCCACTCCATATTTACCCTCTAACCCGTAAATAGTTTTTTTGCCCCAATTCTTCCTTGTCTCCTGATTGGTCGATGAATAAAAAATACTACAACGAAAAATCCAAAAATAAAAATGAAAAGGAAACATTAAAATAAAAAAAAATAAAAATAAAGGGATTTTGCTAATCGTCCTGTGAGGGGCACCAAGGCGTCATGTCCATGGGATAACTCCCCAACACCCTCAAGAACGACGTGAACTCCTGGACCTCCGCCAGCGCGTTCTGCGCACGCGGCTCCGCCATCGAGGCCTCGAAGTCCACGTAGAACATGTACTCGAAGTGCTTCGCCGTCCCCACGTTCGCGTCGTCAACGAGCCGGATTGGCCTGTTCCGGTGCGGCCGGCTCTCGATCTTCGTCAAGCTGATGTTCCGGAACGCGAACGCCGACAGCACCTTGAACAGTACCGACATCCCCTTGTCGTGCGCGAAAACAATGCTCGTCTTGAACGGCCGATCGGTGCGCGGTATGATCGGCTCACGCGCCAGCATCACGAACCTCGTGACATTGCTCGAGTCGTCCTGGATCCCGTCCGCCAGGACCTGTAATCCGTACAAATCGGCGGCGCGTGCGGATGCGATCGCTGCCGTGTCGCGGAGGTTGTTCGCCGCCACGAACTCCGCCGCGCCGGCGGTATCGTCGACCGCCTCGCGAGCGACGTTGAGACCTAATTTGGTCAACGTGAGTTCGCACTGGGATAAGGCTTGGGGGTGGCTGATGACGCGAGTGAGGTACTCCTTGCGGACGCCGGGGAGGGCGAGGAGGCAGTGGTGGACGGCGAGCTGGACCTCGCCGACGATGTGGAGGCGGTGGCGCAGGAGGAGGTCGTAGTTACGGTGAATGCTTCCGCCAAGTGAGTTTTCCACCGGTAAAACGGCTCGATCGGCTATCCAGAGCTCGACGGCTTGGAACGCAACTTCGAACTGGTCGCAGGGGATGGCTTCGCAGCTCGGGTAGGCCTTGCCGGCGGCGGCCTCGCTGTATGCGCCGGGGACGCCCTGGTAGGCTACTCGGAGCTTGGCGCCGTGCATCGGGGCCGGGGAGAGGTCGGTGATGGTCAGGGCCTTGGGGAGGTTGCTGTTGGTGTCGACTGGGACGAGATCCAGGGTTTTGTGGCCGTTCACGGCGGCGACGTTGCCGGAGTCTTTCTTGGTGTCTTGCTGTTGGGAGACGACCTTGCTGGCGAGGATGGCGCACGTGCTCTGCCAATCGGCGCGGGTGGAGCCGACGCCGCCGCAGAAGTTGAAGCCGGCGCTGGTGGAGGCGGCGGGGTTGGTCGCGTTTGCCGAGTCGAAGCGGTAGGCGCATTGGATGACTAGTCGACTCGGGGAGACGCGGTAGGTGGGAATCGGAGTCATCGCTCTGACGGGGAACTGTAGGCTCGGAGAGGGTCTGAGGTAATGCATTTTTATTTGTCGATTATTAAGGTAATTAAACTGGAATTTTAAGCCAATTTAGTTACGGACTGTTTATGTAAATGGAAGGGGGAATTGAATTGGAGTCTTTGTCTAGCTTGTTGCTCTCTGTGAAGGGAACGGCCAAGCTGAGAGAAATGAAAGGTGGGAGGTTGGCATTTATACTGGGGATAGTTAGGTGGTGATGATGAGAGAGAGAGAGGAAAAGGAAAAGGAAAGTAGGGGAGACTTGAGAGGTGCTGCTATGTGTGCGATGGTGGTTCGGTCAATCTCTTACCTACCCCCTCCTCTCTCGCTTTCTCTCTTCGTAGTCTTTCGATGCACAGTCATGTGGTGCGGAGCTCCGAGTTATTCCAACACCCACACGTTTATTTGGTGGGGTTGACGCACCTGGGCCCTTTTTCGGAATGTAAAATAAATTTTTAATTTTTAAAAATATAATTTTAAGTTCAAAAGTAATGAGGTTATTAAAATTTAAAATATGCAATATGAATTTTGTTTGAAAAATCTTAATATTGCAAAAAAAATTTAAAAATATTTTTTATTTACACTATTTTTTAAAAAGATATTCTGAAACGGAGCCTTATTTGGTGACCTCACCATAATTTGTGATGATAGAGTCTCAATAACTAATGATAAATCATTTGTCACACCTAACTACACTCCTCACATATACATACTTGTGGTTCCATTAGCATTTGCATTCTTTTTATACAGAAATGATTTGTGCACAGCAGCCCTTTTCTCCCGTCTCGGGTCGCACAAAGATGATCGGAGCCGCTCGTTTTGTTCAAAATATGTCGTTTAAGGTCTCTGTAAAAAATGAGCTTCTTTCGATATCGTTAGAGGCGTTAACAAAACACCCAAAATCACTTCAGAATTTAGGCTAAATTCTGAAGTGATTTTGGGTGTTTTGTTAATACCTTTAACGATATCGAACGAAACTCATTTTTTACGGAGACCTTAAACAATATATTTTGAACAAAATGAGCGACTCCGATCATTTTTGTGCGACCCGAGGCGGAAGAAAAAGACTGCTGTGCACAGTTGCTGTGCACAGCTTGCTGTGCAAGTAGCACAGCTCCTTTTTATATTAGAGATGAGTTGATAAAATGAAAGGCGAATTTAAGTGGAGCTGTGTTGTGTTTTTTTCTTATAAAAAATAAGTTGTTTGCTTTGGAAGGTGTGTTGTAGACTTATAGTATTTAAATGAGGGCCCTTTAAATGACAGCTATATACAACCTCAAGTCACTGACAAGGAAAAACCCAGGGAAAAATTAAAAAACTACTTATTGACTAGAGAATCAGATTTGGTTTACCGAAACGATTTGTTTATTGGCTAATTTTGGAAGTGTGTTTATGTATATATGCATATCCTTTCACGACGTATCAAATGTGTTTTGGCTAGTTAATTAAATTAGTGTAGGAGTCTTAGAGAATTTAATTTGAGCACCAATGCATATAGAAATTGCTAGTACTCCCTCCATTTCAAATTGGATATCAATTTTTTATGTCTGTATCAATTTCAATTTCTTATATCTTTCAATACGAATCTAAAAAAATGGGCAATATAGATTTTTTTTGATAATTATCGATTAGATCTATCATATAATGGATCTTCTTTGTTAGTTCTTGATTAATTTTATCACACAAAGTTTTCAAACTCATGAAAATCATTATAAATTGAAAGATATAAGCGATGAAAAATAATAAGAGTTTCAAAAATTGTCGTTCTTTTTCGGACGGAGCGAATATATTTTTTTTAAAAAGATCAGTCTGGAAATTGCTAGTATATTTCTTTGTGAAAAGATTATATGGTTCCGGGCTCTTCATTAGTCCATTTAAGAAATGCGGGTGCAGCCAAAACGATATTAGGTCGGGATTACCAACTTATTAGTTTTTGTAATATCCTTCAATTTGAGGGGTGGGGTGGGGGGGTGGGCGTAGAAAAAGGGATTGCTGCATTACATGTGATGTAAAGAAGCTTGTAACTGAGTTTAAATTGGTTCGAAGCTGTAGGGGTTGCTGGTATGTGATGTGAGGAGGATATGATTCCACCGAATGCACTATCCGACGGTTCGAAGATGCGTAGCACGGTATTGCTTACACCACTGCACAACTTCATCCCAATTCTTGATCCTCATAGCACCTTCATCAAATACACCTCAAATTTATCGACACTAAATTACATTTTCTAACTATACAACAATTCAAAAGCAAAGACCACCTTTTGAGTTAAAAATGGTAGGAACATTAGGTACTGACTAACATTTGGCACGACCACTTTTTTTTCCCCCCCTTCTCGATACCTTTCACGCGCTTTGAAGGTGGTGTCAAGTTTGGCACTGGTCAAATTTGACAACAAAAATGGTATTATAAAAATTTGGAATTTTTTTTGAGTGGTGCTATTTGCACCGACCGGAACATACCGACCGTATACCGATTCCGGCCACCGGACGGCCGATCCGAGCCGTCCAAAAATTTAAAGAAAAAATAAACCCAGGGGCCCGGCACGGGAATCAACGGCATCCGATGTGTGTAGGGTGCTTGATCTAAACACTCTATTTTTTGTGTATATATGTACTTGATTTCCGTGCTGGGCCCCTCGATTTTTTTTTAAAAATTTTTGGACGGCTCGGATCGGCCGTCCGGTGACCAGAGAAGGCCGCGGGCGGCCGTCGGTATGGTTTCCCTACAAAAATGGTCGGTACATATAGGATTTTCGATTTTTTTTTATTCCCTAAACTATGCATATTTTTTCTACTACGTCCCTAAACTATTAATTTGGCAATTTTATCCCCTCAACTTCCACTCCGTTACCCATATGGTCCAATACATAACAGAACTCATCATTTGGACAGAAAAGAACCTCACGTGCTTATCACGTGAGATCCCGACCCATAAGATTGGGGCAAAATAGACATTCTGATGTGGGACAAAAATGGAGTGTTTTTGTATTTTATTTTTATTGTTTTAGAATAAGATTTTGACTAGGAATTTTTTCGTTTAGGTTAGAATTATTAATTTTCCGTATTCAGTTTGATTTTGATTTCTACCTTTATTAGGATTCTTAGTTTACAAGAATTAGAATTTTATTTTAATTAATTAGAAAATATATTTTCTTTAATGCTGCTTGTTTTGGCATGATTTAAGATTTCTTTTACAATAGAATTTCTAACATTAGAGTCTTATAAAAATGACTGTAACTTATTCAATTATTCAACTTTTAAAACTTTTATCAATAATATTACAGAGATTCTCTCTTTCTTTCTTGTGCGCAAGATTTGCTCGTTGCGACAAATTATTTATCTCATTTGGACTAATACGTTAATTAGTCTCTCATGAATTCCGCTGTGTCACATTCCAGGCAGACCGACATATTACCCCACCTGCTGGCTGCTACGTCATTTTTTTCACCTCTCTCTCTCTCTCTACTTCTCAGTTCTCCCCCTCTCTCTTATGGTGTGGTTCGATTATGAGTGAAGGTTTGATTTGGAGCAAAAATCAAAGGGAAGGCAAGGGTTTTGGCGCAAATTCCTCAGTTGATTCACGGGGAAGGCAAGCATAGGAGTGCATTAGTTCGGGATGGATGAGTTGAGGCAAGAGGAAGAACAAGTTTTTTTTTTTTCGATCGTGTATAGCAGTGTGGGGGTTTAATTAAGTTCGCCTGTAACTAATGATTTTCCCACACCAATACTCATCTTCCCATGATGCAAAGATGCACTTTGATTGCACTTTGTTTTCTGCAATCTGAAAAGGATGATTCAAGGGCTTGCAGAAAAAATGGATTTGCTGAGGAATCTCCGAAATGGAGAAGACCAATTCATCTCTTGGACCAAATGAGCTAATTTTTTCAGTTCTATTTGCATGTTCCCATTGTGGGTTGTCAGATGGGTTGATGTTTTGAATAGTAGAAATTTGATGAAAGAGAAGGGATTGAATTCCGAAGAAAAGCAGTGGCTGTAATTGGGTTGAGATGTGAATTTTCTATTTTGCCCCTTATCTTATGGGTTGGGATCTCATGTGATAAGCACGTGAGGTTCTTTTCCGTCCAAATGCAAAGTTCTGTTATGTATTGGATCACATAGGTAACAGAGTGAAAGTTGAAGGGTTGAAATTGCCAAATTAATAGTTTATGAATGAAATTGAGAAAATATGCATAGTTAAGGGGATAAAAAGGGAAAAAAAAAACTCTAAAAATTTGATACTCCATTGAATTTGGGACATGAGTGGATAGGATTTTAACCATTCTTGATGTCAAGTTTTGACTTCAATTAACATGGCATTTATCATAATGGTGGGCTTGCTCTAACAGAGGATTTTTTTTTTTTTTTTGGTCAAACGGAAATATAACAAAGGAATTTTTTGTTGCAGTCTAATAAATCCTCCGATAACCTATTTCCTGAATGAAATATATATGATACTCGTAGAAAAAGAGGAAAAGTTAAAAGTACAAAAGGAAAAGATACATAAAAGTTAAAGTAATAAAGTAAAATTACTTTGACATTTGAAGAGTACAATTTTTTTTTTTTTTGTTAAGGTGCGATGTGTTTGAGGTGTTTACTTAAACCAAACCGAGCCTTACGTTCCAATCATTTGGGGTCGGCTACATGAATTCGTTTCCTCCATTGGACTCTGTCAAGCGCCACTTGTTCACACAGACCCATTATACTCATATCTTTGCGCACTACAGCATCTAATGTCAATTTAAGTCTATCTCTCCCCGTAACATTGCTACCTAGAGCTATCCTATCCACTCTCTTAACTACTACATCTTCTGATCTACGGTAGATATGTACAAACCACCTTAGCCTATTTTCCCTCGACTTCTCCTCTATATGTGCTACACATACCATCTCACGAACTGTTTCATTTCTAATCTTGTCTCGTCAAGTTTTACCACACATCCACCTCAATATTTGAGGTGTTTACTTAAGTATGTAAAAATCACCAAAACCGTTTTTCGTTATTTGTTGTTCGAGGGATCAAGAGATGCTCTTTGTGGCCAAGAGGCAATGTCCTCTGATCCATCGGCACCCCCTCTATTCTCGCAAGTAGAAGGTTAAGAGTTCAACTCTCGTCATGAGTGTAGTGCCCACCCCACCAATTAACGCCGCCTATTTTCCGTTACTGAGGAGTAGGGCATACATCCATATCCATCGATTGAAGGAAAAAAAATAGTCATGTCCGCGTAGTCATATACATGTAGTCATGTTATATAATGATTAAAAACTTGTTATACCAAGGGCCACTTCGAATAATTGACTTTCTGGGAGTATTTAAATAAGCAATGTCTGCTCAGATCCCCTAAAATAAATTGAATTGAATATTTTGGATCTCAATATTTGCGTGCACTCGGTTCATTCTGGGTCCTGAAGTTAACGATCGGACAAACCTTCTATTGGCTCCAAGGTTTGAAATGTTGGCCTCCGTAGGATTCGAAAATACAATTTTGGTGAAAGACAATGATTGTCTATTAATTTTTTCACACCCACTCGACCAAACCTTTGTGTCTTGTTATTAGTGCCCATGGTTTTACCCTGCCACATTTTTGTATACTCTCGATCTCGTTTAGCAACAAAAGGAAAACAAACACAATGCTTAAGAAATTTAACTCTCGGGTCCCTTTGTTATTATCTTGTACTTATCTTTAGAAGTCATGAAACGAAAGAATTATTTGTTCACACATTTTGGATCAATGCTTAAGAGATTATATTTCTTTCCATCAAATTTTTGCCGTACTAACTGCAAAACAATGAAAATAGCTTTTATTTTTCAATCTTATCTTTCATTTTCCTTTTTGTTGCTCCTTTGCAAATTTATGATCAAAATACAGTATAAAAGCTTGTCCAAATAACTAAGTTTTGCAAGGATTAACTGCGAAAACAAATTCAGAGTAGATAACGGTCCATTAGATTGTTAGTTCCAACTCAAAACAGTTTGAGCTAGAATAGTAATTATCCCCTGAGGGACTATAGGGGAAGGATAAGGAGTGAGACGATTGTATTGAACAAACATTCATTAAGATGGTGAGCTTTTGTGATAGTATTCTGTTTAATTAAGTAGCTAAGAAATGAATAATACAATCCCTTACACTGGACGAAATATAAATTGTGTACATTGTCTTTTGATAAGATTTACATTTTAATCCACTATTAGTAGCCTGCTATGTTATTAGGTGTAAATTGTCTCAATAGAAGCATGGATTAATTGTGGGATTCTTTGTGAAATACTAGTAAAGTCTTCAACACTTCCTCTTGCATGTGGGCCTCATTTGCATGCGGAGGTGTTGGAAATAAACAAATATATGGGACAGAAACTTGACCTACGAGACCAGTCAAAATGAATCTTATTATACAATATAAAAGCATCCCTCTTGACTCAATTCAGTTTTTTAATTACACGGGTTTCCGGATCAGCTTTTTCCATCGGAGTTGATAGCACATTTCGAATATAAGACTTTAAGAGAAAGCAAACTCTTAAGCTTTGACCAATAGGACAACACATTGGGGTTATAATAATGCATAAATAAGCACACAAGTTAATTGTTAGGAAAATGTTATGGTACATGAATCATGTCCATGAAAAGCAAGTGGACAGTCCAGATTCACATTTGAGGTGGCTAGGTGGTCTTGGCCTGAAATTTAGAGGTTTGCTTCATTCTAAGATACTCCCTGCTAGTTTCACATATCAGATTCAATTCGATCTCTCCTGTCAATAACTTTTGAGTGCCACCTCACTCTCACGTGTAAGCGTGTGAAACGGCTGTTGGACGGGCAGTAGAAATTAGTCCAAAGTGCGGGCAAGCTAGCTTGGGACACTCTGCGCTACCAAAAAAACAAATTTCAATATATATATATATTACTCTTAATACTCACGAATCACAACTACTGGATAAGTCAAGAATTGTAGCCGGGAGTTTAATTACCTGACGGTTTACGATCGGGACGGAGGGAATATAGTATTAAGCATTTTAAAACTGAATTATTAGAAGTTTCTCTGAAACCTATGATTTATTGCAAGACCAAAATGGAAGTAGGTGAGGGAAATAGGAAAGGGCTTTTCTTGCCGCCCCCAACTACCACTCCTTGATCTTTTCCTTTCTATCACCCACTTCTTAATTCCTTTGCCTTCTGGACATGTATATGGCCCTGTTTCCGCTAAATTACAAGTTGTAAAATACTGTTATTTTTTTGTCTTTATATAAAAAAATAATCATGTTTTTGAGTTTTGTGTCAAATTTTTATATATTATTAGTTTGTCTCGACGAAAAAAAATCGAAAAAGTAAAGATTAGACTTTTACACAAGAATTTTTGAAGATATTCAAGAAAATCTTTAAAAAATTGACTTTGAGCTGACTTTTTTTATTCTCGGTGTTGACCTGGAAAATCCCCCAAATGAACCAAACCGAACTCTCTTGTCCCTACATGAGAAACAAACAAAAAAGAAGAAGAAGAAAAGTAGGAGTACACAAAACCACGACACCACGTTTTGCATTGTTACCGCGTGAATTGGAAGACCGGGTATTGTTTAAGGAGAAGTTTTTAGGTGACGGGCGGGTAGTACTACACATGTGCATGTCTTGAATCGTTCCAAAACATGCACGTTTGGAAGGTTGGGATCGCCGACGGGTACCATAACGTGGTGCCTGCTCAGCAACCAAAAATTTCTCGTTAAAGAGACACTGTTGTCTCATGTTCCACGATATTTTATGATTTATTACACTTTTTGGTTGTTGCCCACAACGAAAAGCGATAGCTCAATTACGAACAAATTAACTTACTCATACATGTTTTTTTTCCATAGATTAAGGTGGTTTGAATATGTCAATTACACATCGGTTGATGTGGTATAAAATCAAACTTTTTTAAATATCACGAAACAAGATGTCCTCAACAGAATGCAATGAAGAAATTAATTTCATTGTAGTCCACTCCAATTGATCAGGAATTGGCTTAGTACTTTAACGGAAATCCTATGTGTACCGACCAAACATGTAGGGAAACGGTACCGGCGGCCGCGCGCGGCAGTCTCTGGCCACCGGACGGCCGATCCGATCCGTCCAAAATTTTTTTTTTAAAAAAACCGGTAATACACGAAAAATAGGGTGTTTAGATCAAGCACCCTACACACATCGGATGCCGTTGATTCCCGCGAAAGGCCCCTCGGTTTTTTTTTTAAAAATTTTTGGACGGATCGGATCGGCCGTCCGGTGGCCAGAGACTGCCGCGGGCGGCCGTCGGTACCGTTTCCCTACAATGTGATCGGTGCAAATAGCACCACTTGTACTTTAATTACTCCCTCCGTTCCAAATTGAAGGTCCGGTTCGGTCTCCAATGCAAAATTTAAATTGTTAATATCTTTCAATCTACAATGATTTTTATGTACAATATGGATCTTATATGATAGATCTCAATTAGTTCTATTATACAAAGTTTTTAAAATCTTTAAAAACATTGTAGATTAAAAGATATTAACAATTTAAATTTCGCATTGGAGACCGAACTGGACCATCAATATGGAACAGAGGGAGTATATCTAGCCACACCCAACGCCTGCTTTAGAGCATGTACATCAGACTAGAAAAAAGGACATTTGTAGCTATTTTACCTATTGAACACACCGAAAACAGTTTGCACCAGCCTAGCAAAACACTTCTCTATTTTTCCTTTTCGAGAAAACTTCGGCATTAAGAGCAAGTACATCAGTTATTTGCTAAAAAAATTTGTGAACAGTGTACATTTTTTATTTTACGTACTCACATATCTTTTAATACTACATCAACGCTATCTATTTAACCTATTTTTTATTAAAATATTATTACTTTTAATTTTTTTCTACTAAAGGCATGGGGGAGAGAGAGAGGAGAGAGAAAATAATTGTTTAATGGAAAGATGATGAACAGGGCGTCGTTATTTCTACCGAGCCTTTTCAACAAATCTATTTTCCCTTTCTTTTACCTCATCTGCTGCACCTTGTTTTTTTGTTGTTGTTTTTGTCAGTAAAATAGCTACAAGAGGGGTTTAGCTCACCTGATAAACTTGCTCTAATACCGAACATAACAAAGTGGGACGGAGGAAATAGTAAACATGCATTAGCTATCCCTTTTTTGGTTCAACATAATCTTTTGGATCTCACAAAATATGTGGACCAGATCAGCAATCATATATAGCCAGCACACAAGCATCTCTCTCTCACAGACCGAGATCCCCGTCCGACCCCAATTCGGATAGGGGTCTGTTCCACTCGTCTCGGCCGTTGATCTCGCAAATCAACAGCTAAGATGCACCGAGCACTTTTGCTCCAAAACAACGTCAGTTTTGCTCAGCACATCTCAGTCGTTGATTTGTGAAATCAATTTACCGAGACGAGTGGGAACAGGCCCCTGTCCAGATTGGGGTTGGACCGGGGTTCCGGGTCCCTCTCTCACACACGCGATCATGTTTGATAGGTAAGTGAAACAGAAAATGCATGAATCACATGTTTGCCGGTTAGTTGGGAAACCTCAAAACATTTTGAACTTTTCTAGCTTGCTATATTAATGTACCTAATATATTTCATGACACGAAACCATACGGTAGTCATTTGCTTATGTCGAAAAAAATAATAATACTGAAAAACTAAAAATAGTGATAATGCAGTCAGCGTTGCTAAGCAATTCATTGCTTAGCCCACATGCAGAAAGGTGAAATTATACAACACTTCAGGAGTACCGCCACGTGGTACTCTCTAATAATTTACAACTACACATTTCTGTGGGGTCTACCACTAAATATATAGGACTCCACAGGAATGTGTGATTGTAAAGTGGTCCGGAAATACGTACCACGTGGTGCTACTGCCAGACTACTGAATAATTACTCGAAACAAAGTTATTGTGCCTTAACTTTATTGCATAAAGGCTTGTCCTTACACTTATACTCGAATTTAACTGAAAATAGCAGGGCTTTTTTTTTTTTAATTGCCAAGTGACCCTAAAAATTACTGTCTTCATCATAGTACTTCTGTATATTTTTCACATCTTTTAATCCATACTTTATACCTTAACTATATATAGTGCACAATGACTGGTTATTATCATTTACTGACTCTTTATATTAAAAAAGTGTAATCTTAATTAGCTCGAACATAGGTGAATAAGTAATGACACTACTATAATCCGTCTTAATCAAAACCCATAACCCAAATCAAGAAAGGTAAGTAAGTAATGATACTAGTAATCCCTCTCAATCAAAACCCATCACCCAAATAAAACAAGGTAAGTAAGTAAGTAGGAGTAATAGCAAAGACTGGCTAATTAAGTTTGCAGCAAATTATCCTCTAAGGATAGAAATAGTGCACTTAATTTCATTAAGGATGAATGCAGTTTTTAATTACTTCTAAGTACAACCTCATGATAAAATTATCCTTTTACCTTTTGAATATTAAAAATCCTAAATCCTACCATACTCTAGGATATCCTATCTTAGGGTTTAGACAATTTCATAAGATTTTAGGGTGTACTTTTCTATTACATAGTTTTATGCCTTGTTCGGTTTAGTTTTTGGAAAAAAATTTAACTCAAAAAATACTCATTACTCCTACTTTTAATCATTACTCTCTACTTATTACCCCTATCTCCAATCATTATTATCATTTTCTCCATATCTCTCTTCACTCATTTCCCTACTTCCAATTATTATTCTATTTCTCTCTTCACTCATAACCCCAAAAAATTTCTCAATTTTTTTTTTCAAAAACTCATCTAAACACAACATTAGTGGTTTAGACACTTTTTAGGGTTCAGGGTTTTAGGCACTTTTATAGGGTACTCTAGGGTATAGGTTTAAACACTTTCATAGGGAGAGGCTGTGAGGGTGTGCTAATCTGTTTGAATAATATCGAAATACCTATTCGAATAATTCACTTTAGGGGGTGTTTCCATTAACAAAAATCACAAAAAACTTAACGCAATTTACCATCTCGTTTTTACTAACAAAAAAGTTTTAAGCATTTTACCATCTCGTTTCCACTAACCAAAAAGTTGTCAACAAAAATATTGTGTGCTATAGTAACTCTACTTACAAATGCATTAACAACTTATTCACTGCTGAAAATAACTTGACATTTCTCAACAACTTATTCATTACTGGAAACACCTAACAACTTTTAACCACAAAAAAAAAATTTACAAATTTTTCACTACCGAAAACACTCCCTTAATCCACTTTTGTACTTAGGCGTGCAAAATAGAAAGGAAAATGACCGCACATGACGTATTTTGATAATCAATATCCGCTAAGGACATAGCTGAGAACATTTGTTAATGCTGAAAATGTCCTTAGAGGGTATTAATTATCAAAGCACGTCATTGGCCGTCATTTTCCCTTCAAAAGAGAAAATGATAATTAATACTCCGTTAAAAACATGCTGGGAGTAGAGCCCGCGAGAATTGGGTTCTTGATATTGGAGCGGCCCGTAAATTCCCCTTAAGTTTGTTCAAGACATTCGGTTTTGAAAAGGTTGATCCAGTCTGTGGGATATTGGGCCGAGACCCATCTGGGGCTCTAATCCCGTAGACACTGATATTTACGTTTGGGCCGTCTTGAATGGTTGCTTTGGACCCCATATATATTTGAGATCCTGGGATACCATTTTAAAAAATATCAAGGGCACTTATTTCTAAAAAATGAAAATTTAGAAATCTTCTTATTGTTTTAATAGTACCAGTAGACCGATTCACGTTTCTGCGAGATACTTGGAAATATTCCACCAACTCATTGGGTTTGTTTGATTGCCGGATTTGAGCTTGGGACAGGATTGTGAGTCCTATGGGGGCTTTTAAATTCTTGTTTGGTGTTGCCAAAAACCTCAGGATTGATAATACTAGGGGATTACGAATCTCACAAATCCACATGATTACCCATCCCATGGGGGTGGTATTAACAATCCTATCCCATGGGATTAAGGTTGGAAAGAGAATTTTGTTTACAATCCTATTCAAAACAAATATGTTATTTACAATCCTACAATCAAATCCTGTCTAAAATAAACATAAATAAAAGATTCATCTCCTCATTAATAATTCCACCTCATTACCGATCACAATCTTAATCCCACCAAAACAAAATCAGTTACCAAACACGCCCATAAACTCTCTACGCACTTGTACTTAAGTTCTTTTGCATTTCGAACCTGCACGCTTTCGTCACATGTTTAGGCCTTCTCCAATTAAGTTTTCAGTGTCATCCAAGCTACCGATTTAGTATGACATATTTTATTGGGATTTCAATAGCAATCCTAGTATTATTTTCCTTTTCAAACATAAGATGGAGTAGTATTTTATACAAGACAGTAAAAACACAAGTAGTTTTATTGGGATCTTGTTTTGTGGTTTGTCTTAGGCTATACTGAAGCTATAAAAAAGAATTTAATTGAGTTAATTCAATGACCAAAATTAGCCACGTTTTCTGTAAAATAAAATGACTTCTCTGTAGTCTATTCCCTTAGGTTGGACCCATTTTCTTGCTATTCCCGTGCGTATGAGATGATTAAAATCGATCACTTTTTAGACGTTATAAAGAACATTAGTCATATTTAAAATTATATTGATTGGACATCGATTTATAAAATTTAGGAATTCATTTATCTTGTGACAAATGGGATAAATGGGTTCGGATTTGCTTTGTCAAAGTGATTTTTTTCCAAGATAAAGGGTGACATTGTTGTCAAATTAGAAGTCAGTATTTGGAACTGGAAAAAGTACAATTAAGGGGAGTAATTTGTGAGATAGACCAAGTTCCAGGGTTGTAGCGTGTTCAACCAAAATTAGAAAAAGCAATTAGGGTTTTCTACGGTTTCTTCGTCATCGGCAACAGCCCAACTCGTAAATCGAACAGGTACCGTCCTCTCTCTCTCTCTCTCTCTCTCTTCGTCCATCCCTCTGTTTTCTGATGTGTAATTGGCAATTTAGGCTTCTTCCCTGGGCCGGTCCTGTATGGGTTGTTTCTGTAGTTACGTCGAAGTCTATTGTGGCGGGGAGCTCTATTTTCACTCATAGCTAGCATCTCTGAACCTGAATGAAACTAGGGTTTGTAGTTTTATCCTTGAAATGGGATGTAAATTTATTAAGTTCTTGGCCAAAAAATCCTCCATCGGGACAGGACTTTCCTTGATATGTAGAAGAATTAATGAAAGCACCCCGTTGTTAGCTCTAGAAAGTTATAGAACTTCAAGTCATTTTGCCCAACCCATATGAGGAAAATACTTGGTGCTATGCTGGCTGAAAGAAGCATGAGGATGAGCTGTTCATCATTTGAATTACTGCTATCTGAATTTTGGACTATGCTATTTTGTTGCGTTTCTATTTCGCACAGCTTTCTCAATTGCTGTTTTATCATTTAGAAAGTTGATAAGCATTTTAGGACTGGGATGGCCAAGTGAATCTGTTTCTAAATTATTGATGCAGTGATTGCTCAAATTTGGTGAATTTTGTATCTGTCGATGTCAATTGTCATGATTATTATTATTAGGGAAAGAATTGGTTGTCGGTGGGATTTTTTTAGTCTGGTACTTTGTTATAACTTATTTGTTGTGGTAATTTTACTCAAGTTTCCGGAGCTAGCGATGGAAGAACGGATAGTTTCTTGACAAATATAAGTGCTCGGTTAATGTAAATTATATGCTGTTTGGAGCAATGGAGAGAGTGGCCTTCAATTTTCAGTATTGCTTGCCTACGAAATTGCCAAACTGTACCTTAACTGTCTTTATTAGTTGGCGAATTTATCGGGTGTTAACATTGCCTTTTGAATTTGATGGAAACACATGAACCTCAAAATATTTGAGAAATCCAAAAAGCTGCGATTTTTCGTTCTCTTCTCTATCTTGACCTTCTTAATACACGTTTTTGAAGTCCTTATACAAAGGATAGGTTGGTTAACCCCTTTAACCAAAGTGATATAATCTACTTGCAAGAGAGACCCATGCTCTCACAAGACTAGGATAAGCAGAGGTGGCTGGATCCACCTTCATTCTGCACAGTAGTTGTTCCCAGTCATTGGCTCCCCCACACCAGAGCATTGAATTTTTACTGCATCCAATTTTGACACCACTTTCATGGTCGAGGGCCCTATGTTTAGAAACATAAACAAGCTAGTCATGATTTCTGTGATTGTTGATGATGGTAAATGGTTTATGTTGTCCTTGCTTTACTTTTAATTCTTCTAGCAGTAATTTCTTATGAATATTTCCTTGCACTTTAATCTATTTGTATAGTTGGTCACTGTGTTGTGGCCGTAATGGGATATCTTTCTTTTTTTTGAATTTCTAATGTTTATGGCTTTTTCTTATTGTTTCATTTTCAGCCTTACGAGGACTTTATTGAGAACTAACTAATGTGGGTATGGTAATCCTTTTACCTAATTTATACTGTCTCTTGCAGGAAATAGAGGTTTTTTTAACCCACAACCACCATGAGATTGGAGAAGTGTTGGTTCTGCTCCTCTACTGTGTATCCTGGACATGGTATTCAGTTTGTTAGGAATGATGCAAAGGTAGCTTTGTGTGACACTTTGTCCTACTATTCTCGTTCTTCGGGTATATGATTGCAGTAAATGTGTTCCATAGTTACTATTGTGTGATCAAACAAGGAAATTATTGTCTGGAAACCAATTCTTATGTAGAACTATGAACTTCTGCAATTTAAACAAACCT
This sequence comes from Rhododendron ovatum, assembly GCA_019656835.1. Classification (NCBI taxonomy): domain Eukaryota; kingdom Viridiplantae; phylum Streptophyta; class Magnoliopsida; order Ericales; family Ericaceae; genus Rhododendron; species Rhododendron ovatum. The sequence goes on from CM033792.1 coordinate 10,175,352, forward strand.
GACCAAGCTGGCTTTTCAATTCAGGGATGTATTGAAAGTTTGTTTACATGGTTATGTCTACTTAGGGGTTTCAGCAAGTGAGTGCTTTCATTGTTCAATGTGCACCATGTGCACACGTGAATGATTGGTTGAAGGGTTGTCTAAATTACTTTTTTGTCTCATTTTATCTGAGCTCAAGTTACTCAGAACTGGTTTCCACACTGGCTTAAAATGCTTCCTATGGACTTTCGGGGCTTAATAGTTGTTCCTATTTGCATTTACAGTTGGTGACATTCTAGAGTACTATGTCTTATTTGGGAGCTATCTCATGACATGTTAATGTTATGGACAATGCAATTATAATAATCAGTGTTAGTGTCAATGGTCAGGTGTTAATATTGCTTATTGACTTAAGACTGCTGACACTTCGAAATACAGATATTCCGGTTTTGTCGGTCAAAATGTCACAAGAACTTTAAAATGAAGAGGAATCCGCGTAAGGTTAAATGGACCAAGGCTTATCGGAGACTGCATGGAAAGGATATGACACAGGTAAAGAAGTTTGATACAATTTTATCTACAGGTCTTCCCTCCGTCTCCATTCTTACCTGATGTAAATTATGGTGATAGTGATTTTTTTCTCTTTCCTATTCTACTTGGAAGGATTCAACTTTTGAGTTTGAGAGGAAACGAAATAGGCCGGAGCGATACGATAGGAATCTCGCTGAGAACACTCTGAAGGCCATCAAGAAGATTGTCAAAGTCAGAAGTGAAAGGGAGGCCAGACACCATACTAGGAGGTTTTCTTCCTTCCTCTTGTCATTTCTCCTTAGAAGTACATAAAGTGGTTTCGTTCTTTTGTGTTAATTTTTTTACTACATCTCTGCTTAAATATCTACATGAAAATATGGACAGGATGAAAGGAAAGAGAGCCAAGGAGCAGAAGCAAGCATCAAAGGAGCTGGAGCAGAGCATCCACATGGTCAAGGCTCCTCCATCCCTCTTAAAAGAGGCTCCTCTTACTTTACCAAAGATCAAAGTCAAGGTTTCTCAGCAGCAGTCCGAGGAAAATCGCATGGAGGAGTAATCTTGTTAGCATGGGCCGCTGTTCCTCAAATTTTGTGTTTGTTTTTTGGTTGTATTCAACCCCGAATTTCCTGACTAAGTAGTTACTGATAGTTTCCAGCGGATGGAGTGGCTGCGTTTTGGTTTGTACTTGGGATCTAAACAGGATTTTGAAGATTATATTGCAAGGTTGGGAATGCTGTGTTATTCTTCTTGAGATTTCTGATTTGATTTTGAGACTTCCAAGGTTGTTGATTCTAACCATTCCAGCATATTTAAGAAGTCTTTTACATGGATTAGAATCCTCTTATGTGATGATTTCTCTTATGATCTCAGCTTAGTGATACTTCATGGGACACATTATATCCTGGTCTTATCTTACGATACGAACTGTTCGTCTTGTTGAGTACGTAATGCCCGTTTATGGTTGATCAAAAGCCAGTGTGAATGAATATCAATGAAAAAGAAGACGTTTGCTTTCAAGTTCTCAAAATTAATACTAACTGCTTGTCCTAAAATGAGAATTTGCATTTCAGTGGGAGTTGGGGCAAATAATGTCCAACTCATGGAGAGGTTTTTACGGAATTGCATAAATATGGAATAGAGGGGAAACAAATTTCCCATACATGAAATGGACCAACTAAAATTCCCCATACATGAAATGGAGGAAAAAAAAATCTCAAAACATGGAGTTGGTTTGTAGTTGAATCTGGGTTTGAACCTAAGTTGCCCATTCTATAGACCTAAGTTGCCCCTTCTATTAACCTAAGTTGCTTCTTCTGTGGACTTAGGTCGCACCTTATTTTTTCCAAGAAAAGCAATCAGTGAAGCAAATTGGTAGATAGTAGCATAACATCTTGGGGAAATTGCATTTCAGTGGAGAGTGGGGCAAAAAATGCCTAACTCATGGACCATGTTTTTGGAATTGCTCAATCATGGGAAGGAAAACAATAATTCCCAAGACATGGAATTGAAGACAAAAATACCCCTCCCTTCTGTCATGAATTAGGGGCAACTTAGGTTCATACACGGGGCAATTTAAATTCATACACAGGGCAACTTAGGTTCATACATGGGGCAACTTAGAGGGCAACTTAGGTTCATACATTGGGTAATTTAGATTCATACACGGGGCAGCTTAGAAGGCAACTTAGATTCATACATGGGGCAATTTAGATTCATACACGGGGCAACTTAGAGGACAATTTAGGTTCATACATAGGGCAACTTAGAGGGCAACTTAGATTCATACATAGGGCAATTTAAATTCATACATGGGGCAACTTAGAGGGCAACTTAAGCTTATACACGGGGCAACTTAGATTCATACATGGGGTAATTTAGATTCATACACGAGGCAACTTAGAGGACAACTTAGGTTCATACACGGGGCAACTTAGATTCATACATGGGGCAATTTTGATTCATACACAGGGCAACTTAGATGACAACTTAGGTTCATACACGGGGCAATTTAGATTCATACATAGGACAACTTAAATTAACACACCTTGATACCTTGATACAAGGTGCATCTTATTTTCATAACATCTTTGCACCAGCTCAAAAGGATTGAAAATTGAAACACTTATTTTTTAACTATATTTTTTAATATGTATATAGGAAAAAAAGGAGGAAAAAAAAAACAATCGGATTCATTAGAGGCCATACTTACACCTCATGCTTAGAGTGTTGATTCGTGTGCTAAAAATATTATTTCTGGAGGCTATAAAAGGAGGACTTTGTGTTTCAACTATATTTTTTAACTAAAAAATTGAAATACATAATTTTTAACTATATTTTTAATATATAAATGGTATAAAAAAATGTTTCAAATTTCAATCCGTTTGAGCCGATACAAAGATATTATTTTCCTAACCATTTCATCGTAAATGGTCATAGTAAGTTTTTGGCTGTAAGGCCTTTCAACGAACACCTTAAGATTCCTTATTTAGTTTTAGAGTTCTCTTAGGGTGCACATTGAAAGGCCTTATAGTGAAAAATTTATTACGACCATTTAGGATGAAATGATAAAAAAATAATATCTTTGCACCGGTTCAAACAGATTGAAAATTGAAACACTTATTTTTGTAACTATATTTTTTAATCTATAAAGGACAAAAAAGGAAAAAAAAACAGTCAAATAGAAAGAGCGAAAAGGAAATAAAGAGGGAAAAAAAACGAAAAAAAAAAGAAGAAGATTCAAACTGGAAAGAAAGAAAAGGAAATAAAGAGAAAAAAAAAAGAAAAAAAATTCAAACAGGAAAGAAAGAAAAGGAAATAAAGAGAAAAAAAAAAAGAAAAAAAAAAACAATCAAACTGGAAAGCGGGAGGGGGGTGGTTTAAATGTGGAAATGGGGTTGTGGGGTTGGGGTGGGGCGTCAGGGAAAAAAACACAAAGTAAGAACTTAATTTTTAGGGTTTCAAATATGTATGGGTATATTAGTCCTTTTACATAGCATTTTCCATGCATTGGAAATTACTTTTCTCCTTTTCATATTTAGATGAATTTTCAAAAAAGTGATCTATGAGTTGGACATTTTTTGCCCCTCTCTCCACTGAAATGTAATTCTCCCTAATTTCTTTACATTTCCAAGTAAAACCAAACAAGAAATTTCAAGTAGTAATTCCTAAAATCTAAAAGCTTAAGTATAAAGTGGATGCTAGAAAACATATATCTTATTTTCTTTATCATTTCTCTTCCTAAAAGATTACCCAAAAGACACTAATATTAAAGTACTTTAAAAACCCAAATCTGCAAGTAACCCAAATTTCAAATTTCTCAGAAAACAATAGAAATGGTAAGGAGATTAAAGAAATGCTCAAGAAATTGAACACTCAGGAAGTTCATAGAAGGGACAACTTAGGTTCATAGAATAAACAATTTAGGAAATCCAGAATCGATTATAACCAACTCTATGTATGAGGAATTTTTTTCCCTCCGTTCCATATTTATGCAATTCTAAAAAAACCTCTCCATGATTTGGGTATTATTTGCCCCAACTTCCACTGAAATGCAAAAACCCAAAATGAGTTCCCAAAATCGTACTTGTCGGTAATTTGTTTTAAAAGCAAACGTGTTTTATCGTAGAACTGTGTTACACACACAGCAATTTGTGCATAGATTATGCACAGATTTTATTGTGGGGCCCACATAAATCATTCGAGCCGTTCATTAAATGTAAAAAAAACATTTTTTCAAGGGTCCCCATAAAAAATAAGCTCAATCCAATACCTGTAAGTGTTTCATCCAACCATCTAACTTTTCATTCAGATTTCCGAATAATGAAAAGTTATATGATTGGATCGAGCATTTATAGGTATCGGATTGAGATTATTTTTTACAGGGACCATTGAAAAAATGTTTTACATTTAATGAACGGCTCGGATGATTTATGTAGGATCCGTGGTGGGTCCCACAACGAAATCTGTGCACAGATTATATGTGTGTATAGACTTTCTGTGTATCGTACCGGTACTGATTTCCTGATTAACATTTTTTTTTCTTCCAAGCCTGCCTTCCTCGATAAGCCGAAGAAAATAAAATGGTTTGTTATTTTTGGGCTGAAATGAGACCCATATGAACAGCACAACAGCTTGCTGTGATAGCCTCCATCGGATTATAATGGCACTCGGAGAAGAGCAATGCTTCGGACAAATATTCGGATACAGAAGTATCTAAAATTGTGCAATTCACGTGAATTTTACACGTTTCATGCAAAATATCAATGTCTAAAATTGTGTCCGAGCATGTGTTGGAAGCATTTTTTTTTTTTTGATTTTCTCCCCAGGAGAATGCAATGACAGTTGATGTCGTGCTCTTTAGTAATCCAACCTATAGGAAAAATTATTCAACCAAACATTTTTGTGAAGTTCGAGATTAAGTGTGAAGACCCCACAACAAATATGGTGGTGGGAAGAGATTTAGGGCACCGCCACGTGGTGCTTCAATGGCATTTGAGTGTGTTTCACTAACTAAAATAAGTACTTATATTTTTGAATTAAAAGTGATGTATTGTGAGAGAATGACATGTCTCGTAAAGCGAAAATAGGTAGTACTTAAAAAAATAATTCATCCGTCTCATTTTGTTTTTCCATTTTCGTTATTTGTATTGTTTTTTAAAGGCTTATATGTCCCAATTTATAATATTTTTTATAAATTTAAAAGCTTTTGTATTGTAGACTTAATTAAGAACTAATATATATACGAAATCCATATTACATATTTTTGAAGATTCAAATTAAAAGATATAAGCGATTGAAAATTAATTTAAATATTAAAAAAAATAAAAAGGACAAACAAAATTGAAAGGAGAAAGTAATAAAATTTAGCGGGACGGGGAAAAAATAATCTGCCAGATCGATAGAATCAGAGAAACAACGGTAACCACAAACCACTTGACGACAAAATTTTAGCGCCAAACACAGGAAACGCTAAACTCCCAAATCACCGGAAAAAAACCAAAATCGAAAACCACTTCCAAATGTTGTGCACCGCACCCCCTCCCCTCCACCTCTCCATCCTCCGCAAGAACCCTAAATTCTTCCACACGCGCGCCACTCATCGTAACCGACCGAGCACTGCTCCTCCCTTCACCGTTCGATCCTCCTCGAGCGTGAAAGAGAAACCGATCGAAAACCCGGCTGTAAGAGAGGGGGAATTGAGCTCGAGTTTGCGGGATTCAGCGCCGTTTCCGCCGATTAGGGCGGCGAAGAGGGTGGTTCTAGTGAGGCACGGGCAGAGCACGTGGAATGAGGAAGGTAGGATCCAAGGGAGCTCTGATTTCTCGGTGCTTACAGCGAAAGGCGAGTCTCAGGCTGAGACTTCCCGCATCATGCTCATCGATGATGCGTTCGATGTCTGCTTTTCTAGGTCTGGTTTTTTATCTTCGATTTTGCTCGGTGTTGAATATCAGTTTAGTTTGGTTCGATCTCTTTCAGTCTTCTTCTGGAAAATATTGGAATTTAGTTCTACATGTTAGTAGACACACACACAAACACATGACACACATATTAAAGCCCGAGGGGTTGAGACGGTGCTCAAGAATCTAAGGTTCGAAAGTGCTATCAACTTGTGTGGGGCCAATGCATATGGGGGTAGTCTCCTACTGGTGCCTAGTTGAATTGGTCCCATGGTATAAAATTATTAATTGAGGCGCACTTATGCTGGCCCGGACATCGGGACAAAATATTGATATAATTAGTAATATGCATATGGGGGTTTTGATTGTTAGTTTAGTTTGGTTCCATTTCTCTCAGTTTTTTTTTTTCCTTCTGGAAAATATTGGAACTCAGTACTACATGGTAGCATGTGTGTGAGTAAACCGAAGGGATTGAGACGGTGGTCAGTAAACTAGGGTTTGAATGTGCTATCAACTCGTGCGGGGCCAATACATACGGGGGTTTTAAATACTCCCCCACTAGTGGCTGGTTGAATTGGTCTCAGGGTATTAGTCGAGTTACTTATGCTGGTGCTGACACAATGAGTTATCAAAAAATTGGTATAGTTAGTAGTATGTGTGGCTTGTGAAATTGGAGTGGACAATGGGTAACAGGGTAAGATATAGGAGATAAGTATTCTATGAATTTTGGATTACTACATGAAGGATTTCAACGCACTCTAGCATGTAGATGTGTCAAATCCATCACCAGGTAGCTCACATCCCCATCGTTGGTGTTTACTTATATAGCTCTTCTAGCACCCCGCATTGCCGAGGCCATAGTAAAACACTAAAACCTACCATGCAATTCAAAAAGGTGGTGTTAAAGTTTTGCCTAAAGAAAATTCCAGGGAACATGTTTCCCTTCTAATATTTCCAATGTCTTGAAACAGTGAAAGGTAACTTTAACAAGTGGGAGTCATGGACAATGGTTTCTCTTTGGAGTTACGGACAATAGTTTCTTGTTCAATAACAAAACGATAAAGTTTTGTCCTAGTTAAAAAACTAGGCAACGTCATAGCAGTGAACTACTGTGCATTATTTCATTTGTGGATAGTCGCGGCCGTTTGGCTCAATCTCATACCAAAAGCTTGTATTTTTGCATCAAGCATCGGTCCCTAGTAGAGAATGGGAGTTTTGAGGTACCCTTTTTTTTTTTTTTGAAAGGAACACTTTGAAGCAAAAATTTAGGATCTCAAATTGGAGTGACATTAGTTGATTTTGGTGATGTTGGTTTCCATTTTTGATTGAGGTTAAAATTTGTTTGTTTTCATAATATGTACAACAGAATGGTTCAATCCGAACACCCAGATGCCAATTCATTTATATGGTCATAATAAATCATGAGATGGGATAATTGAGGCGATTCTCATGTAACGATTGTTATTCATTCTTCATAACCCATTGACCATTCTTTGATTTCTTTGTTTCAGTCCACTGATTAGGTCAAAGAGAACTGCGGAAATCATTTGGAGTGCTCGCAAGGAGGACATTATCACCGACTCCGACCTGAGGGAAATTGACCTGTACTCCTTTCAAGTGAGTTTGAGTTCTCAACATCTCTTCAATCATATATGCCTTAATTATTCTTGAATGGTAGAAAGAAGGTATATGTCAAGTAAAAGTGGCAGATTAATAATTGCTAATTCCAGTGCTGACTTTAGGGTCTCCTAAAGCATGAGGGAAAAGCAAAGTTTGGTTCGGCATTTCACCAGTGGCAAATGGATGCCCCAAATTTCAATATCGATGGCCATTATCCAGTGAGGGAGTTATGGGCTCGTGCTAGAAGCTGCTGGACCAAAATCTTAACTCATGAAAGCAGGTCTGTTCTTGTGGTTGCTCACAATGCTGTTAATCAGGCTCTCGTTGCAACAGCTATTGGTAGTACTTCCGTTCTCTGTTGTGAGCTGCTGTCAGAAATTATAGTCTGTCATGTTGAACAGATTTCTTCTCGTTTCCTTTGGTGCTTTTTCCCATTAATCAGGATTAGGCACCGAGTATTTCAGGATTTTACTCCAAAGCAATTGTGGTGTGAGTGTGCTGGATTTCACCCCACGAATAGAGGGTGGGTCTCCATATATATGTCTTAATCGTTTAAATCAGGTATCTGCCCATTCTTTGTTCTTGATCTCTTTTTGTAGCCTGCAGAATTTTCGATTTTGTTGCTTGCTTGCTTTTACACATAGAGGATCATTTGGGTGGTATAGAAAATTGGTGATTCAGAAAAGGGTGATCCAATATTACTGCTTTTATTTATTTTGGTTAGATTTCTATATATTTTGCATTTCTATATATTTCTGCTTCCATCAAATAGCGCATATTTTTGCAATTGAAAATTTCCAGAGTGCTCTTCTGTTTGTTGAAACGTTCTCAATGAACCAAAATTTCTCATTACGAGGTTAAATAGTAATTGCATTCAGGATAATATGTCAGTTTATTCTGATGTCATTTTAGCTTGTTAAAAATATTGGACCAAAAGATATTGCTCATGCGGAGCCATTGCTTACTCGGTAGAAGATAGTAGGAATTATTTGAATTGATTTTGGATTCTAATTCATCCCAGCACGCACTACTTCTATTTGGGGCATCTATGAGCTATGTAGCATCGACACGGACACGTGACACGGCACTGACACTCCGACACGCATATTTGAAAAAATTGGAGGACACGACACATTGGGACAGGTTTCAAAATATATTAAATTTTCAATTATATGAATTAAAATGGATCTAATTATAGATGTGTAACACTACATACCTTAACTCTTAATTATCATCAAATCACTCACAAAAGTTTTCCAACAAAACACGTTTCGCCATCTGTGTCTCTATAATTACTGAACCATCATATGTCACATACAAAAGAAAGACTTTTCCAAGCTTTAACAAGTGTCTACTATTTTAACCCCAAGGGGTTGGCTTTTGGTTTGCTCCCTACTAAGGTCTCAGGTTTGATTCTCCTTGCCAAAAACTATTGGGACCATCTCACCCCACGCGTAAGTGTATGAAACGGCTGTGAAGGTAGCGCAAGTTGGCCCAGAACACCTTGCATTCCAAAAAAAAAGTGCCTACTATTTTGTTTAACACCCCTGACATGTATGGCGAGTGTCCTGAACATTTCTTAGAGTGTCCCCTGAGTGTCTGAACCAAAAATGTTGAGAGAAACTATCACACTTTGGATTTTAGTGTCGAACACATGACACCACCAGAAGAGTGTGGGTGTCCGACAAGTGTCCGATTCTGGTACGTTGCCTCAAACGAAGTGTCCGTGCTACGTAGTCTTATAAGTATAAATGTTTTCTCAACTGAGTTAGCAAAAACCATTAGCTGGTTGGTCCTCATTTTTGTTGCTGACAAGTGTTCACTAAAACACAGTGATTGCGTTCTTTTCATAAAATAACAAGGGATGTACCAAGAAATATGAGTTTTCTTAAATCTTTTTGTTGACCTACTAAATGGTTTGCCATGAACGATCATTATGCATTTTATTTGTTAGAGTTGTGCTCGACTAAGTGAACCTAGAAATTTCTAGATTATAGAATCCATGTAAACGTAATTATTGACGTCAATTGATTCTCATAGTTGAATTGGCAAGTGTAGGACATAATTACACCGTAATCAATGCAGACCCCAAATTCACCTGTTGCTGGAAGTTCCGCTGGCAGAAAAGCCAGTAAGCGGATGGTTCTTGTCTGTCATGGTTCCTCACAGGGCAGTTCAGAGGTATGAACCCATGTTTCTTGGGATTTGGATGGTTTGTGTACAGTATTCTCTCATTTTGTTTATGTTTTGTCATAGTGAAATTCATGACCTGCAGTTATCTTGATTCTCAATTCGATTCATAGATCTTGACTACCTTATCAAATACACATTAGTCTCTATTAGTGTTGTCCATATCTTCAGTTAATCCTTATTCCTCTTCAATGGATAACAACTTATATATAACGGTACTTGTTTGACAGGCTAGAATTCCTTGTACTGGTGACACGCCTATGAATATGCTAGGGATTATACAGGTACAGCAGTTTTCTCATTTCACTATGGAAAATGCTCGTCACTGAGTGTTTGGCTGAGAGTGACAACATATTAGGTAACTATTGGATGGTGATAAAGTGGGCCCCACTGTTGCCCAATGTCATGTTGCCACATCAGTTGGCTTTGGACTGACTTCTGGGTTAGACATAATTCTCTGTCGTTATTATACAGTAACTGGGTTTTATGATCTGATTTTGTCTGTTGGATAAACATTAGTCCCAGAAAACTGCGGAGCTACTTCTTGATTTGAAGGTGAGTGCTATAGTCAGCAGCCCTAAAGTGGCTTCAGTTGAGACTGCTAATGTCATCTCCCAAGTAAGCTCCCTGCAATGTTCTTGTGTCTTTGCATAATCATTCACACTTCTCAGAGTTAGGGACTAGTCAGAAGTCAACGCCCAATGGTGGATGTGACTGTAGGTTCAAGAAGCTGCTGACTGCTTGGGTGCTGATTGTGTGCCTCGCTATGTGGAATTGAAGCAGATGCAGGACCTTGATGTTGGAAACATTCTTCAACAATCAAAGAAGGCAAGTGACATGAATTTGGTATTCTAAAAAATTCTTTAATGTTCAGTTTGGTTGCCAGGAAGTGGCAGGAAGATAATGACCCTAGTATGGTATTACAATCATCTCCGGAAAATAATGTAGTACTATGGTCAGTTTGCTTTAACTAGGCGTCCCAGTAGAGCACGAGTCTAAATAAACAACAACTGAGCCTGCTTCCCTAAACGTAATCTCAAGTTGATGATCGACAATTTGAATATATGCTTTCTTCCAGAATTTTGTCTTCCATCCAGGGAGTTTACCTGGTACTAGCAGCTTTATTGGGGAATTTCTTATATGAGTCGGAGCCAGCATTACTGTTTCATCTGGAAGGCATAATGATAGTAGGGTTGAGATATCCCCGCCCTCCGAACCGGACATGAAGGTCTCCCCTCATCCAGCTCTCTGCAGGGGAATCTCCACTCACTGCTTCCCCCTAATATCCTCCCTTTACCACATCATGGGGGTTTACAGGAGATCCCAGAGGCTCGCTCGGAAAGGCTGCTATACCATACCTTTTTTTTTTGGCTAGGCCAAGATTGAAAAGAATCGACCCATATCCATTGATTGACAAATTGTCCTTAATTCTGGTTTTTGCTTTGTTTTCTTGAATGTTGGTTAACTTTCCTGTTTCTCTCTTCTTTTCCTCTTCCCTTTTTTCTTTCGTAAGAAAACGCCTTAGAGCTCAGCCCCAAGTACAAGAGCTAATAGAAGAAAGCTGTCTGAAATCTGAATATGTAATTAGGCATAAAATCATGCAAATAATCAAACACTGACTCACAGGGGATTCTGCCTTGTTGACACTGTTTGACAATCCATGAGGATTGCCTTGCAAATAAATGCTTTGTGGTTATGTTAAGATGATGGAACTGTGGAGGTATTTATGGAGGGAAACGAAAGAAGATGAAGAAGCTAGATGTGTTTCTTTGATTTCCCAATCGTTTAGTGATCCAAATACAGCCTTGGATTGTTGTATTTGTCAATGTATTTCATTCAGCTCCAACTTTTTCCCTACAGGATGCAAGTGAAGTTTCGTCTCTTCAGTCTAGTTGGTTAAATGGATATGAAGCTGAAGTAAAGACGGCAATATGGGTTCAGTTAGGACAGGCCTGGAAATCTCTGTTAGAGGAACTATCCAGCGAATCTGAGGCGGAAAACATTGTTGTAGCAGTTGGGCATCCTGTGGCACATATTGCATTGATGGGGCATTGCCTAAATCTGACAAAAGAGTGGATGGGAATGTTTCACCTTGACGCAGGCAGCATTAGTGTTATCGACTTCCCTGATGGACCGGCTGGAAGAGGTGTTATCAGGTGCATAAATTTCACTGCTCACTTGGGGAGGTGGTCAATACCGATTACAAGGTCAGTTACCGATGATGAGGCGTTCTAAACTTGGTTGTGTATAGATTCATATGTATTGTTGTATTCTGGAACTTACTGGCAATGAGATAGTCTGCTCATTTAAGCCTTTGTTCAGTTGTAAGGAATGCCACATGAACAAATAGTTCCTAACAGAGGTGAATCAAAGGAAAAGAAGGGGGGCAGGGGAGGGGGAAATCCATTCTTCATATAAATTGGCAATAAAGTTAATAAAAAATTCTGTTTTCAACTTTGCAGTTGTGCATAAACATCTAGCATTTTATAGGAAATATTTGGACGGGAAATGTTTCCTTAAAAGAGTAATTGGGGACACACCCTACCTTTCATGGGTCCATTTTATTGATGAAACGGTCAGGTGAGTAAAACATTCATTGTTTTCCTTCCCTTTCTATGTCACTAGAAGGAGCTTTTAGACGGAAATTTCATGATATAATATACACCTATACTACGGTAATGAAACGAGGTGGCAAGTTGCTCGGTTTCACCACCACTAGCTTTGAGACTTGAAGTACGATCACTGCGTCCTGTGATAATGAATAGGCTTATTCAGTTGTCTTATTGTTTTAGTTGAGGAAATTTTGTGTAAGCAGTATATTCATCTCCTAACTTCCCCACAAAAGTCCAGTGAGTATCGAAAAGGCGTTTGGTGTGCAGTTGTTGGGTTAATGGGTACCTAAACCAGGAAAATTCTCCCATGTCTAAGGCAGATTGGGAAGACTCTTTGAATTGTTGTGGTTCAGTTGGGAATCTTCATGCTGCTGTCCCAACCACTTTTTATTTTGAAAACTGCAAAATATGCATGAGATGACATTTTCGCATCTGTGTTCTGAAATATCTCTTCTTCCCAATCTGTTCAGCGATAAAGAGTTGGGTTGGAGATGCTCTTAAGCATCTCTTACATGGGAGACACCAGAAACTCTATGGCAAGTCCATATAATTTTCAAAAACCAAAAGAGGTCCGTGTAATTATCCCTTTGTTATTTCGAGCATGAGTGGAGGAGGTCCCTGAATCCATCGGTCCTGTTGTGTCCGAAGAAGCATTAGGTCTAGCCGAATTTCTTTGGTTGCTTTCTCTTTTCTGATGTTTCTGTAAGAGCAATGCTACAGACACCATCTTTTATATTTTATAGATACAAGTGTGGTGGTCTCCATACAAATACTTGTGTGGAGACCACCACACTTATGTATATAGAGTTTAAAATTTGGTGTCACTGGACTTTTCCCATATGTAATGCACGACCAGGGAATAAAGAAAAAGAAAAACTATCCCTTGTTTGCACTTTTCGAGGTGGTATGTTATCGCAGGTCCTATTTAGTGGCTCCAATTAGTCTAGAACTGCACCCAACTTTCATTTCCAATTACGCATCTACTCACATGATTTGTGGGCCCCACATTTTTTTTCCTCTGCCTTCGCGCTCTTAATATGCACTTGCTCTTAATATGCACTTATGCGTTTAAGCTCTCAATCCTCGCTCTCTCGAGGTGTAGCAGTTTGAAATATTTTTGAAAGACGGTTATACGCTCATGCTTTTGCTTTTACACACACGTACGCCCATTATCTAACTTAGAGCAAGACCGCATGCACATATATAGGGCTAAATATTAGATCAAATTCTAAGTTACTTAATTTGTTTAGATTATTCATCCAAAGACTTTCTTGAAATCCCACGTACGTTAATGGAAATCAACCATAGGTATGGTATGTAGCCTGATTCCTAAAAATTAACATCGATAAAGTATTCATTGATTTCATGTACTAGTAGTGATGTTAATTAATTAAATGCTCTTTCATTGCACAGCACATGTTAGTTGGTTTGTAAACAAACTACTCATTATTGTTAAAAAGAAGCTAGCGAATTGAAGGGACAAATCACGTGTATACCTCATCACTATGTCGCCCCCACTTAGGGATATTAGTCTAAATCAAATCAATTGGTTCAACACACACGTATGGGGAATTTCGTTACACTTTTTGTGCTCATAATATGATGACAATGCTGATAGCCCTATTCTCTTGACAGAGGATTTCCCGTCCAAACCAAGCCAAACCGAATGGTTTGGTTAGGTTTTTCAGTAGTGTAGTTTGATTCCGGTTTAAAAAATAAAAATCGCGTTAAATGGTTTGGTCTGTTGATTTACGTTAATGGTTTCGATTCCAAACGAATTTGAACCGTATAATTTCGTTAATTTAGATACACCAAGTATATATGAGAGTTATAGTTAACTAATTTCCTAAATTAATAATCTATTCAATCTACCGTCCTATTCAGTATTCATTTACTACCAAAATTATTTAGCATAAATTCCTATAATCCATTCTTGTAATCTTGGTACACCAAAAGCACATGGTATACAGATATATATAATGCTCCATTCAGTGAATATTGATTCCGCGACTCAATTAATTCCTAAATTTTCTTGTATCTCTATAAATGAAAACCAATTCTTAGTTATCTCCGCGGATCCGGGAAGTGTGCTGTGCAGCCTGTGCTGCACAGCAAAACTACGCTGTTTTGCTGCTTTGCTGCTCCTACTGTCCTAGCCAACAAGGGCTCTGTTGGTTGCTTTTGATGTATGCACTATACCACTTTGAAAGGTAATCCACAATCCAATTAGCGCTGTTTGCTTCTATGCATTGTCTGCCTGCAAGGTTTATGTTAATTGATATAGGTCCATCATTAAATTTTTGTATGATTGCTCCTACTATCCCAGCCAACAAGGGCTCTGTTTGGTTGCTTTTGATGTATGCACTATACCACTTTGAAAGGTAATCCACAATCCAATTAGCGCTGTTTGCTTCTATGCATTGTCCACCTGCAAGGTTTATGTTGATTGATATAGGTCCAACATTAAATTTTTGTATGATTGATAACTCCACGAGCTCTGAAAACTGAAGAGTAAGCAGAAAAGTCCCACAAATTTATAAAACGTCCAACCCTGTTAGCAATTGGAGAGCTAGCTTAAAAGTCCCATTTCAATTTCGACTTTCCAATATCAAAACTATGGAATATTTTCAGCCCAAATTTCCGCAATTTCACATTATACCCACAAAACAGAGTATTCTAAATTGCAAAGTACACTAGGCAACAAATCAAAACCCAAAAAATTTCAAATGTAGCGTCTGAAATTTGTCCCAATCTTCTCTAAATACCAAATGTATTCCATTGGGCACAAATCAAAACAGAGTATTCCAAATGTATCCCAAAGTTTTAATCAACTAGGCAACAAAACAATATCAACTGGGCAACCAAAGTTTTAATCCTCCACAAATTCCTCACAGCCAAAACAATTTCTCATGCTACCTCCCCAAAAAGTACTCCAAAAAAGAATGTATGATGTTTATCCTTGCACATTCAAGTCAATATTGCGAGGGTGGTTGTGAATTGGCCATAAAATCTATAAACCCCTCATCATTGAACAACTCGGCCTCCATGGGAATGTGGATTGAATGATCGGTGGAAATATTCCCTGCTCGCTCAAATGCCATCTCCAAAAGAAAATTGCCAATTGTACAATGTAAGATTTTAATATCGTAATCGGAACCAAACAATAGTTGAAAGTTAAATACACTAAAGACCTCTGAAACTTGTATAGTGCATACATCAAAAGCAACCAAACAGAGCCCTTGTTGGCTGGGACAGTAGGAGCAGCAAAGCAGCAAAACAGCGTAGTTTTGCTGTGCACCACGGGCTGCACAGCACACTCCCCGGATCCTATCTCCGCAATTTTGAGTAATTTAAATAGTTTACGGAGATGATGTTTCAGTTTCAAGTAAACCGTGTTCGAACCCGAACCCGAACCGTTGTGGGTTGTTTGGTTCTCCAAATTCATAATTCGTAAGTAGTGGTTTATTTTTTGGTTTACTATAAAATTGAACCAATCCGGTCCATATTCACCCCTATATTAAACACCAAGATCACCACTTAGAAGGGTAACAAAATTCCGAGGGGAAAGGGGAGGAGGGGAAAGTGCCTTTTTTCGTTTTGGATTCTCAAAACCCTTGGGTATGGTCTTCAATAAATTTTATTTATCTCTCTCCATTTATTACTCTCAAAAGACCCTCTCAAAATTCAAACCAAACATGGTTTGTCCTCCCGTTCCTATTCCACCTGCTTAGTTGGGGAATATTGTTTTCAAAGGAAATGAAATATTCTTCTCCAGTCATTCATACGGACTGGACCGGTTCGGTTCAGCCCTTTTAGGACCTTTTTCGACCCTTGATGATTCGAATCATTTCTATTTTAGATCTCGTTGAGAATTATGACCTCGATGAATATCAAGTTGATTTGATTATAAAACACATTAGCTCAAGGTAAATGTGTTTCATAATAATACCAAATGACATCCACTTAACTTGATTTTCGACGAGGTTATAGTTCACAACGAGGTCTAAAGTATAAACGATTTGGATTATTAAAGCGAGGCCTAAAAAGGCTCCAAAAAGGCTTAACAGAACCGGTCCAATCCATTTGCATGATTGGAGAGGATCTCATTCCTTTGCATTTTTTGAGGCGCTAAAGATTAGATTAGACTTATCAGCAGCTATAGAGACATGAATCCGAGTATTGAGAGAGGAAATTCGAATAGTACTTACCGATATTCAAACCAATTACTTGGTCCCGGCGAATATTATAATTACTCCTATACCGGTCTCATTATCTGTATGCGTATAGATCGAATTTAAACTGTCATCTTCACAACAAAACTATTGCACCCGAAACATGTCCAAAATAATGTACATGAAAACAATGTTTCAACAACTAGCTAGAAAGAAGATAATAGAACTCTCTCTCTCTCTCTCTCTCTCTCTCTCTCTCTCTCTACTGCAGATCGATTTATGAACTGACAAAGTTTGTTCTGATCACTCAAAGCTGAATGATTAATTTGTGATCATGACTTTCGACAATGCATTGATTAATGTGCTAGCTCTTTGTTTATTGAGAGAGATATTGCTATTATTAATTCCTTTTCTTGAAAGTAACATCGCACATGCTATATATATACTACTAGTAGATGAGATGTCATGTCATTAGTTTTCAAGTTAAATTAATTTTTAACGATGTTATTACCCCCAATCATAGTAAGTAAGATATTAATTACGTTTATGTTTCATTAATCAAGTTTCCTGCTGGGGATGACTAAGACGTACATGGACTAGTAACTAATAATATCATGAGAATTGGATCAGGATCGAATTAATTAGTAGTTGTAGTTGTTTTGTTACTAATGTTTAGGCTTTGCTTTTAAGTGTCACTTAAGTTTTGTTTGGCAGCATGCATCCAGTGGTATTGGTACCGACGGGACGGGTACCATATCGAAAATGGATCGATGGCCGCTCTTGGCCAACTCCGGCCACCGGACGGCAAATCCGAGCCGTCCAAAAATTCTAAAAAGAAAAACGATGGGGCCTACGTGAGAATCAACGGCATCCGATGTGTATAGGCGGGGACGGAGGGAAAGGGGGCCACGTGGGGGCACGTGCCCCCACTTGAAATTAAAATAATTTTGTTATATTTTTGTATATTTTGTATAATTATGAAATTAAGTGTGCTACTACACATAAACAAGTGCATATATCTTGAAAATATGCAGATAAAACTAGTTTTATGTTTCAATTTCGTCATATGGTGCATTTATACTTGTTGATTTTTGAACTATTTGTCTACTTGAATCAATTCTTTCTTAATTGTACTTATTTTTAACCGTTTAAAAGCAATATTTTAAAATATTATTATTAATAAAACTATATCGATCATTTTAAAACTTGTCGATATTCATGTAAAACATACTCTAATATTTTTTCTGAGATTTTGTGCTTATTTTTACATAATTTAAGTGAAAGTATGTATTATATATTTTTAAAGTTTGTATTGCATGTTTTAATTATATAACGATCTTATTGTGGTTAATTAGAAAAATAAATTTTTGCCACTATGATTAACAAGATGTCCCCACTAAACGATATTTCTGAATCTGTCCCTGTGTGCAGGTGCTCGATCCAAACACCTTATTTTTTTCGTATATATGTCCAATAGCTTTATTGCTTTTTTCTAGGACTAGTACTTTCAAACAACTTTTACCATATTATTAAAAGTGAAAAAAACCACTATCAGCAACTGGCGTGCGGAAAATGGTCTGTTTCCCCCTACATGTCTGGTTGAGTTATGATAAAATTCATTCAAACGTTGCATGCCACGAGTTAAAATGGTACTCTCTCCATCCCAATTTAATTGTTATTTTTGAGAATTTGTGTCACTTTTCGATTGATTATATCTTATAATTTATAATATTTTAGGTAATTTTGAAAATATTGTATTATTGAACAAATCTAGATCTATCAAACAAGATCCATATTGGATATAAAATTCATTACCAATTTAAAGATATAACGAGTTTTTTTATCTGATTAGAATAGAACTGAGACAAGTAAATTGAGACGGAGGTAGTACTAGTATTGTATTACGAATTGCCGTGCCACGTGAGGATGTAGTACTTGTCAAATTTAGCAGCACAGCACAGCCGGGTACTATTCTAAATGATTTTATAAGGTCATCCACAATGGTATAACCAAAAGACAATTGTTGTTAAAGTTAATAATAGTTGTGCAAAAAATGGCTCATAATGATATAATCAAACTTAGCAACATCCTTAGAAATATCAAATTTTGGGCTTTGGATAATCAAAACAAGCAACCTTTTTCAATAATCAAAATTTATAAACCCCACTAAGTTAACTAATTTCAAAATTTATATACACATGTATTTCAACTACTATTTTATTCTTCTCTTCTTCACTTGCTCTATATCTTCTTCACTTCAACCACAAACTGTTTCTCTTTCTTTTCCTCCAAAAGTGAAGCTCATATTTCTTGATCATCTATAATTTAACTCATCGTTGCTGGATTAAGGTATTTTACTCTTCTTTTACGTTTTTATTTTAGGCTGCATTCTTATGAATTTAACTTAAACTTAACTGAAATTTGAAAATTATCTTTATTTTGAATTTTTTTTGCATTTTTTAGTTTTGAGCCAAACTTTTATAGGTTATTGATTTGTCTCAACGAGAGGAATCGGGAAAAGTGTTTTTTTTTTTTTTATACTTTTACCCAAATATTTTGATAAATAATCACTTTTTAGCAAAAAAAAATTGAATTTTTCTACTAAAAAGTAGTTATTCATTTTTTTGTTCCTCCCCCATGGTTGAGTAAACAAAGAACCTTGCATTCTTTTTCAAATTTAAGAACACATCTAGTTTTTTTTTTTTTTTTGAAAGATTAAGAGAGTAGTGGATTTGTGATATAGGCTATAGGAATAGGAAGAAAAAAAAATCGGTATTGTTTTGATAGATAATACTAGGAAGAACACCATATATTCGATATATTTTTGCCCAAAAAAAAACGTAACGGAGGGAAGTGAATGGTGGGAAACAAAAGGGGAGAGAGAGATTGTGTGAAATTGTAGTAGACCCCTTATTTTGGTTATGGACTAGAAGTAACCATTTTGAATCTCAATATTGTTAAGCTTAGCAATCTCTTAAGTGAATAATCAAAAGCTGATGTGTCAACTTTTGATTATCCATTTTTTATTATACCACTGTGGATGGCCTAACAAGGAATCAAGTAAGATTGTAGTGGGTTTTCCCTGAGTTAAGGGTCATCATCGGGTTGGGCCGGCCTGCCAAGTCGCTGTCCAAGCCCGCCCACGGGCCGGGCCGACCGCGCTTTTTCTTTTTGGCGGGCCGGGCTACCTACTATAAATTGAAACCCAAGCCCGGCTCGCGGGCTAGCCCAATTGGCGGGCTGGCGGGCCAAAAGCCGGGCGAGCTTAAATTTCCTTGGGCAAAACTAAACCAAGGGAAAAAAGAAAGGGTTTTGTGGGATTTTGGGCTAATAGGCGGGCCCGTTGGTGGGTACCATGGGGGGGTTGCTGGGCCGAGTAAAAATTCATCGACCCGAGCCCGCCCATTACAAACTACAGGCCGGACTAGCTTGTCCGTTTTACGGGCTCGGGCCGGGTAAAAGCCCGGCAGGCCGGCGCGGGCTTTGGGCTGGTCGTGGGCCTTCAAGCTAAATGATGACCCTTACCCCGAGTTAAAGGAAAATACACCAGAACACGTGTGGAGTAGGATATGGCCACATGGGGCTGCGACACTGGTGATAAAAGCCGACCACGCGATGAGCATGGGAGCACCACAAAGAAAGCATTCGAGTTGGTGTACGTGGCAGCAAGGCGATACCACAAGAAAGCGTGTAAGGCCGAGCAAAGTTATAAGCAGACAATAAAGGGAAAAGGTGCTCAACCTAATTATCGAACAAAGGGTATGATCACATAGAATTAGCCAAAATAAGCCGACCAACGAGATGGGCGGCTGAACAATCCAGAATATTCTGGATCGAGCTAGCTCCTTACGTGATACGGGGGAATCCTATGAATGGAATCCTGTGAATACGGGAATAAGATATTTTGCCATAAAAGGTAGTGGTAGAGTTACTATACGGAACGAATTCTATATGAGTAGGAGGATCCTAATGATCCTCGGCTAATAAGGGGAGAGAATCCCAGAAAGCTAAGTTTCCTATACGAGATAGGAAATTTAGGGCAACACGGGTGCTTAAGGGACAAGTCGCGCGAAATCTATAAATATGAGGTAAATTTAATGAGAAAAGGTATGCTGCTACTAGCTCGATAATATACTTACGTGTGTTAAAGGTTTTCAATTAGTGCGTGTTCTAACTTAGGCATCGGAGGGCCTTTGCCGACGAGAGGCAAATGTGTGCACACCCGTGTTTTTGGGACGCAGGTCTTAGGGTTTCGGCGAGGCTGACACGTGCGTTGCGATCTGAAAGAGAGTTATCTTTCTTAAGCGGTTTTTACCCGTTACAAAGATAATTATGTACAATGACAATAAATAATATCTTGTGGGTGACTAAGACATTTACTAATGCATGACTAATAAAATCATGCATGGAAACAGGATCAGGAATTCAGGATCGAAGTTGTTGTTCCTTAATTCGTGTTTAGGCTTTGCTTTAAGTGTCACTTAAGTCTTGTTTGGATGCATCCTTTTTAATTACTAGTAGTACTTTGAACCAACTTTTAGTACTACGAAAGTGAAAATCTCACGATGAAGCACATGCATGCATGGAAGAGTAGGGGACACTGAATATTTACTAAAAAAAAGCTCAGAGTTCAAATTTTCAACTGCTTATTATTTACTATTAACTAATGTTTCATGCTTCTTTAATTTACCTGTTACTCTATCGATCTTTCTATAAACCAATAGTACTAGATAAGATAATAAATCAACGATATGTTTGGATTTTGAATTTGTAAAATGTGATGAAAAGAGCCAAGTAAAGTTCATTTTCCTCTCATTTTGTTTGCATTGGGAAAAAAATTCATTCCATCAAAGCATAAGATATTTACGTGACGCCAAACGTTAAAACATTTCAAAAAATTTATGTGTCGATAAAAAAATATGTTACGTCATATATACATAATATATATGTTATATGTTCAATTAATTTGTACCCTTTCATCATCTCAAATATATATACACACACGTATAAAATATGTGAGACACCTTATTTACATGCTGGAATTAATGCATGATTTACCTAATGACTGATTGTTCTTAATTACTTTCTAATCTCTGTTTTATAATCCAAATTTTATGAGGACAAATTCCGGGTCCTATGTTTCCTGTTGTTCAAATTTGTAACATGCGTTAATTACATGACATTGCTTTATTCACAAGAATAAACACTTTCTTTAATTAATTATTACTTTTGTACGTACGTATATATATTTTTATATATTTGTAACCATCCATTTATAAACATAATCAACCTAGGGGATAAAAAAAAAAATGGATATATGCAGGGATATGTCACGAAGTACGTGCCGGCCCCTCGAGTTTTAGAAAATTATACTCCGTTAGAATTTCTTTATCTTAGGTGATATAAATTCGCTATTACACAAGTTTATTAATTCTCGTATCGCTTTAATTCTATTATTGCTCCTGTGTTATTTTTCCTTAATTTTTTTTTGGGATTTTTCCCTACAATTCCTAGCTTCTGTATATCAAATATTCCCTTTTTGATCTCAATTTGTACTCTCATTTATCGAATCCATTTTCTTAAATCGTTCTTATATGTCTCGTCTCGGAGGGAGACTATCAATGATTGCATCACACACTTTCTAGGTAAAAGTTCCAAAATACTGTAAATCTGCAATCCTTGAGCTGTTTCCTAATATTCCCTTGATTTTCTCCTTTTGAAGTTCAAACTCCACAAGGTACATCAAATTTAAATTTTGAGTTCTCATACAAACATTTTTATAGGTTCTGTCTTGGACCCACATGTTTTTTTTTGAATGACGAAAAAGAATTTTATTAATTATAGCGATTAAAATAATAAGAGGGACGAGCAAAACGGAATCACAGTGAGATGAAATCATCCCAACTAAGTTCGTACCCAAATGGTATCAAGTCTCGGACCCACCGGTATAACCATGTGTGTGTATTGTCAACTAGGGATGGTTTCTGGTCTCTTGGGTGGGTAAGAATTTCCTGTTATTAGGTAAAGCAAGAAAAAATGGATAATTTTCTTTAATGTAATAATCCATTTTCTTGTCCTTTAATTTATGATTTTTGCCCTCACGTTTTTTGGGGGGTTTAGGTACTTGACGGCTACTTTTTTCTTTTCTTTTTTTGTGTGTGTGTTAATGTGTCTAAAATAATGATTGGATGAGAAACAGTTTGGATTAATCCATCTTTCCATCAACCAAACAAGGCATAAACTCTAGTGTGCTAAACCTATTTTAGTATAGCAGTGTGTACCGTTAGAGACGTGAAGTCATGATATATTTTAGAAAATTGATGAAGATTCCAAACCTTATTGAAAATACCAAATTAATTTAGCCCTACACTTAATTCACGTGTGAGTAGGAAAATTGCCAACTTTATTTAGTTTAATAGCCGGGATTTATTGGGCCCCGTTAATTCCGCTAAGAGAAATAAATACTTACTTTTTGAATTAAAGATAATAAATTATGAGAGAATGACTTGTCTCGCGCGTAAAGCGGGAAATAAGTACTTAAAAAAAGAACCTTATTGATACGAGTTTTATGATTTTTGTTTTTTCGGAGAGAGAGTGTACATAAACACCCATCACTTTTACATCATTTTCATGTTCGTGCAAAATTAGTTTTCCAATTAATGTTTGGCAACCATGCATTCGTGTCGGTTGCTCACTAAAACAAGTTGCGGAAATAATTAACCACTAGCCTAACTTTGCAGGAGTTTTTTGACACGGGCTTTTGGGTTGCTTTCTCGGGTCAAATTTTTACACCATATTTGTCGTCTCGACAAGAAGAATCGGAAAAGTATAAAAATACAGATTAAAATCGAAAAAGACCCAAAAGTCGAAAGAATTTAAATTTTTAGAGGCACGAAAGGACTTGTTTGGGAGCTGACTTTTTAGAGAGGTTGAATTACTTCTGATTCATAGACTATTGTTTTTTCAATTATACCGAGAACTTGTAAAAGAATTTGGATAATCTGTTCTGTGCAGAATAATGTTTTGCATAAGACTAGTGATTATGAATGTATGACGGGAATCTGGAAATCTCATCTGCGGTGATTTTTGAATTCTCTATTTTCCTGTAGAAATCATTTCGAGACTTGCGGCCAAACAACCGCAATCCAAAATTGCATAATTAATGACGTCCAAACATGTCCCAAAACTAGTTTTCAAAATTCTTTGAAACAATCTTTGGCAAAAAAAAAAAATGATCTCAATATGAAATTGACAAGCATTTTTACTTTTCTGACATAGTTTCTACTTCGTCAAAATCTTAGTTACATAATTCTTCAAAATATCTCGTGCTCTCACTCTTAATTATTGCACTCACGGATTTTATTTCTTGCTCAAACTCGTGCTCCGAACATACCCCAATGCCGGACCATATGGGCTACATACCCCAAAGGTGTGCACCCCTCGTCTGACCCTTATGCAATGCTCTCATTGATCAGTTTGATTTATTATTCTATCAAAAACATTTTATTTATTATTCTGTACGTGACAGATTCCGCATCCTTTATCATTTTCTCACTCAAACATTTCTTTTTCTCCTTATAATTAAAAGTGTCATTATTGTAATGTTTGTTTCATCGTATGGTCTCAGGTTCGATTCTCTTTGCTAACTTACTACCACGTGTAAGCATGTGAAACGGCCGTGGGAGGGACTGTAGAGATTAGTCTGAGATGTGCGCAAACTGACTCAGGACGCACATTGCATTACACACCAAAAAAAAACATTACACCTGCACACACTGTCTATTCGACGTCACAAAGCTTTATCTTTCCAGCTTTATAAAGCTTAAATCATATCCTTTTGTCATCAAATATTATTGTTTATTTTGTTACTTTTTAATTTCTTTATGTAGCTTTAGTCCTTATATGTATTAATGCTTCCTCTATATTAATAGTAATATTCTATGGAATATAGAATGGAAAGATTATCTGTTGTCGGTGAGAGGGGACATTAATTCATGAGGTACATGAATGCTCTTAAAATATAAATTTAATTTAATGTTCCTTCTCTCCCAACTGTAACCATTTATCACAATTTGTTTTATATAAATCAATGTACTTTTAGGCAAGGGAAAAAAAAGCTAGGATTATTAATTTCCAGTGTTTGATCGATGCTGTGAAATGGCAATAATTGAAGCCAAAATTTGGTATTCTACAATGTTGTAATAAATATTCTAAAGACCGGAAATCGCGCTTCAACATGAAAACGTTATTTGTTATGCTTTTTTCAAAGAATTTGAAATTCTAGAACTACGGACGGATGCCATATATCTTGATTGAAAGAGGTAGAGAAAAAAACCCAGAAAAAGAAAAGACTAATTGAGCTAGAGAAAACAATCCTACAACTTTGGCAAAAAGCTTTGGAAGACATTAGAGGAGCTTTAATTTTAGACGTACAGGCATTACCAAGTTTTTGGCTTCGACAAAGAACAAACTAAAGTCACAAACGGAGATGAGTTAAATGAGTTATAGTGTGTTGTTCTTTGTCGAAGGAGAAGACACTAATACATGGGCAGAAAAGAAATTCATAAAAATAAAAGGAGAGATCGAGTTAAAAAATCATGAGTAAAATATACTAGTATTAAAAGAGGGATATCTAAAAGAAAAGTCTGTCCCTCACATACTAGTATTATTTTTCAGTTGCTTGTAATCATTCATACGAGTAGGTGGGTCAGGTCCACAGACTGGTTTCAATATGTGGGGTCAACACTACACACATGACCAGTTTCCACGTCAGCTGCTTATCTTCTTTTTTTTTTTATATATATATATATATATATATATATATATATATACGGTTCAAGGGACACCCAAAAAAACACCCCAAATCTCAATCTCATAGTTCCCGATCAAATTTTATGATCCGAACCGTTCAATGTGTGCAGAATGTGATTTTAAGGGTGCCCGCGAGAAATTAGCAATTTTTATTTGAACCATTCAATAAAAAACTGTTCAAATTAAACTGTTAAAATCAAGCCCTTCCTGGTCATTTTTTTTTCCGATTTCTCACGGGTACCCTTAAAATCACGTTCTGATCACATTGAGCGACTTGGATCATAAAAATTTGATCAGGAACTATGTGGTGTTTTTTTATGTATTTTTTTGGGTGTTCCCGGAACTGCCTCGTGTATATATATATATATATATATATATATATATATATCAAATAAAAATTGTGTGGCTGCTAGGCCTAAAAACATATCGTGCCATAATCATGCCAATGTCGTTCTACTGTCAGGTGCTCTAAAATGACAGTCCAATCTAGCCTACTTACTATGTGCATCATGTCGTGCTGACTTTTAAACTTGTACGTACATGTGTCAATATCTCTCTTGTCAACATATATTTCACGTATCAATATATTCACATATAGACTTTGTGTCTTTTATTTTATACAAGTACTCAAATTTGACGGGCATTATTTTCTGAAAGGAGTGGAAATGTGATATCAAAGTTAACGATGTGAGTAACACGTCTCTTTGCCAACCCTCCCAAAATAAAAGATAAAAAATAAAAATAAAAAAAATGTGCGTGCCTATATATTTCACCCAAAGCACTAAGAAATTTTAGTGTGTCTCGATATGACTCTTTGAGATATCATCATGAAGATTTAAAATTTTCATTTCACAGAGTTTGCTAAAAACATTATTAGTTTAAAAACAATTTAATTTGACATTTATTCTTGAATCATTTGAACCATGCATTATCTGGATACCTATGTTCTTCGGCCATAAGGGTACGGATGTCTGATCAATTGGATAGGATATATTTTATGCTCGACGATCTCGATGTTTCCTACCGAAGTGTATTATAGTTCCGCAACGCATGCATTAATTCACTTAAAGAAATACCAAGGGATCAGCTCCTCTCGTCCAGTTTTTCGGCCCATATCGGGCCAATTTTGATAATCGAAATTGTTCACATTTAGATTTCGCCCTGAAAATTGATCATGCCAAAAACTCAAGTTGATTGGATATTAATTCAACTAACTTATTAAGAGTTAAATGGGTTTGACCTGGTGTTGCAAACTCTTTTTTTCAAGATAAATGCTTTTCGAAACCATATCAACTGCCAACCGATATTCGATCAACTTGATTTTTGGTGTGGTCAATGTTCTTGACGAGATTTTTAAACGAACGATTCAGATAATGAAAGTGAACCTGTAAAGGACCTGAAAAGGACAAAGACTAGATGGATTGTTCAATCCATTTCATGAACTACAGAGAGAGAGGATCCAGTTCCAAATATTAATTTCGAACTTAAGGGATAAACCAGCTTTTCACCCATTGAGCAATTTAATTTCGCAATGCAGGTATCTTCAGGAGAAGCTCTCTTCTGTGATGGTTAGCCATGTTTATCGGGAGGAAAACAAATGTACAGAAGTCCTCGCCAAAGAAGCTCTTAATCATGCTTTAAGTTTTATCTCTTTCCATGTTACACTGACTGGGGTGTTTTTTTAATTGCAAAAAGACATTATAAGGATTAAATGTCCCAGACTTATTATTTCTGATTAATATTAGTTCTCGCGTTCATTACCCAAAAAAATAAAATACTGTACCATATATTCCGAAAAGCCTTAATCCCCCCTCTCTAATTGGGAAATCAAACAAGCCTGTATACCTGGTATTAATTTATGGTATTCCCTTTCAGTTAGTAGTCCACTATTTAATACTCCCATCTCAGTTGAAATATCAATAAATAGTCGAAAAAAACCAATTAGAGATTCAACGTTTCTGTCACTTATGTTTCTACTCTCTCTCTCTCTCTCTCTCTCTCTCTCTCTCTCTCTCACACACACACACACACACACACCAGATTTAAAATTTAAAGGTCCGAGAGAATCCCAACGATTTCATAAACTTGTCAGTAACCTGGATTTCATTTCCCCCTGCCCTCGCTCACCTTCCTCTGTTTTTCCTCCATACAAAATTTATCCCTTCAAATTCACCCTCCTTTTCTTCCCTTTCTTCTCAGGCTAGCTAGCCCCAAGCCAAACGAAACATCCATATCCCCAAAACCCACATCTCTCTCTCTCTCTCTCTCATCGATGAGACAAATAGCCTCCTGCATCGGCGAATACGCAATCCAAGTATCCGATCACGCTTCCTGCTCGACCTCCTCAACCCACTCATGGATCTCTCCAAGCCTCACACCCTCAACCCAAACCTCCGTCTCCTGCCTATACAAAACCACCCTAATTTCAAACCAAAAACACCTCCTCATCACAGTCACCTGGACAAGGACCCACACCACCCAAGGCCTAACCATAACCTTCGGCCCAAACCCACCTCAAACTTCCTTCAAACTCAACACCAGCTCCGGCCTCTTCCGGAAAAAGAAAGGCACGAAGCAACTCGAGGCCGAAAGCTCGAAAATCGACCTCTCCTGGGACCTCTCGGCCGCCAGGTACAATGCCAGTCCCGAGCCCACCGACGGGTTCCACGTAACGATCCTCGTGGACTTGGAACTGGCCTTGGCTCTCGGTAACAAAACTGACATATCCAAAGACGTTGTATCGGCGAAAACCACGTTAGTTTCGCGGCGAGAGTACTTTTCCGGAAATACCCTTTACGTGACCAAAGCAAGGTTCTGCGAGGGTGGGGTTTTGCACGATGTTTTGATACACTGTGGCGGAGAGAATGATCAAACGGAGGGTTCGAAGGGTCCGGTGTTATCGGTTTGCGTCGATAAGAAGACGGTGGTGAAAGTGAAGAGGCTGCAGTGGAATTTTAGAGGGAACCAGATGGTTTTTGTGGACGGGTTGCTGGTGGACATGATGTGGGACGTTCATGACTGGTTTTTCGGCGGCGGTGGCGGGGCGGCGGGGTTCGGGGTGTTCATGTTCAGGAGGAGGAGCGGGACGGAGAGTAGGCTGTGGTTGGAGGAGAAAGTGGGGAGGAAGGAGATGCAGGAGAAGGAGAAGATGGAGTTTTCTTTGGTGATTTATGCATGTAAGAGCCCTTGATTAGTCCTTCTTCTTCTACTCTTTTATGGATTGTATGAATTTTCCGTAATTTGGTTTTTTAGTTAGTCCTCAAAGGAAAATAGATGATTCTTTATTAGTATGATTATTAGTGAAGGGGAAAAAAAAAACTTGGATTGTAGATTCTATTTTCGCTTTCAAAGATGGAAGTTTTTTATCAGTCAATTTGATGGTTCTCTTTGCGGATCAAAACAAAAAAGAATTGACGGTTCTCTCTCTCTCTCTCTCTCTCTCAATTGATGGCAACTAACTGATTTCCAAGTGCTAGTAAATGGCTGAAAGAAAGGACTAATTTTCATGGATTTTTTTTGTGGCAAAAGGTGAAAATTGACCACACCCATATGAACTTTTTGTATTTCTTGATAGAGAGTTGAATGAAATTTTGCCACATTTTCTTTTGGTCATTCCGAAAGATTTCAGGGGGGAAAAATAATTGGCGTATGCCTTAAAAAGGACAAAAAATGGAGTAGATGGGAATCTCCTGATAATGATGAGAACAGTTTCGTTTGTTTTTTTGGGGGCCGGTAAGCGAGGATCCGAACAGCTTTTTGTTTAATTGTGGTTTGCTCTGTTATTTGATGGGAATGGCCAAATCCATCCCTGGGATCCAACTGGAGGCTATGGGCTCGCAAGGCGTCCCCAATCCACTGTGATTGTCGGAATCTTTATTCTCGATCCTAGTTTTGTACCATGCACAAATTAGGCACGTTCTGCTGAGATTTTTTACAGTATATTTTTTAAGTTAGTTATTTTTAAATTACTTTTAATTCAAAAAAAATTGGATTAATCAGACGACGATAGGAACATGATTGACCAGGTAACTTATTCGATCTTCCGAAAGAGAGTGAACGAGGATAATTTGAATCTTTAGTGTCATAGTTTTGTCGAGATCGTCGATGAAATTGAACATTAGGTTGATGACATGATGATGGATCATGGACACGAGAAAAAGAAAAAAAAGATGAAAATGGACACATTAGCTGTAAATTACTCTTCACAAAGAGAAAATCTACTACAATTTGATTATAGTCCGTTCCAAAATGCAATATGTTCCAACAGATAACGATTTTCAAAATATTCTTCGTATTATCAGAAATATATTTGAAGATAATCCGAAACTTACATAATATAAAAGCAAAAGGAAATAATTTAGGTCTATTTTGGCTAGAGAAAAACTTTTTCACGGAGCTTTTCTTGAATAGTTGTTTACAGAGGTGACTCTTGAACGTCCAAAGTGCTTTGGACGGTCCGAATTCTAATGAGAATTTTCCATTAGAATCTAGATCGTCCAAAGCAGAAACGGACGGCCTAGTTCGCACGGCTTTGTGAACAGCGCCTCTGTAAATAAGTCGATATCTTTTGGCTAAATAAGCAAAGTGGCTTTTTTTTGTCCTTATTCAATTTTTTTTTGTTTTTATTAAAAAATTTGGATTTCAATCGTAACTTTTTATCTTTTAGATTTCTCTTGACATGTCATTAGGAAGCAAAGATTAAAAACTAAAAAAATAGGCCTTAGTATTTCATTTACCAAGTTTCGGAAGAAGTATGCCTAGGAGACGGTCCCTCCCTCTAATTGCTTTGCCAGAGATTCAAACATTGAGCTTGAAATTTGTACTTTCTTCATTCATAGTATACTCCTATATATATATATATACTCCTATATATATATAAAACTGAGTCCACACTACTAATTATAGAGGGACCATGCAGCAGCTCTTTAAATTTTCTGAAGTTCACATATGCAGATTGATTAAATTTGCTCTGCCAACCTTGTTCCTCCTCTAGATTTCAGAGACATCTCAAGTACGCTAGCTCATCTATGGTCACAGTTAGAGCCATTCCGGCCCCCCGCCCAAAATCAATCCGGCCAGCATTTAATGGAAATGTAGCAGAAAAATTTAGTACGTATCATCTTTTTTAGCACAGCTGTCAAAGTTAGGAGGGGTCAGCTTGACCAAAGTGTGCGTTGGCGTGTGAAAAAGTTAGTCCGGTTGGTTGATAAATTTGCTTTCCGCATAGTAAATCAAGGTTCGATCTTAGATCAGGCCGCAAGAAAGTACGAGTATTTTATTGAGAATTCTCTAGTCGCTGCGCGGATGACCTGTTTTTGATCGGACTGGAAAAGGGATTCATCGAGGCACGCATAACCTGAGCTCGACACCCTTAATTGTGGAACCGGGGAAAAAAAAAAGTGTGTGCTGGTGAGGGATACCTTTCTCGGCCTGTTGCCTAAGGTCAAGTGTGCTGGTGATTGGTGAGGGTAGTAATGGGACAGATAAAAGTAAACCAGTTTTTGTTTTCCTCATTAAATCACAAGCCCCTTTCATTTATAGCTAGTTGAATTGAAAGCCTCTTCTGCTCACTCAGCCAAAAAAAGAAGATGAAAGAAACCCTTTTTCTGTTCAATAGGAGGTTTTTTTTAGGCGCAATCAAAATACAAATTGTATTGATGTAAACATGAAACTACATAAACGGCCCCATCGGCCTAACAAAGAGAAAAATCTAAAAAAAATTGTTGGACTTCGCCAGAAACTTGTTGGAGAACCAGTGGTCGACTTCGCCAGAAACTTGTTGGTACAATAGGACTTAAATTAGTCACAACATATTTTTAATGCAGCTTTTTATTGGTGAATGGTTCTAATTATCATTATTCGTCACCTCCATTACAGGTTACCGCAAAATTGTACGATTGTGTGAACCCTACTTTGTTTCCTAGTCGACCATTTGATAGCGTCCCTCGCGGAACTCTAAAGGCAACTTTCGATGGCCTTCCCGGAGGAGTACTGGGACTGCCACGGGTGTGGGGACTGGGGAGAGAGCCATAACAATCGTCTGGTCAGAGAGAGCCATAACAATCGTCTGGTCACATTTTAAGATCGTTTGGCAATTAGTTCGTCCGAGCTAGCCGTGAATTTCCAGATAGCTAGAGAACTGGAAATATAACTCAAGTAGCTAGCTAGGCCCAGTAACTTATGGAGGACTAATTAATTCCATTATGATCAATCTTGGCTAATTAATTCCAGTCAAGTCTTCTCTTGAGATTTGAAAACGCCCTGGTACGTACTGTCGTGAAGTATACTCCTGGCTAGAATAGTGGAGTAGTAGTACTACAATTAAGATCAGTGCTATATATAGTGGTGAGTATTCACCACCAAGACTTGCCCACAAACAACAATGGAATCAACAGTCTAGTCTTTTTTCAGGAGTATTTTTGATCCGCAAGTAAATAAATATATATTCTAGTCTGGGAGTGGAGTGGAGTCGTACATTTGATTTTTGGTGGTGGCAACGACTACCTTTTCTGATGCACATGCCAAGAATTCCCATACAAGAAACGAAATCGATCCATCGCATTATAATTTCCGATAAAGTTATTATTATTGTTATTACTATTATGATTTTTACCCCTGTTATAAGAGCAAGTGAAATGGTGTAAAAACGGCTCGAGTCGATCGTCGTCATTTGTGCCGCTTCATCAAACTCAACAACCGATTTCAAACGACATTGCACCATTACACCATTGATGAAAGTTAGTTTTTTTTTTTTTTTAAACTAGTCCGATGGTGGAATATATATATTGGAAAAGTTGACCAAAACCATACCACTAAGTCCTTCATACGTACGTAGATTAGGAATAATTAGGACCCAAAAAATTTCTTCTGATTTGGCCTGATTTAGATCAAGCAAGGACATTTGGATGAATTTTGCCTCATATATGAGTTGTTCACCAAAGATTGATGCCGTGTGATTCCAGTTAGAATTTTTTTCCCTCTTTTTTTTCCCTCCGGTTACTAGGGGTATGTAGGAAAATACAAGTATTAGAATTACATCAAATTGGAAACAAATACAAGGGGAATAAAGCGGGTCAGGAAATTCGAACTCCTGACCTTCTAGTGAGATGTAAGAGTCCTAATCAACTGAACTAGTCCCGATTCGTTGAAAACCTACTACCATAGTAGAGTATCATTTAATCTGCTACGTGGCCTAACCGATATTTCAGGGCCACCTAACCTCAATCATGTAAAAGAAACGGTGTGTTCTTTAATTTGGTAACAACTAGTAGTACTTTTCTGCCCTGGCTTGGACGTCTAACAGTAGAATCAAGACAAAAAAAAAAAAAAAAAACAGCCCTGCTATCCGCAGAGACGATTTACAGAGAATCACGCAGAGAAAAACGCGTTTTGGCCCCATTTCGGGTTCTGAAAATCTAGAAAAATATCCATAAATTTTTGAATATTATTTTATGAGGCCCTGTAAAAAATTATCTACAGCGGATATCGGTAAGTATTACTTTTGGATTCGTAGGGGCGAAACTGATTAAATAATATTCAAAAATTTATGGATATTTTTCTAGATTTTTTCGGGACCCGAAATAGGGCCAAACGTGTTTTTCTCTGCGTGGTTCTCTGCAAATCGTCTCTGCTGTTAGAATTTTTGGAAAAAAAAATGGTATGGTCCGGATTCGAATCGTTAGGAGAGGAATCATCAATCAATAAATGAAAAGGCTTGTCCCAATGAGATTTGGCCGAGTAAATTAACCCCACACAACAATTGAGAGGTTTGCCTTTGAAGACGTTGCAAGGTCGAATTCAGAAAGGCCAAACGTTCCAAACCTTTTTATGATCACCGGGGATTTGTCAGATTGTTAACTTTAAGTTCCCGGAATTAGTCGAGATGCGTTCAAGTTGGTCCTAGACGTCCGGTCATTACAAAGTTCTGGGACGAGGGAGTAATAAATATAAGTTCACCTGTAGTTTAACATAACAGAGAGAGGAAAGTTTCTTCTCTCTTTAAATATGAAAGGGGAATTTGAAATCGGTTTTAACTAGTGCTTGTTCACTTTTGGAAGTCTTAAAGCTAGGCCTCCAAGTTTGATTCTGAATCAAGCACTTTTTTTTTTTTTTTAAGTTGCCTAACTCCATCAACACGCTTTGTTCTTCAACTGAGACAACAAACGTTCAACGAACAAGTGTGTTTCAGACTTGAATGACTTTTTCCCATAGTTGACAAAAGCAACAAATAGTTGAGTATGGCATAATATTCTACTTTGTTTGGTTTAGTCTAAGTTTGTACTCAACAACAAGTGTGATGATTGTCTTGGGGTTTGTCATTGTATTTCAATTATGAATCGATGTGGGATATCATTACTCCTTCCATCCCACTTTAAATATCCTCTACGGAAATTTGGGTATTTTCAAACCCCAAGAAAATATATTTTTTACACCAAATTAAAGTAGTGAATAGTGAATACTTTAATTTGGGGTACAAAAATATAGAAATATATTTTTGAGGGGTTTGAAAATGCACGGATTCCTGTAGGGGATATTTAAAATGGAACGGTATACTCACATTTTGACTATCATGGAGTTTGAACTCTCAAAGAGAGTATAGACCATTTAAAAAAATAAAAAAAGGAGAGTGTAAACTATATGCTTGGTTATTGGCTTTTAATACTTATGCTATATGCTTGGATAATGACATTGTAGAAGGAAAGATACAAAAATATCAAGAACGAGAAATAAAAGTGGGGGAAAAAAAATTAAATTCGGATTTCGGGTTTTACTTTTGCTTGTGAGAATTATTTGAAGAAAATGGAAAAGCTTTCATCATAAAAACAAAATAAAAGTTCCTAATTTGATCCCCTGTTTAATATGGTGCTGTAGAATTATTGTTCACCAACTGCTTGTTAAAATTCCGTCCCATCTTTCCAGTTTTATGTATATCAGTAGAACCTTTTTCCTTGCTTATATTTGGTGTTTACAAACACATGCTATGTTGTCCTTTTTTTTATAACTCATGGTGTTTGGGCTGCTTATGTTTAATCAACTAATTCCGACGTATCAATCTCACCGTCCACAAGCATGAGTCATTTAAAGCCTCCTTAGGGAATGGCCCCCACAAAAGTTGATAGCATTTTGTTCGACAGAATACGATAGGCAGGACGTAATCCGTTGTGTTAGTGTTCAAAGAAGCAAAAACATTAATTGCCTGGGAAAGTCATCAAACTCAGCTTCTCCGCATCTCCCGCGGTTTACCAATCTCTTGCCAAAACTATTTTTGCCGCCTCACCGAGCATGGCTGTGCTCTATAGTTATAATTCACATGTTGGTTGTGCATAAAATACGGCTGGACTTTAGTCGGAGCAATACTTCGAAATGGCACTACTGCTGGCCACAGTTCAACTTTGTCCTTGCCAATATGGCTAAAACTACGCGAGATGCACTTAGCTCAGCTCATCTCAACTAGAATTTAATAGGAGAACCAGGGGTTGGCCTCTTAGTACCTCACCTCAGCTAGTGTTTTTTACTGGGGGTGATGCCTGTTTCTTAGTCTAATTGATGATAGTTGTAGTTTCCCCTACTATATCCTACAAAATTGATTAAAGCAATCTGAATAGGGATACCACCAACTCTTTAATCTGTAAGTTCTTCAGATTGCCATAATATTTGTTAATTGGTAGCTGCATTATGAGTTTATCTTACATGCGGTCAGCTATCCAAGTATGCTTTACGGACTCAAATGCATTGAAAGATGTAAGATATCCATTTTCCCTTCTTTAACTGCAGTTTTCCCTGTGTAAACTGGTTATCATTCTGAGATTGGCTTCATACAGGAAAAGAACATGAAAGATTATCACAAACTTATGGTTAGTTGATGATCCATCACCCACACAAAGGCATGATTATCTATTCAAATCCCCTCCCCCTTTTCCAGACGAACTTTTAGATAGTTTTGCGTGTTCCTGTAGCCTTGACACTAAAATTAGATCAGTCCGATACTTAGATGCATACCCAACATCCGTGCCTGAGTCACAGAGAGTACTGGAACTTGTGTACGATAGTATTGTAGTAAGTGTAACCTTACAGCACAACTAAATGTCGTTATATGCAGAAGTTTGTGCCCACCTGTTGATTGTCTCCAAGACGAATATTATTTTCAAAAAGAATTTCTGATCAGTAATTAGACAAAGGAGCAACCCTGTTGATAATATATATGCAAAGCTTGTGTTAATTGCAGCAAGTGGTTAATGTTCTACTGCTTCATGCTACTGTCACCAAGAAGTTTTTGCATCACAGTTCATTGTCTCCACAAGAATAAAACCTTAACACACATCTTTTGAACGGTTAAAAAAATAATATAAAAATACATCTTTTGAAAAGGATCAACCACTTAATGAAAACTTGAAGCCTTGTGTTACAGCTCCAGCTATGAGAGTTGCAAAGAGTAAGAAAGCCTTACATTTAATTGACCATGCGAAAGTTCAAGTACCTTTGAAGATAAAAAGAAAAAAAAAATGGAGGAAAGCATTGAGAAGAGGATGTTAACGAAAGGTTCAATAGTCCCACTCTTGGATGTGACCTTGGTTTCTGCAAAATTATATCGCACCCCACATATTACACAAGAAAATGACCAAAAACAAATAACAAAACAAAATAAAGAACAAACTGCAACTTTGGTATACAAAGGAGTACTTACTACACTCTTTTGGATGGCAAATGCATCTCAATCCAACTCCACAGTTTCCATTAGGCTTTTGACACTCATTGCAGATAGAACATGGTCCTTGACACATTTGCATAAGGCATCATGAGACATACAATTATGCAAACCTCCAAAGATGTCTACTCTCTGCAACCACATCCATGGGTACATTCACCACCCTTCTCCACCATCTATCTATCTCACAAACAAAACTCCAGAGCCAGGTTGTCCAGAGGACATACAAATTAAATCATGTTCCAATCCCCCAAATGATTCCAATTCCATCCCCACCCTATCCACGAGAAATCCCCCCGTAGCATATCTAGCTTTAAGATCACTAATGCTGGATCAAATAAACAAGGACATAACAACATCTGTAGGAAGACTGAACAATTGAGTAATTTGTACGCATGCTACGAATTTCACTTGAAAAGAACAAGGTTATTGACGACTAGAAACAAGACTCATTGAAGCAAGAAACAAATTTTGTGGCCCAACGACAAAAATTATCAACAGATCATATAGTGGTAATCCCCTGATAGCCACCTCATCACTTGCAAAGAGAAATTTCATTACTGAAGTTCAGAAGGTGGTTCCCTTGTTACTTGGGAGAATTTCCCAATGATGAGTTTGAGGGGCCAAGGAATGGGTAATCAAATTGAAATTTATGGGGCTTACCTCCATAAAAAAAAAAAATGAAAATAAAACCAAGTAATAAATTCTACATATAAACAACAGCAAGATTGTGTGCACAAAAATGTAGGCATAAATCATAAACTACTGATCCTACTTACCCCTAAACTCATGGTTTTCAGTCTTTGGATTTTATCCCGTTGCTTAGAATTCTTTGTAGGGAAATTATTAGCAAAAAAGGGTTCAGCTAAAAAAAAGGGGGAGAAACAAGAAATACATATCCATGAACATGTTCATTTGACAAAATAATTGGCCAAACTCAAAACAAAATCCCGCCAAAATCTTGTACTTTTGGCAGGATTTGTTTGGAGGTAAAACCAATATTTGATACATGGATCTATTGAAAAATGCAAGAAACTTTGATGATTTGATTCTCAAGTATTTTCTTACAAAAGCATGGACCTTGTAGGCATGATGGATTTTCAATGCAACTTGTTTCTATCAAGTCCAATGCCATGACATCAAGGAGATTTTAGGGCTAGTGACTAGTGCACACGTGAAAACAGTAACACATAAATCAACAAAAATAGAACAAAAGATATAAGATAAAGTGCACCGAATTTGAAACACAGTGAAACACATCTATATCCAAAACACAAAAGCAAAAAATCTCAACAGCAACAGTTTCCATCTAAGAAGGAAGTACGCGTCAATCTCCTCAAGTTTCAGAGTCATTGTCGGACAGGACAAGTGGCCAATTTTGTCTTTATGTTTTACCGCGTTCTGGGCAATCTAGGAATACATTGAGGGCACCCTGGAGATGCTGAGAAATACTTATACTTATGGGGCCATAACGAAATTTTAAAAAGTGGGGGGAGGTAAAATCTAATTGATGCTCAATTTTCAAGTATACATGTAAAGACAAGTTTCTATATCTTCATAAGACCAAAAATATATTTGTAGATTCTTGATGTGCAACAAAATAAGGTTTGTTTTTGTAAGTGCAACAAAATAAGGTTTTCACCTATTCTAAGGATTGATATACATATACACTCAAACAGACATACATACTATTCAATGCATCCTAAACCTGTATGTCTTCTTTCCTGATAAAAAAACAAAAATTATACCTGTCAAGTCAAGCCGCACCCATGTCCAACTAAGATGCATGGACACGTCTATCGGCCTCAAGTATCCAAGTCCAACACTTGTCAGATACGGACACGACACTCCTTGACACACGTCAAACATGCCAAATTAAGTGTCTAGTTTCTAATTGTACTTGTTTTACTGGGATTTGGGAACACTCTAGGCACACGTGGAGGACACGACAGAAATTGTGATGTGTAAAACTTGGTCCATAGTTCAAAATTTCAATCGATGAAAAGAATACTTGCGCAGCAATCGTTGTTTTGTATCTTTGTAAAGGCAATAATTTTGTGTGTTTTATCTTTTCTTGGATAATTTTTTTTTTTTGGGGAAATTGTGTGTTTTATCTTCATTGGATAGAAATAATG
Organism: Rhododendron ovatum; assembly: GCA_019656835.1. Classification (NCBI taxonomy): domain Eukaryota; kingdom Viridiplantae; phylum Streptophyta; class Magnoliopsida; order Ericales; family Ericaceae; genus Rhododendron; species Rhododendron ovatum. The sequence continues at coordinate 10,213,503 of CM033792.1, forward strand.
ATTTTCATCTCCAACATAAATTCGTAACATACCTCTACAAGACTACAATGCAAAAATATTACGTTTTATTCAGCACGTCAATAATTTTGTGTGTTTTATCTTCATTGGATAGAAATGATGACTTTCATCTCCAACATAAATTTGTAAGATACCGCTGCAAGACTACAATGCAAAAATATACGTTTTATTCAGTGCGTCCACAACGTGTCCCTGTCCTAATTTATGAAGAAATGACATATCCATGTGTGCGTATCGTGTCGTGTCCATATCTGTATCCATGCTTCTTAGGTGTCCAGTGTGTGAAGTTATGTTGTGTCGTGTCTGTATCGGGTGCTTTTGGCCTTCCACTTTGAAATTCTCTCTTTAGCGCCATACCCATAGGTTTTTAGGCTCACATTTCGTTTGGGACCTTTGGGTCTTTAGTTGTGTAGTGTCACTGCAAGCATGGTTGGTGCAAAAACCTAATTTTCCTAATTTGATCCCCTGTTTAATATGGTGCTGCAGAATTAATGATCACCAACTGCTTGTTAAATTCCGACCCCTCTCTTCCTTATGTTTGGTGTGTACAAATACATGCTAGGTTGTCCCTTTTTTTTATAACTCATGGTGTCTGCGCCACTTACGTCTAATCAAGTAATTTCTATGGACCAATCCAACCGTCCATAAACAGGAGTCATTAAAAGCTAAGACAAATTCTCCTTAGGGACTGGTCCCACAATAGTTGATAGCATTTTATCAGACATAATTAGTGTATAAGGTAGGCAGTCTGGCTATCAAAGTTTTATTGGAGGTAATCCGTTCTGTTAAATTTCAAAGAAGCAAAAACATTGCCTGGCAAAGTCATCAAACTCAGCTTATCCGCATCACCCGTGGTTGGCCAATCTCCTGCCAAAACTATTTTCGCAACCTTACTGAGCATCAGAGCATGGCTGTGCTCTATAGTTGTAATTAACATGTTGGTTGTGCTTAAAACATGTCTGGACTTCTTCGAAGCAATATTTTGGAATGGCACTGCTGCTGCCCACAGTTCAACTTTGGTCGTGCCAATATGGCTAAAACTATGCGAGATGCTCTTAGCAACTCATCTCAACTAGAATTTCATAGAACTTATAATTAGCTGATCCATCACCCACGCAAAGGAGAGATTATCTATTCCCCTCCCCCTTTCCGAATGAGAGATTGTCTTCAAGGAATTCTTAGTCACAATCTGATTGCATATTCTGATTACTAAGCACTAACACCCATGTTATCAATATATGCAGCCATTGGCATGAATGTCTGCTCAAAGGAAATTTTTACTCTTTTCAGACCAAGGTTGAAGAATATAAGATATCATAATTTTCCTCGTTAACTGTTTTTGTCATATGGCAAGAAAAAATGGAGCAAAATTGCAGACATAGAGCAAGGGCACCTTGAGCTCTTCAACAGAATCGTGCAATCAGGATGAAGAAAACCAGTTGATCATTGCATTTGCTCAAAAAAGCAGCCTGTTTCTGAACATCAAGTGCAGTTGTATCAGGGGATCCTTGTGGAACCGAGTCTACTTCCTGAAGATGTTTTATTTCCAAAGGTTCTACACTTTTACGGTTGAATCCACAGCTTGCCCAATTTCGTCAATGATAATGAAAACAACCTCAAATTCACCTAGACTAGAAGAGCGTGGGCTCACATCAAAGTTTCCAAATCTGAATTCGTGATGACTAAAATTCGTGAAGATGCGATTGTCACATCTCGAAGGGCTCATAAGTGGATTACTGCATAAGCCAAACAGTTTTTTGAAGCTGCAATATGCAAAGTGAAGATAACAATGGTTTCTTCATGTTATTGTTTTCAGATGGTAATCACAAAGAAGGTTTGCACAAATTTTCTTTTCCCTCTATTATCCACGTCTTCACAATATACTTACTTTTGGGGTGAGAGTCTAAACTTTTGTTTATTGCGGTGGGAAACTTATTTGAAAGATCTTGAATATAAGGATCCTAATACAAGGCATTGTTGGCTAAAATTAAATGGGATGAAATTGTCTTTTCGTAATCTTCTTATTGCCTTCGACTGAATCATCTCACTTAAATTAATGAGCATCTTATACTAATATGTTTTGTGAAACAACTGAAGTGACAGAACAACTCCTGAATATTAGTGAAACTTATGTTATATGGATCCTCCTAAGTATGAAGTCCCCTTGTTGGTCGCTCGATATTAGAATAAGGATATGGGATCCGTGTTAGACATGTTTAGTTGGACAATAACTAAGCAAGCATAGATTGTGATTCGAATTCCTCACGAGCTATGCATAGAACTCCTATAATATGCATGATGGAGTCTTAGACAACTAGCAAACGTCATTTAATCTGGCAAACGAAAACTATATAAAACGTATTTTAGCTATTGTTGCATGTTACTGTATCCTTGGTATTAAAATTAGATGAATGATGAATCCAATACTTGGACACGTACCCGTACCCGAGTCCATGTGACAGAGTACTGGAACTCGTGTAAGATTAATTTCGCCACGGCTATAATTGCAACACACCAGGTGGTAACTAAGCAATGGTAAGATAGTATTGCAGTAAGTGTAACATTACTGCACTACTCAACGTTACTATATGCGTAAGTTTTTGTCCACCTGTTGATTGTCTCCAATACAAGTACGAAATTAAAAAGAACTTCTGATAGCAATTAGACAAAGGAGCAACCCTGCTGATGCAAATGTAAAGCTTGTGTTAATGGCAGTAAGTGTACTACTTCATGTTACTAACTAACTGTCACCAGAAGTTTTGGCATAACAGTTCATTGTCTCCACTAGTATAAAACCAAAATACATCTTTTGAAAAGGATCAACCCTCTTGATGAAAACTTCAAGCCTTGTGTTGCTCCATCTATGAGAGTTGCAACGAGTAAAGAGGGCCTTACATGTAATTGAACATGTGAAAGTTCAAGTACTCATGAAGATAAAAATCACCAAAATGGAGGAAAGCAAGGAGAAGAGGATGTTACCAAAAGGGTCAATAGTCCCACTCTTGGATGTGACCTGGTTTTCTGCAAAATTATGTCACACACCACACATATTACACTAGAAAATGACCAAAAACGAAATAAAGATCAAACTGCAACTTTGGTATAGAAAGGAGCACTTACTACACTCTCTAGGATGGCAAATGCACCTCAATCCGACTCCACAGTTTCCATTAGGCTTTTGACACTCATCACAGATATTCGGTACATGGTCCGGAACATCGTAAGAAATTCTTGTACCAAACTCGTATCCTTCTCCGAGTTTTTCAACTACCGACGAATTTCTGTACACTCGATTATAGCGCAAGGTACTCAAATCTTTTGGATAGGCAATTGATGAAGGGAAGAAGGTGAGTGTGAGAATGAGAAGGTAAAGAAGGTGGACTAGTTTCTCAAAGCTGTGCATTTTCTCCTTCTCCTTGGCTTGTTTTGATTTTCAATTGTGAAGAGAAGGGTGGTGGCTTGTGTGAGAAGAGGGATGGAAGGATGAAAAGGTAGTAAAGAGAGAATTTGCTTTTCATCCATATATTTAGTTTTCTTCTGGTGTTATCTTTTACTGGGTACCCAATTGAAGAATTTTACTTTCCATATCTAAAAAAGTTCCCCCCTTTTGAAATTCTCATCCTCCAGTGGACTTCCAATTCCTTGAAACCACTTTTCTCAAAGGAATTTTTATTTCTTGTGGTTTTTCCCGTTGGTGACTGTTTTTCTGTGTCTTCTTCTAGCCATTTTTTCTTGGGTTTTTTGCTCTGCGTTCTGACCTATGAAAGTTGCAGACGCAGCAGACCACTACCTCTCACAAGTTACTCCATTTGTCTAAATTATCAACTTGAAAGTGGTAAAGGCAAAGCAATCTTAGAGATTCTCAACGGTCATTTGAGAAAATTCTAAGTGGCAGACAAGGTTGTTGGCATGGGCCTCCGGGCCATGATTGAGGATGATTTTACTTTAAATCATCTAGAGTGTTGGATTAGGTGAAGCAAATCAAAAGAAAATTTATCGTCTTTAGTTTGATTTTCTAAATTTGTTGGACAGATGTACAAATATCATGCACAATTACATAGAACTCGACAATCATCAATGTGAAAAAGTCCAACAACGCATCCATAACCATCTCACCGCTCACTTACAGGGGTCCCAATTAAAACTTTCGCTCCGTTTGAAGAGATAATCAAATCTTGCAAGCATTAATCCGGTACGGGTTGTGACATACTGAGAAAGATCAAAGATGTCATGAGAGTTTGATAATGGGAGGATGGGAGAGGGTCAAAAGGCAGAGAATATTTCTGGGCTTGGTTTTGGGTCGGTGAGTGAGTTGGACTTTGAGGCCTTTCATTTTGGCCCATTAAACTGAGCGCACGCAACACAATTTGTTCAACATTTTGGCTCTGTTAGATAACACTGCTTCTTTTCTATTTGCTGAAATCAGTTTCGATTTTTTTTCTACTTTTTCTCAACCAAAAAAAGTGACGTTGACCAAAATACAATTGTACAAAGAGGCATGATTCTCTATTTAGCTTAGTTAGAAAAAAGGATTCATACATACATATGCATGCAAGGCACATTAAGGAGCCAGGGTGCCGAGGAGCCTTGACACATTGACGCTCTAGGGTGCCCAGGAACCTAGATGAAACGCAAGGCGAGGCACGGCCCCTCACTGAAGGGAGTTGTAGAAACTAAGTACGATATACTACATCAAGTAACCAAATCATCCAGCCTCTTCAAACAATAACATAACTCCTCCAATAACATCAACATATATATATATTTTTTTGATAGGCAATAACATCAACAAATTAAGGACTGAGCTTGTTGGCAGTGGAAGGAGGAAATTGAACGGGCGAAAATGGTTATTTTACAGCATGCCGAACAACATTCGGTTTCGTTCACATTATAGATCTCGTCGAAACTTCTAACTGTGGTTTTGTTAATTGGATTCCAATAAAAATGGGATCGAAACACAAAAGCAAATTGAAATTGGGTTCTGTACACACTGATTGGAACCTAATAAATTCAGTCCTTGGTTATTTTGTATTTCGTCACATATTTATTGGTATCCCATACTATCCGATTACCATGATTTAAAAACCAATTAAGCATTTCATCGAGATCTACAATGCAAATATGGAAAGAGAGAAGAAAGGGGAAAAAGTAACATCAACCAGGTTTTTGCCGAACCAGAGCCCAGAGGTGGTGAACCAGAGGGATAAAAAGCTTTTTGTCCCGGCTTTTCGGGCTCGAGTCATAACATCAACCCCTCAACAGATTCTCATTCATTGCATAATGGATAAAAAGACTTTGATACAAAGCTTATTCATGGTTATATAGCCACTCACCTTCATAGCACCATCAGTACAGATCAGACTATAATTATGCAAGAAAACACTTCCCACTTACCATAAAATAAGTCTCACACACACACATTTAAGATAACATTAATTGGGAACCTATATAACATAGTTTTGAGTAGAAATCCTGGATATTAAGCAGGTGGCTTGAGAAGAACAGCTGCTGGCTTGAGAAGAACAGAAGGGAAATCAAGCACCACAATCTTGTCAATCACGGTTGAAAATGTGCCTGAGAATTCCAGATGTTTTGGGTGGCCAAGAAAAGCAGTGAAGTCTTCCTTGCTTTTGAAGGTCATCAAGAAAGCATGGGTGAAGCCTTGGGTTAGCATCTCATGGCTTTCAATGTCCTGTCCCCTGTTCACAAAGGTACGTAATCTCATCCCTTAGATGGAATGGGTATGTGCTTAAGGCTGGTTTGGAAGTAGCTTTTAGTGCTGATCTGGAAATCCGGTTATCGAAAAAGAATATTTAAAGGAGATGGAAGTTTAAAATGTCCACTAGAAATGATTATCATGGAAAAAAGCACCATTTTGAAGAAGAGATTCAATAATTTAGACTAAATTGAAACAAGGATGAGTAGGGGAAGTCCAAATTCCATTAGATCTATTTATTCAAATAAAATACAGTAAATAAAAACTAAAGCCCTCCCTCCCAAATTAGAGATACTTACCACTCAAAGGCCTTGACCTCATCAACTTCAGAAACCATCTTCTCCATCCCTTTCAAAAGCTCTTCCACCACCACTCCTTCCTTGAACTTTGCCACCACCAAGTGCTTGAACTCTTCCATTCCCACTCCTCCCCAACTCCCTCACCAAATCCCCTAATTTATAACCATTTACTATTTCACTTCCATTATTTGCATGTCAAATTGTACAGTTCCCATTTTCGAACTCTGTGTGTACCATGTTGTCACCAGTCCCAACTTTTACGAGACAAAAATCTGCAAATATATAAGAGATGTTTCCACCGGCCAACAACTTTTTGATTTTATCCTTATTTAATTTATTTTTTTGAATTTATTAATTTTGCGGCAAGTTTTTATGTATTCGTTTAGACGAGAGGACTAACAAATGCAAAAAAAATTAAATTAAATAAAGACAGAATCAAAAAATTGTAGTACGTCCATAAGGACCATAACTTGTCGGTAAGTAAAAACACCCAATATTTCAAATGGGTACAATAGGTACAACAGCACTAGGACTGAGGCCCACGAGTCTACCAATTCATCGGCCCACCACACGGCCTGAACCTGTCCAAACCCGAGTAATTATTCAGTGGTCTTATGGCACTTCCATGCAGTGTCCCAACACATTTAATTCATCACATATTTTCATGAGCCTTCATACTAAGTGTCACACTTTCACAGAGTTTATACACTTAGTATGGAGGCCCACAGAAATATGTAGTGGATAAAGATGTTGAGTCTTCACGTGGCAGGATGCTGCGAAACAGCAGCCTGCAAAGTAATGCAGAGCAGTCGATCCAATCGCTCATCTCGACAATTGACGGCTCAGATCTTAACCGAACAATGAACGATTTAGATTTGTATGTACTTAGATTCGATCCAAGTCATCCGTACCAGGATAAACGACCGGATCAACCGCTCAGCAGCATCCCCTGATCCCGATGCCTAAGACCAGCAAATAATTTCATATTATTTTTTTCAACTGACCCCACTGTCCTGTTGCGTAGGACCTTTTTTCTCATTTCACACGTATGGGGTCCTTGCCTTAGCCATGTTGTCTGCCCTTATTTCCAAGGGCACTTTTTTTTTTTGATCAGATCAAGGGCACTTTCATTGCATCAAAGACCCCTCTTTTTAAAGTGTGGAATGAATTGGAGGGAACTTTTCTCTTTCTAATTGCTGGATTTTTCCCCTCTGTGTTGCCCATGTGCTCCTGACTTTATGCTTTTGAAGTTATATGGAAGGACATTCCATCATCACATATCTTTAAGGAATCTTCATTGGTTGATATTTCTCTCTCAACGAAGAAACCATGAGGAAAATTACAGAGTCGGTGAGCCTTTTTTGTTTGTTTTTTTCCCTTTTCCTAGGAACACTTAAATAAAAACTGAAAAAAAGTAAGATTTGAGGTATAACCTAATTGACGTAATTCGCGTACGGGTGCATGTATGAGCAAGAGCGCGAGTGCAACCATGAAATTGTCTTTGAATCACATCTCAAACTACTAAAATTCGCGAAAGCGAGGATTGAGAACGCAAGCATAATGCGAAAATTGGGACCGAGAGCACGAAGTATTTTACAGGATTAGTATATGACTAAGGATATAAACCGTACAACTAAAGCCCTAGCATTCTTGTGCAATTGAGTTTAACAATACCATTAGGACTAGTATTAGTAATAAGTTGGAAAGTCGTGAAGCCTTTGATATGAGTTTGACTATTACTCGCGTGTAACTGATTTCAATTGGACCCTTCGCCAGTGAAGATCGGATTTTTTTTTCCCCGAATCAGTATTCAACAAGTTAAAATAACATCACACATAATTTTAAAAAAAATGGTAAACCAAACACATCTTTTGCATTTTAGGTGACAAAATACTAATTATGCTCGTATAGTTAATTTTCTCTTAATTAATGGGCCCAATATGATTAATCATTTTATTCGACCAATACTTTAACAAATAATGCACAACTTTTAGGGGCTTTTGATGCAGGGAGGCGTGTCGAAAAAGATGAATGCGCAACAAAGATAATCACAAATAAGTATGAACTAGAGGTACTCTCTCTTTAAACACACAATAATGAGAAAAACTTTCAATTTTCATTAATTCATTCAAAAACAACTCTATTAATGTCACCCTACAACTTATTTTATACTAAAAACTTAAGACTGAAAAGGAATCAGCAAAACATAAGCTATATGACCTCTTCTTCCACCTCAACCTCGAGCACATCCTCCGGCTATAGTCAGGATTGGAACGAGAGCTTTGATACCAACTGATGCAGCGCAACTTCTTTTTACGAAACTATTTGCAAGAAGAGATCACAAATTTACTTATGTTAAAGATTCTCTCTTTGAAACATAAATACAAATATATATGAACTAGAGGTACTCCCTCTTTGAACACACGATAATTAGAAACTCTCAATTTTTCTTTAATTCAAAAAACAACTTCCTAGCCCTAATGACTACAATCTTATTATATAGTAGTAGCCACCGTAGAATTAAAAAGGAATAAAAATATTAGAAAGCAACACTAATTCTTGTAAAACAAGAAAATATAAAATAGGAAACTGACTCAACCTAAATTAAAAAATTAAATAATTTTATATTAACAATCCTAAATTATAAGATTCCTAACAGAATACTAAAACTAAAACTGTAAAATAAAATACTAAGAAATTACTATTTTTCTAAAATCTAATCTGCATCATTCTCCCCGGCTTTGATACCAACTGATGCAGGGAGGCATGTCGAAAAATATGAATGCGCAACAAGGACAATCACAAATAAATATGAACTAGAGGTACTCCTTCTTCGAACACACAATAATGAGAAAAACTCTCAATTTTCATTAATTCATTCAAAAACAACTCTATTTTAATGTCACCCTACAACTTATTTTATACTAAAAACCTAAGACCGAAAAGGAATCAGCAAAACAGGAAGCTGAATCCTGGTGAACTCAATATTACCAAAATCAAAAGATTTGATCTCAAATCTCAATACTAGATAATAAAAGAAAACTTGCCAAAACAAATGACACTCAGAGCGGAATATTCAAAAATAATTAATAATCAAAATAATAAAATTAAATATGTATTTCTTAAATAATAAACAATTTTCATTCTGCATCGGCTTCTCTTTAGCAAAATTTTTGGGACTTTGGAGCCTTTAGGTGCCTTTGCTCATGGCCGATGCTGTCCATATCTCTTTCTCTAAAGAATTATAGAGCCCTTGGGTTTTTAGAATTAGGGTGTGTTTTACTAACTAAAATAACTATTTATTTTTTGAATTAAAAATAATATATTATGAGAGAATGATTTGTCTTATAAAACGAATAAAAAGTATTTAATAAATAGAATTTTTAGAAAATCTTAGCGAAACGCGGCCTTAATTGCCTACCATAATAGTGTTTTCTTTACCGATTGTTCTATTCAAAAGCCAGAAATAGTCCCCAACGGGATGTAAAGCCCAATCTCACGTCAAATATGATCAACTGAAAATACTCAATAGTTAAAATGTTAAATCCTCTTATAAAGTTGAAAGTTGAAACAATAACAACCGAGGGACCAATGAGAGGTTGTTTCACTGCTTGCAAACTTGGACTTAGTTGGAGAAAGCTCGGGTTCAAGTCTTCTCTATAGCCCCTCATTAGAGGCTATGCGACAGAGCCAAGATTTTATGAACACAAGGACTGAATTATGAACAACAAGATTATGAAATTTCAAAGTTCGAAAATCTAATAGTTTGTTGGTTTGGGCTTTGAGAGAGATTTTATAGGTAATGAGTAGAGAGACCAATGAAGAGAAATAAAAGAAATAATTTAAGAAAAAACTGATTGGAGCCCGTGTGCAAAAAGAAGAGTTGGGCTTTGGGACTCAAAATGAACTCAGTGAATTAACACCTTGCAACACACAAATTCGAGTCTTGCAATAAAGAAGACGAAAAAGATGCACAAAATAATACTTTTTATTGATTTTGAATTGAAAGGGGTACAATTCTCTAATAAATGCTCTTTAAATAAGAAAAGAACAAAATCCTCTGGTTCAATCTCCGGAATTACTAGCGTTTTAACAGCTTGAATGCTTATTGTTGAATCGCTCGAACAGTAACTTTCTTTGAATCTTCAAGTTGAATGAACCGAAGAACAAAGTTTGAAGATGACTTGAACTTTGGAGTTTGATCCTTAAAATCTCCAAGTGTTTTGGTTTGTTGAGTGATTTGAGTTGCTGAACGATTTGATGTGGTGGACTTGCAAATCAACACGGTTTTTGGTGTTTGATGATTCTCTGCAGGATGTTGAGGAATACTTGAGTTCTTGAAGAGTGCTTGAGAGCTCTGAAGAATGCCAAGCAAAAACGTGTGTTCTCTCCCTTATATGAGCCTCTATTTATAAGCTCAAGGAGAGAAGAACTAAGTATTATAAGATCTTTGATTGGTTTAATTTGATTTGATTGGCCTGATTGATTGACTTAACTTGATTTGATTTGATCTTAATCCTATTTCATTTTCTATGTAAGAAGATTTTATACTTCTTTTTAGGGAATGATTTTAATTTAAAAAAGAAATAATATATTTATTATTTGACTCTTTTTTTAGGATTTATTTAAAGTGGCCCTGTATTTTTGGGCTTGTATACCTTAACCCATTTGGCCAATTAAGCTAGCCCAACTCTTTAATCTGTTAGGCTAATTAAGTTAGCCCAACTTACTTTAGTCTTCACTGTATCTCAAATGGATTGAGCTGTAGAAATTTGTTGGGTCCAATATTTATTCGAGTACTTTGACCAATCTTGACTTTAAGTAATGAAGACAATTTATCCCAATTGATCGGACGGCGATTAAGTCATGCCGAAATTTTAGTGTCTACACAGCTAATACTCCCTCCGTCCCATTTTTATTGTTCATTTTCGTTTTTCGTGTCATTTTTTCAACGCTTATATCTTCCAATATGAATCTCCAAAATATGAAATATGGATCTTGTTTGATAGTTCTCGATTAGATCTATAATACAAAGTTTTCAAAATTATGAAAAACATTATAAATTGGGAGATATAAGCGTTGAAAGAACGGCACGAGAAACGAAAATGGACAATAAAAATGAGACGAAGGGAGTACAAAACAAGATATCAAGTGCTCTTAACCTACAAAAAAAAAACTAATATGTATACTAAATTTAAAAAAAACTGAAACTACTTGGGGCCTTAACCCTCTGCTTGGGACTAAACATACGCCTAACACATTCCGCATGTGATGAAACTTAAGCTGCGGTCGCGACATATGTGCGGTAGGTTCCTCTAGCGTGATGTAAATGGACAATATTCACAGGCGGGCGAAAGTGACGGAGCGCTGTTCGTGGACAAGACTGGCATTATCATGTCTGCTCTGCTCCGTCTGAAATATAGGAAGCAAATCTGGGCGTGTAGAGTAGCCGAGAACCAGGACAGCACGCTATAAAGGATATGGCTACAGTTTTCAAGTGTTGGCTCTGGAGCCAAGACCCAGTAGCATTTTGAAAGGTCAAAAAGAAAAGGAAAACTCCACTGTACGTCTCCGAATTTGTATCAAGAACTCCCCCAAGCGGCAAAGCTAAGCGATAATGCTAAAGAAACCGATGAGGCATACCAACGGAAGCCACCGACGGCTGTGCGGGACCCACTTCGGCCATAGAATGGCTTATTCAAGCGGTCCAAAAAAATTTTAAAAAAAAAACCTAGTGGGTTTGCGTGAGCATCAACGACATTCGATGTGTATAAGTGCTCGATCCAAACACCTTATACGAAAAAATAGGGTGTTTGGATTAAGCACCTACACACATCGGATGCCATTGATTCTCACGTTGTCCACTCGGTTTTTTTTAGGATTTTTGAAAAGTTCAGATCAGCCGTTCGGTGGCCGGAATGAGCCCCGCGCGGCCGTCGGTGTGCCTCGTCGATTTCTGTAGCACTCTCCAAAGCTAAGACTCAGATCGTTTTTTTAGGATCCTAGATGGGTCCCAAAGACATACGTACACGGGATATGAACCCAAGATGGGTTCCCAACTTGATGTAGTACCATTTATGAAGTTTTCCGCAATAAATTTGTTAGGCGATCAAAACAATGTATGTACTCATAGCAGCTATGGTCACATCCCTCTCCACTGTTAGCAAATGTTATATAAAGCATTTAGTTAATTATTTAGCTTGTTCGGTGGACAAGTCTGGATTAAGGGATTTTTTTAGCTAGCCAATTGGTTTATTTTTTTTGTTTTTTTTCAATTTTTTTTATATTTGTTAGTTTTTTATTAATTTTTTGTGAATTATTGTGTCATCATGACCATAGAAATCTAAAAAGTAAAAAATTGCAATCGAAACCAGATTTTTTTTTAATAAAGACAAAAATAAACCAATAAGCTAATTTTTTTCGTTTATTTAGAAAAAATTATGGAGAGGCCAATTCATTCCGTCGTGCCCAAGAATGGCAATAAGGCTACTATAATAGAAAAAAAATATTTTATTTTGACTTTTTTGGATAAAAATAAATACTGCAAATAGGTTAATCTACATATTTATATGCATTTTTTTTGGCTCATAAAAAAATGTAGGACTATCAAATTATATGTATTAAGACGTCATGCATTGGGGCCAATATGCAGGCCATTTCTAGCCCATAGGCCGAACTGTTCTTTTGTTTTTTGATGGCGGAAGGGGGCTTTGACTAGCCCAATTCTTTAGTAGTCTAATTTGCCAACAAAAGGTTTGAATAACCAAAATTTCTATTTCGTTAAGGAAAATGATTTTCGCGCTTCATTTTTTATTGATGGTGCTCCATTTTTAAGAAAAAATGACGGCCCAGGACGTGTTTTGATAATTATACCCACCAAGAACAAGCTAAGAACATTTGTTAATGCTGAAAATGTCTTTGGCACATTAATTATAAAAACACGTCATTGGCCGTCATTTTTTTCATTTTTAACGTGAAGTTACTAGTAATTTTATGAACAAAGTGGAGCGTCATTAGTAAGAAGAGGGGCGTGGAAATTCACTGGACATTTCTTTTTGATTGTGTTATGGAAATTATTTTGCGATCTTTGCAGTTTGATTACAAAAAAATTGTTTTCAAAAATAATCTTCGATCGAAAGCCTTACCTTATACGCAGTTAAGTTGTTCGAACACGATGAATGTTTTCAAACTTTTCATTGTTGCTGCTTTAGAAAATTGGCTCATTTTTGCACAATCTCAAAGACTAGTCACGCAATGTGTGTGCATGTGAGCTGAGTGGGAGCGCAGGAGTGTAGGTGCGAGCACGGGCATAAAAATTTATTTCAAAAGCATCTCAAACTTCGGAAATACGCAAGAACGAGAATTGAGTCTGAGAGTGTAGACGTGGAACTATGGGAGGGAGAGTGAGAGTGAGTGGAGAGTGCTACTGAAATATTACATGAAATATATAGTTTGCAACAATTGGAAAAAAGGCTACATTGGGGCACTGTCACATGGTGGCCCAAAACTCCCCACCACCATATATTCATCCATGGTGATGAAGGGTGTTAAGATACTCTGTGAGGACACTCCGAAAGCACCCAACAGTCGTTGAATATCTGGTTACGAGTGGCGGCGACTCTGTGAAGATTCTCGTCCATAGACTATAATGGCCTGTTTGGATGCTTCATTACGAAGGGGTGTTAGTAATACCCTTGTTTTATACCTAGTCCCACCGCCTAAGCCCTTGTTTGGCGACCTCTTTTCGTTGGATATTATTTTACCCCGTTCTTCTGTAATAACGGGGAGTGCTGGATTCGGGGGTCTTCCGTATGGGTAGGGTTTGAGGTATTCATATCTAATCCCCCTCAAAAATTGACGATATCACCCTTCCTTATCCCCTTTCTCCAGCCCCAGCTGTCGCCATTTCTGTCGCTACCCTACTTTTGGTTTCGTTCGAAGAGAGAAAACGGTTTTGTGGCGATTTGGACCAGTTGAATCGAAAAAATTAAGTGTTCCAAATTTCAATCCGTTTGAACCGGTAGAAAGATTTTAGTTTTATGATCATTTATCCTAAATTGTCATAATTAAATTTTGAATATAGGACTCTCGTTGATTAGTTTTAAGAAAGTCATACAACTAAATATTTCTTAGGGCTAACCAACGAGAGTCCCTGAAGCCAAAAATTAATTATAATCCTTTATGATAAAATGATCAGAGAAATAGTATCTTTGCACTGATTTAAACCGATTGAAAATTAGAACACTTAATTTTATAACCAATAGTTTATATATTAAAAAATATGGTTACAAAATTAAGTGCTCTAATTTTCAATCCGTTTGAACCGGTACGAAAATCCTATTTCTCTAATTATTTTATCTTAAAGGGTTATAATTAATTTTTGGTTTCAAGGCTCTCGTTAGTTAGCCCTAAAAGATATTTGGTTCTACGACTTTCTTAGGGCTAATCAACGAGAGCTCTATAGTCAAAATTTAATTATGACCCTTTAGAATTAAATGATCAGAAAAATAAAATTTTCCCACCCATTCAAACGAATTGAAATTTGGAACACTTAATTTTTTTTGCTCAACACATATTTATTCTAATAATTATAATGAAACTAACAAATTTTGTCATAAAACACTGCATAAGGGCAAAAAAGTCATTTAACAGCTTTTTACATCAATCCCCCCTCCTTATACCCCCAATTAATCTTTCATCCAAACCAAGTACTATTTTATCCCCCATTTTTAATACATCATCCAAACCAAGTACTATTTAATATCCCATTCATAAATGTGGGTCATCCCTTATTAATCAATACCCTCTACTATCCAATCCTCTCTTCTTACATAATACTCCCAAATCTAATCCCGCATCCAAATGAGCCCTAATAGACATTGTAACAATTTACCAAATAAAATAGAAGACATTAGAACAGTAGGATATAGTGTTACTGTTAGAAGTGTTTATTAGAGATAGTGGGTTTGTCCCACATCGTCTATCTTATGCATGTGTAACTTTCCAGAATAATATAAATAAAAGTATATGTGTAAGGGTTCATTAACACCCTATACACTTTTCCTCATCTCTAATAACATGGTATCAGAGCCTAACCTTAACCCTAATCCTAAACCACCACAATCCTAATACACCACCATCTTAACCTTAATCCTAAACCATACCCTAGCCTCTGCCTTAACCCTAACCCTAATCCTAGTTCACTGTACTGTCACGCCCTCAATTTTCAACATAAATAAATAAGCCATTTCAATAAAAGATCCTCGCACAATATATATATTATATCCAAAAGAGAATTTTTAAAAGATTATTTACAAACCAAGTTTCCCAAGTTTAAACATTTACAACATTGGCACCACGGCCCGAATTCCATCGCTAGTTAAAAGAGTAAAATTTAGAGGTTACATAATATCTGAAATTAAAAGACTTGAAATAAATTTACAATTTCATCTTTCCAAGAAATCATGCAGAAGATGATGAAATCACTTCTCGGCGGCTTTCAAAAGAGATGAGATCAAGCATGCACACCATGCACTTCGCGTCAAGGTCTTTGAGATATACCTGAAAATGATAGGTTGAGCTACACTAGCCCAGTAGAAATTTCTATACTCAAGCTATATGTAAATGCGATGAAACATGCAATAAGAGTGAATGATTTTCAATGAACGATCGAAAGTACAAAAGGCACAATAAACCGACGAACGACTACGGAATTCAATACGTCTAATAGATATGCCTAGCCATTTATACATCAATCTAGAGGTAGCGTTAAACACACATCAATCAAAATGACGACGACAATTTCTCAAACCAATTCAAGTCTCCTCAAATGAATGCCACACTTGACTTTTCCATCCTTTACCATTTACCATCGAGCCTCTTTTCATAAAAGAAAACATTACTTTTTGATTTTCAAAAACACCTTTGAGAAATACTCTCGACCTCTACGGGTCAAGCTCCGTTGATTCGAGTTTGAATAGCCGGAGTCTGTTGATTCTGCGCATGAATACCGGAAACCGTTGATTCGCTCAAGAATAGCCGGAGGATTTTAATAAAAATCCTTTTTCAAATAAAGACAAGTTCCTTTCTTTTCAAATCCTTAGTAGAGTCAGTTGTTTATCTCTTTCTTTAACGGTCACTATCTCAAGCAGCAAACAGTTCAAGTAACAACGTAAACTTCTGACATCAACTTCAACATTCTTCATTTTATGAGAAATTCAACTGTTTTACCACCCCATGCGTGACAGTGAACTCTCTTTCTACCCGGGTTTCCGCCTTACCACACCTTGCGTAACGGGCTCTCTAGAGTCTCCGCATTACCACACCTTGCGTTGCAGGACCCTCAATTCAAAATTCATAATTCACATAAACACATAAGCATTAACAATCCGAATGCAAGAAGACAACACTTCCCAAGGTCACATATTTTCATTCATTATCATTGAATGTATTATAAACTCACAAATATGTCCCTTTGTACATCATTAACTACTTTAGGTTCACGTTATCCCTCAAAGTCTATCACGACGCCCTACGTCACGTACCAATCCCACAACGACTCCCCGACACACCACTCGCTAGGTTCTAAAAGAGAATCTATAGAACAAATACCAAATGAAATGAGGATGATCAAGCAAAACGAAGTACGAAGATACTAGTTACCCTCTTCCCTTTCGGACCACTAGGCAAACCCCTATCGACCAACCAAGTACCTACGTCATACCTATAGCTTACGATATTTAATAATGACTCCATGGTACGTCCACCAATCCATCAATCACTACGTCACGCCATTAAACAATGCTTAACAAGTCTATATCGATCATTAAGGCATACCACCACATCTACTTCAATCAACCAAGAGCGTAAACCAATGTACGAGTATCCTAACCATTTAATTCTACACTTTTCTAAACTACGACGACGACCTAAAGTGATCGATTGGTCATTCAATCTTCCGAGGTACGAATAATCAAGTTTTGAAGTCATTTGAAGCTATTAAAAAGATGTTTGAGGTGTCTGGGGTTCAAATGGGCACGAGAAGAAACAAATGAACCAAATCTGTCCGAAACAGAATGGGGGTATTGATACCCCTGACCGAGGTATCAATACCTGGCCAACGTCTGGTCCAGAGAAGAGTGGGGTATTGATACCCCTTTTTAGGGTATCAATACCGCGGAGTTTTTCTGCAGATTTTCAGATTTTCAACAAAGAAATTTCAACAACAAACAACGAACTAAGCACGATCAAAGCACATAATCAACCCATAAACACATAGAGAGAGTAAGAAATCCATACCTCAAGCTTACAAAGCCGAAACCCAGGATCCACTAGTGAGCCCTAGCTTTAAAACTTGAAATCCTCCATGAATACTCCTCTCCGAACTCTATCCAACGAATCACGAGCTTGAAATCACGTCTAGGAGGTGGAACGGAGGTTGATAACCATGGGTTTTGAGTTTTGGAGTGAGTTTGAGAGAGGAGGAGTGGAGAGAGAGAGATAATGGAGATTTTGATCTCCTACAACACCAACACCCCTTTTATATTAACACCCAACCCAATTACACTTACACTCCCTCAAGATTCAATCCCTAATTCAAATAGCCACAAAATAAACTATATTCTCTTAATTAGCCAATTAATAAACATTTCAATAAATAAATAAAATAAAATAAAAAAAATTTCGGGTCTCCACATGTACTGTTCCCGCGTATTGTTCACAATTACTGTTCATCGCGACTGCTCACGATTACTGTTCATTGCGTACTGTTCACGGCGATTACTGTTCACGAGTTACTGTTCATCGCCTTTACAGTTACTGTTCATCCCTATTTCGGCGACCATCTTCATGCACAAGCATGCATCACCAGGCCCTGTTTTCTCGTCTTTGCAATTTCCGTTGATGTTTCTTTCATTCTGGTAACTATTTTCCATACTGTTCTTGTCAAGTATCTCTGTCATGTGGTGGATTAGTGGTTGTGAAGAATATGTTATGTTGGAGTTGTTGATATTGGGTATCTATCCAGCCTGGTGACTGGTTCGATGTTAGTATATTAGTTGATTTTGTTGATCAATAGTTATTGGTATTTTGCTTTGGTTGCATACCGGTTATTGGTTGTTACCCCTCCATTGTTCGGTAGAATGTCTGACAATAATTATGTTCACGGCGATTACTGTTCACGAGTTACTGTTCATCGCCTTTACAGTTACTGTTCATCCCTATTTCGGCGACCATCTTCATGCACAAGCATGCATCACCAGGCCCTGTTTTCTCGTCTTTGCAATTTCCGTTGATGTTTCTTTCATTCTGGTAACTATTTTCCATACTGTTCTTGTCAAGTATCTCTGTCATGTGGTGGATTAGTGGTTGTGAAGAATATATTATGTTGGAGTTGTTGATATTGGGTATCTATCCAGCCTGGTGACTGGTTCGATGTTAGTATATTAGTTGATTTTGTTGATCAATAGTTATTGGTATTTTGCTTTGGTTGCATACCGGTTATTGGTTGTTATCCCTCCATTGTTCGGTAGAATGTCTGAGAAGAAGGATTTTGATTCTGGTACTGTTTCTAGCCCTAATTCTACTCTTGTTGGTAGTGTATCAAGTGGTTCTTGGTCTCGCGAGAGGCGCCCTATTACCTCCACACCATTAAATGGGGGCAATTATGTTCTTTGGGCTAAACCTGTTGAGGTGTATTATATGGGTCAGTCTGAGGACTCTTTTTTGACTGATGAGCCTCTTGCTACTGCTGAGCCTACATATAGGGCTTGGAAAGCTGTTGATGCCCGTGTTCGTTCAGAATTATGGAATAGTATGACGGAACAGGTTGCTAGTACGCTGATGTTCTGTGATACAGCTAGAGAGGTGTGGACACAGGCACAGGAGCTGTATTCAGGTGTCGACAATCTCCGTCGCACATATGATCTTCATCAGTCTTTCTTTAATATATCTCAGGGTGATGATTGTTTTGAGGATTATTATGCTAAGTTTCGGCGCATTTGTAATGAATTGGATATATGTGAGCCACTTACTGCTGATATTCAGGTTATACGGCGCCAGCGTGAACGTATGAGAGTTACTCGTTTTTTATCCGGTGTATCATCCACTTTTGGCCCTGTTGGTAATCAGATTTTGGGAAATCGTGACTTACCTTCACTCAGCGAGGTATTCAGTCGTCTCCGACAGTCATCGTCTATTTTTGCACCGACTTCTGGTCGTTCTGCTTTGTCTTCCGCTATTTCTGACAGCTCTGCTTTGTCTGTCAGCCATGGTCATGGTCGCAATCGTGATTCTGGATTTAGTAGTCGTGGCCGCGATTATGGGGTGAGTGGTCGTGGCTTTGGCGGCCGTGATTTTGGGTTTGGAGGTCGTGGTCGTGATTTTGGAGGCCGTAGTTTTGGTCGTGGTCGTGGTCGTGGCTTTGGTGGCCGTGACTCTGGTTTTGATAATCGTGGGGGTCGCATATCAGGGGGAGGTGTCGCGGCCGTGATTCAAGATTTTGCACTCATTGTTGGGGAACAAATCATACGATGGAGTTCTGTTATAATCTTCACGGCTTTCCCAGGTTTATCAGGCTACTATCTCGCAGGATACTGAATAGTTTACTCAATCCTCTACCAATGTGGCTATTTCAGCCGAGGAGTACCAACGTTTTTTGTCATTTCAGGCTGCGACAGGATCTTCTACTGCTACGCTCGTTCAGACCGGTTCATCTGTTGCTTGTGTTGCCTCCTCTTCTTCCTCTCCTTGGGTTATTGACTCAGGAGCCACATATCATATGACTGGTACATCTGCTTTCTTTGATCACCAACCGGTTGGTAAAACATTTCATGTCACCTTAGCCGATGGCTCTACCACTGTTGTTACTGGCTTCGGTTCAGTTCCTGTCACTTCTTCTTTTACTTTATCATCTGTATTACATGTTCCTCGTTTCCCGTTTAATCTTATGTCTGTGAGCCGTCTTACAAAATCTTTAAATTGTTCCGTCACATTTCTTCCTCATGGCTGTGTTTTTCAGGATCTCAAGACGGGGAGGAAGATTGGTGGGGGCATTGGGCGATGTGGCTTATATTACTTGACTGTTTCTCAGCCTGTAGCTCTTCAGACATCAGAGTCTCCATACCAACAGCACTGTCGTCTTGGTCATCCCTCTCTTCAGAGTTTGAAGCATCTTGTGCCCTCCTGTCGTTCCATTAATAAGTTGGTTTGTGAGGTCTGTGAGTTTAGTAAACACCGTAGAGTCACTTTTTTACCTAGGGTTGAGCGTCGTGCGTCGCGTCCTTTTCAGTTAATTCATTCAGACATTTGGGGGCCTATTCATGTGCCTAGTGTTTCTGATTTTCAGTATTATGTTATTTTTGTGGATGACTTTTCTCGTCTTACATATCTTTATCTAATGAAAGAGCGGTCTGAATTGAAATCTGTTTTTAAAACTTTTTACATGGAAGTCAAAAATCAGTTTGATACTTGTGTTAAAGATATTTCGTTCCGATAATGCCCGTGAATATTTTCACCATCTTCTTTCTCATTTTTTCGATGATCATGGCATTATTCACCAATCGTCGTGCTCTCGGACTCCACAACAAAATGGGGTTGCTGAGCGCAAGATTCGGCACTTGTCCGAGGTTATGCGTGCCTTATTATTTCAAATGCAAGTTCCTAAGTCGTATTGGAGTGACGCCGTTCTCACTGCATGTTATCTAATCAACCGTATGCCCTCTACGGTCTTAGGTGGTCAGGTTCCTCATACGGTCTTATTTTCCGGTCGGCCTCTCCACTCTTTACCCCCTCGAGTTTTTGGATGCACCAGTTATGTTTATGCTCTTGATTCTGATAGGAGTAAACTTGATCCTCGGTCTTTTAAGTGTATCTTTCTGGGATACTCACACACCCAGAAAGGCTATCACTGTTACTCTCCTACTTTACGTCGTCACTTTGTCTGTGCTGATGTCACGTTCAATGAGTTATTGCCATATTATTCGGACCCTATTGCTATCAATGATCTTCTTACACTCGAGTCTGTGTTACCTATGGCTGTTCCTACTGGCACTGTTTCACCCCAACCTTTGCAGGTATATGTTCGTCGTTTTCCAGCATCAACACTGCCACCGCCTCAGGCACCACCTCCGCCTACAGAACCATTCCAGTCTGGCGAACTCTCAGTGCCCACGCCTCCATCTTCTCCCCCGTCGCCGGATCCACTTGCTCCTCGATATCCGACTCGTGAGAATCGTCATCCCCCGGCAAAATATGATTTTTCTAATCTCTCTAGCACTTCTCATCCTATTTCTCGGTTTCTCTCTTATACTCATCTCTCTCCATCCCTTCGTGCTTTCACTACTATTGTTTCCTCCATTTTTGTTCCTAAAACTGTTCAGGAGGCATTATCTCGGTCTGAGTGGCGGACAGCTATGGCGGATGAAATGTCTGCTCTTCATACTAATGGCACATGGGAGTTGGTTACTCTTCCTGCTGGGAAATCTACTGTTGGCTGTCGTTGGGTCTATACTGTCAAGTATCTACCTGATGGCACTATTGAGCGTCACAAAGCTCGCCTGGTTGCTAAAGGCTACACCCAAACTTATGGTGTTGATTATTCCGAAACGTTCTCTCCTGTTGCCAAGCTTGGCTCTGTGCGAATTCTTATTTCTCTTGCCGCCACTCTTGGCTGGCCGTTGTATCAGCTTGATGTCAAAAATGCCTTTCTCCATGGCGATCTCCAGGAGGAAGTCTATATGGAGCAACCACCTGGGTTTGTTGCTCAGGGGGAGCATCATAAGGTATGTCGTCTTCGCAAGGCACTTTATGGACTTAAGCAATCTCCTCGAGCGTGGTTTGGCAAGTTTAGTGAGGCTATTTTGAGATTTGGCATGCATCGAAGTCAATCAGATCATTCT
Source organism: Rhododendron ovatum (assembly GCA_019656835.1). Lineage (NCBI taxonomy): Eukaryota > Viridiplantae > Streptophyta > Magnoliopsida > Ericales > Ericaceae > Rhododendron > Rhododendron ovatum. Next base: position 10,235,432 of record CM033792.1, read on the forward strand.
GTGTTTTCCCTTATGTCGGCTCGAGGGAAAGTATTGCTCATTGTCTATGTAGATGACATTATTATTACTGGAGATGATCAGAAAGGGATTGGTGAGTTGAAACAGTTCTTACATAGTCAGTTTCACACTAAAGACTTGGGTAAGCTACGATATTTCTTGGGTATTGAGGTAGCAAGGTCAAAGGATGGGATTAGTTTGTCCCAGAGGAAATATGTGTTGGATATTCTAGAGGAGACAGGTTTGCTGGGAGCCAAACCTGTGGAGACTCCAATGGATCCTAATGTCAAACTTTGCGTTGATCAGGGGGAGGAATTTCCTCATCCAGACCAATATCGTCGCTTGGTTGGTAAGTTAAATTATCTTACCAATACACGTCCTGATATCTCATTTGCTGTTAGTATGGTGAGTCAGTTTATGTCTGCTCCTCGTCTTCCACATTGGGAAGCTTGTATTCGTATTGTGA